>OY821519.1:134066418-134403393 GCA_963682025.1 Cordilura impudica | reverse complement strand
ATCTAAAATATACATAGATTTTGTCTCCAACGGGGAGCCAAGGTATGACACAATTAAGAATAATCCGTTTTATATTTAATGTTATAATGCGCCTTGAGTGTTGTCTCTCAGAATGAAAAATTTGACTTGTTACCACGGTAGAGACCATTCAGTTTTTTATCAAATCTGTCAAATCAGTCAAACCGAAATTGTAATGGTGCGGCGTTGGTGGAAGATCCGCTTCCGTTTCCCTGAGCCTTTGCTGGTCGCACGTGCTGGCGTAGGGGCCTAGCTCGCCGGATGGGTGGGGTCTTGCTCAGGCCCAGGGAAACCGCACTACAGATTTTCACGTGCGATTAAAAAAACAACTGTCAAAAAAAACGGACGCTAAAAGGATGGACGGCCATACTTACCTTGGGATTGGGGACGAGGTGTTCTGCCCCTTTTGCCCTCCCTACCATGTTACCTCGACTCCATCTTAATTGGAGGTAACCCACTAAATGATAAGATTTTGGTTTGGTTTGGTTTTCTACATTGGGTTTTAAAAAAAAAGTTTTTATTTGCCCTTCATTTTAAGGGTTTTTAAATTTAAATTATACATATTTAGCAAAACTTATTTAATTTTTTTTTTATATTTTAACAAAATTTTACTTTTTAGAAAAATTTTCAGTTTAGCAAAATTTTATTTATTAGCAAAATTTTAATTTTAAGGAAATTTTAATTTTAGGAAAATTTTTAAATATAGCTCAATTTTAATTTTAGAAGAATTTTTAAATTTTAGCAAAATTCTGTTTTAGGAAAATTGTAAATTTAGGGAAATTTTAAATTTAGGAAAATTTTTAATTTTAGGAAAAATTTTGAAAAAAAAACTTAATTTTTTTTTTTTTAAGATTTTTAATTTTAGAAAAATTTTAAAATTAGAAAAATTCAATTTTAGGAAAAATTTTTTAATTTAGGAAAATTTAAATTTTAGACAATTTCATATCTAGGCAAATTTTTTTTTTATTAACATTTTAGTCCAATTTTATATCATAACAATATTGTATTTAAATTTTAGAAAATTTATTTACATTTTGGAAAAATTTTTGTTTAACCTCCAAAAGAAATTTTGGTTAAATAAAAAATTACATCTTAGCGAGATTTTAATTTGTAGATTTATAAAATTTTTAATTTCATTGTAAAAGTGTATAGTTGAATTTTAAAGTAATTTTACTTAACGGTAAGTTGAAAAAAAAAATTCTCATTTCCAAGAGATTTTATTTTAATTTAAGGTAGTGGTGACAAATTTTTATGTTCCACTGTATTTTACTTACATACATATATAATGTTATAAAATTTTAATTTATTTATAGCAAAAAATTTTAATTTATATATATAGGAAAACTATTAATTTATGTATATATAGGAAAATTTTGAACTTATGTATAGGAACATTTTTAATTTATATATATATATAAAGTAGATTTACCGCCTTATTGCTGGTGTTGATGAGGTACCGATGAAGCTGCTGCCGCCGGACGCCGTGGTTGTGTCTCGCAATATGCTTTGGAAAAAGTTGGCCATAGCTTAATTCTGCATATGATTATTTAATGTTTTATTACCACAATTTGTTTTTGTAATCGGCTATATGTATTCTTCTTCTTTATTCTTACCACCATTAATTTTTTTTTTTTATAGAGATTTTTTATTTTTTGTTTCACAGTTATGTAAGTACATACAACTTATATAAAAATAAAATTACACTCCAACACAAAAATCCAACTTTATGATTTTCTTCGCAACATTAATATTGTTCATTAATGGATTAAGTATTATTATTAAGTTATATTATTTGGTAGGCATCTATTATTTGTTGTTATACATATGTATGTTTTCATTAAAAATTTATGTACAGATGTCACCAAAATATAAAGTTATTTTTTTTTTCTTAAAGTTTATTTTTATTTTTATTTGTTTTTATTTCTTAAATTTTACAATGTCAATAAAATCTAGTTTTTTTTTTTTCTTAAAATTTATTTAATTTTTATTTGTTTTTTTTTTTCTTAAACTTATCTTTTTTTTCTAAACTTAATTTTTCTTTAATTTTCTGAACTTAAATTTATTTCTTTAATTCTTAAACTAAAACTACTTTTTTTTTTTTTTTTAATTTTACGGAGCTTTTTTTCAACCTTATTTTTCAACAAACAAAATTCAACTCCTAATTTTATATTTCTTTAATTAATTTTAATTTCTCGTTACTTTATTTTAAATTTAAATCTTTTTTTTTTATGCCTTTTCTTATTTCTCTAAAATTAAATTAAACTACATTTTTAATTATTTTAAGTTTTCAGGTTTTTCTTCAACCTTTCTTTTCAAAAACAAAACTTCAACTCCTCGACTTAAATTTAACTTTCTTACATTCAGCCTTCTCATCTTCATTCATTCATGTCCAGATAAAAACCTGTTTATTAAAACAAACAAAGTCACCACCAATTCAATGAGAACATTCATATACATTCATAATATTCTCTAGTATTTATAACACTCCCACTCGTATATGACTATGAGAGCAAGTGAGATCAATACAAGAAAACACGTGGTTTGACCAGCATGATTGCATATGAATGTGTTCATGATTTAATCCAACACAATGAAGAGAAAAAAACGCCATAAATCAGTTTGCTAAAATAAAAAAAAAAATGCCATCAACCTATTACCATATAAGGTGTTGTTTATATGTACATACTTGAACTTGAAAATAATTTCAAGATCAAGGTTATTATTTTTTCTTCTTTCTTATTCTGCCTGTACCAGAAATTCTTTTGCTACAGTGCAGAGCAAAAAAGATCACCGTCATAAAATTTTTAAAAATTGAGAAAAACTGAACCAATATATTTAATCTGAATTTATTGTAAAAAAAATTAGTTTATTTCTGGCACTAGCTGGATCCAACATTAGTTTTTAAAATTTGAATAATTATTGTAAGTTCACTAAGTGATGATACAATAATTAAATGAATGAAACAAAAAAAAAAAAAAAAACAAAACAAAAATTTGCAATTGCAGAATTTCAATCAAATATTGAAAATTTTATTTACGTATTTTATCACTATGTAAAAAATGTTATCCAATCTCGTCCAATAATAGCTGGAAACTCAACCTCTATCTCCAAGATACCATATTTTTATAATAATTTTCAAAAAATTATTAAAAATATTTCTGAAACATATATTCAATCAGAAATTTATTAACAATATAGTCTAATACCGTAAGTTATAATTTTATCACTTTGATCAAAATTAAAAATTAAACAAGTAAGAAGATTATAGTCGGTCTAGACCAAATAAGTGAATATACTATAGAAAATAGGCATAAACAAAATTTCAGTGGCATTGTTATTCATTTTTCAGTTCATATGGGATGTTCACTATATTTTCTAAAGAAAGTTACATTACTCAAAAAAATATACAAACCAAATTTGAGAAAATCTATACATTATATTATATAGGTAAGCAGGATTATTTGGGGGCTATGACTTTATTTTTGGACTGCTAACTAACGGATGTAGTAGACCATACGAGCGAAATTTTACCGGAATCCTTAGGGTAATTTAAGTCGATCTCATATGCCAATTTTCCCGGTATTCACTAGTTTAGATATCTATATGGGGGATTTCATGTCAAGTGCACCAACTTTTGAAACCGATGTCTTCCGATCGGGATGAAATTTGCACCAAGGTTAGTCCTATTGGATAGTAGTTTAGACACAATTTTTCAATAAGATCGGTCCAGATCTTTCTGAGTTAGAGGGGATCAAAATTTGACATTTTGGCCAAACAGGTGTTTCTTCTCAACCATGTAACTTATTACCTATTGTTCTTAGAAAATTTTCTCCTAAAGAGTTTAGATAGCTATTTATTCAGTATTTCGGAAAACAATACTTAAAAAAAAAAAAAATTTGTAGACTTTTTTTTTTGCTAAATTAAAGCATTTTTTGCCTTTTTTTCAAAAAGGGCATTTTTTTTTTTTTTTCAAAAGAAAGCTTAGGATTTTTCCTTTAAGAGCTTTTTGGTCGCTTAGTACGATGGGAGTGGGATATCTATCAAAATAAATGTTTTGTAACTCAAGACAACGGTTTTTCAATTTTTCACAAATGCACTATTTTGAATTTTTTCCTATTTGTGTGTAAAACCTTACAAATAAAACTTACACTGAGAAACTAGACAAATTAACCTTTGCGAAGGTATGTAACATACATTCATAACATAACAGGAGAGAATGGGTATCTGTAACCTGATAGAGTTATTTGCACATTTCAATCTGAGCACGAGGATGTTAAAATTGGCTTCATGAAATTAACCCAAATGAGGCCAAAACATTGCGTTTTGGCAGAAAGCAGCGGAACTCATACAGTATGCGTTTGCATTTACCATGAAAATCTTAAACTGATGTTGAACGAAATCTACTTAAAGTATTTAATAGATAATTCGGCAGAAGATTTACACGATTACCGCGATTGCATTAAATTGACTATGTGTCCTAATGAAACAACTTCTTGCCACTTAGGTGAATGTACCAATTGCACGAAAACCACATTCATCAAAGAAAATTTAATCAACTCTTTAGATCGAGAATATATAGAGGAGGTCAAATTTGATTCTTGGATTCAGACTGACAGATGCACATTGAAAACAATCATTTTAAATGTGGATGATTTTGTGGAAGAAATGTGTACAGGATTGCTAAACTTGAGAAACCATGACTTTTTAGTCAAAGAGCAATGGTCATTCTTCAACGATTTGAAGATACATTTGAAGTCTGGTGAATTCGTTATTTCATATGATTTCGCAGAAAACTATAAATATGTTCTTCAGGATGCCATACAAGCATTCCACTTCAATAACGACCAAGCAACTATATTCACAGTAGTTATTTACAACATGAAAGATGAAAAACTTGAACACAAAAGTATGGCAATCATATCCGACGATTTAAAACATGATAGTGTTGCAGTTTATGAGTACCAGAAGAGAATACTAAAATTTCTAAAATCTAAATTTACAGTAAAGAAGGTATACTACGTTTCGGACGGAGCTCGTCAACATTTTAAAAACAAAAGTAGCTTGGCAAATCTTATGGCCCATGAAAAAGATTTTGGAATGCCAGCTGAGTGGCATTTTCATCCTACTGCTCATGGTAAAGGAGCATGTGATAGTATTGGAGCAAACCTTAAAAGAAATGCAGCGAAGTATAGCCTCCAGTGCTCTCATCAAGTTCGCATCTTAGATGCGACTGCTTTATTCCATTAGGCAAAAAGTTATTGTAAAGAAACTGAAATAGTTTTTAGTAGCAAAGAGGATCATCAGGAAACATTGAAAACACTGAAGAGCAGATTCGATGCTGCGGTAACAATCGATGGCACCGCTGAATACCATGCTTTTATACCGCTTGTCGATGGAAGACTCAAGTTGAAAAAGTTTTCAGCCTCTATTCAATGCGATTTCTTTCCAAAGACAACAAATAAACCAGCAGCGAAATCAACAGCTGAACCTAGTAACGCCAAGAAAGGATTGATAAAAAAAACGCAGTAAATAAAGGCGACAAAATAGCTGGATGAAAGACTGGGTATTTAAAAATTTACAAGACTTAAATACTTCATCAGCTACAATAAATTAAGTATAAAAATAGTTATGATATAAATGGATCTAATGTAATTAAGATCAAATTTTAATAAATTATTTATCTTTTTATTTTTAATATTATTATTATTATATTTTAATTTAATTATTATTAAAAATAAATAAAAAATAATAATTTTTCAACATTTCTATAGAAAAAAAGCGATTTTTTTCCTGAGGTTAACATATTCTGGGTATTACAGTATCGAGGGTATAAAATTTTAGTTAGGTATATTATATACCTTCGGAAAGGATAATTTGTCTAGTTTCTCAGTATAAGTTTTATTTGTAAGGTTTTACACACAAATAGGAAAAAATTCAAAATAGTGCAATTGTGAAAAATTGAAAAACCGTTGTCTTGAGTTACAAAACATTTATTTTGATTGATATCCCACTCCCATCCCACTAAGCGACCAAAAAGCTCTTAAAGGAAAAATCCTAAGCTTTCTTATGAAAAAAAAAATGCCCCTTTTGAAAATAAAGGCAAAAAATGCTTTAATTTAGCAAAGAAAAGTCTACAAATTTTTTTTTTTTTTAAGTATTTTTTTCCGAAATATTGAATAAATAGCTATCTAAACTATTTAGGAGAAAATTTTCTAAGAACAATAGGTAATAAGTTACATTTATGAGAAGGAACACCTCTTTGGCCAAAATGTCAAATTTTGATCCCCTCTAACTCAGAGAGATCTGGACCAATCTTGTTGAAAAATTGTGTCTAAACTACTATCCAATAGGACTAACCTTGGTGCAAATTTCATCCCGATCAGAAGACATCGGTTTCAAAAGTTGGTGCACTTGACATGAAATCCCCCATATATATAAAATTCATTTTTTGTTTGTTTGTTTGTTTGTTTGTTTGACCGCTATACAAATTTTTATTTTTCAACGGATTTCTCTGAAATTTGGTACACGCTATCTACGTACTCCACGAAATGTACAGGCCATGCCTACTTTGCGCCCACTTCTATGTATATAAAATTTATTTATTATCTTTTATTTGTTTCTTTGTTTGATTGCTATACAAACTTTTATTTTTCAATGGCTTTCTCTGAAATTTGGGAAACGTGATCTCTCTACTCCAGCGAAGGTCGCATTATAATCTTTCTTGCTACGCTTACCATTACGCCCACTTTTTTATAAAATTCATTTTTTGTTTTTTGGTCTATTTCTTCGTTTTAGTAATGTTTATCTTTCAACGGCTTTCTCCGAAATTTAGTATATATTCCAGGACCATATGATTTTTACCGACCACGCCTACTTTTACGCCCACTTTTCACATAAAATTCATTTTTTGTTGTGTGGTATATTTCTTCCCTATACAACTTTGTATGTTTTACCGGATTTCTCTGAAATTTGGTTTACACGTGAATAATTTCACGGTGAACAAAACCCTAAATTTAAAAAAGGTCCCCAAAAGGAATGAACAAATTCCCCATTTTTTTTAACGAAATAAAAAATTAACTTACTCCCCAAATTCATTCTTAAATTTTAACATATTATTATTTAATGAGTTTTGTTAAATATTTATTTTAGTGAAAACCTGCATACTGCTCTCAATATATGTCCTACAATAAACGCATTTACAATGAGTGTTCTTTTCAATAGCATCATTTCGGTACTCGGAAGCTACGCGCTCGCGGAACAGAGCTCACCTAAAATATCGCAATGATCTGAAAATTATATTTTTGCGATTAAAATAAGCTAACGAGAACTGCGCGGCAGCACGGGTGTAGCCGCCAAATGCGAGGTGCGGCGCGCGGAATCGACGCGCTCTCTGAACACAGCTCAGCTAAAATATTGGAATGATCTGAAAAATATATTTTGGCGATTAAAATAAGTTAACGAAAACTGCGCGGCAGCACGGGTATAGCTGCCAAACGCACGGACGCGGAAGTGACTCGCTCGCGGAACGCAGCTCAGTGAAAAGTCTTATGATAAATTGTATCTACGTTTGTGCAATAATTACAATACATATGGTGAAATTTATATATAATTAGTAGTAAATTAAAAACTCCACATTTGTTGTCTCAATCAGGCGATTGATATTAATTCATTTTTATTGAAAATAAAATAGCTGCTTATATACTAATTTAACATTTATTTCTTATCGCTAAATTTGAGTACTTTATCATAAAACAATTTCAATACATTTGTGTCATATAAGCCAATTTTGAGTGACACCAAAATTATAATAATTGTTGTATTGGTATCCCTCGCATTCACTGCTCCAGTAGAAACATTTGCCATAAATTCCAGATGGTCAAATGTAAACAAAAACATCGAACTAAATCAATGCAAACAAATCGAACACTTGTTGCTTAATAGCTAGACACAATTATACATGGTGTGTGTGTGTATGAACTTACACAGTTAGTGTTTATTCTTTTCACACCATATCCATACACACATCTTATTGTTTGTGAGTACATGAATCATATCTTAGTGTTTTTATACACCATGTCCATGCACTCACTACAATATACTATAATCAGTTGCTTAAAACAACCTTGCGGCACAATTTTAAAAGTCGCATTAGTTTTTCATTTTTGAAAGTTCTTTGAATTTGACTTCTCTGCTCAATGATGATCGTTTATTTAATGAAGTAATTCAATTTTTAAAAGTTCTGATTCCTTTAATTTGCAAACTAATCCGTTATATTTGATGTTTATAAATAAACTTAAAAAAAAAAACTTAAAGCGGTTTCACAGCTTATTTTTGAAGCATTTTTGCTGTAGCATCTTATAAAATACTTCTAAATTAAAAAATCAAAAAATTTTGAATTGAGAAAAAATTTTGAATTGAGAGAAATTTAATTTTATTGGGGAATTTGTTCATTGGGGACTAAGTACTCAACGCCTGGTAAGCATAGTGAACCATTTTTCAAATCAAATGCCATTATATCCCGGGCAAGACCGGGTAAAAACAGCTACTATATATATATATTAGGGCGGGTCGATTTAAAAATCGCCCAAGTGACAATGAAAATCGTATTCTAGGGAACAAAATAAGAAACTTCGCCCGAGCAACCATACCTCTAAAACGAATTCTGATGTCCCGACTTTTGACCTGTCTGTCTGTCTGTCTCACTTTGACCCACACACCCTGGAACCTCTCTGGGGGTTCCCCATACAAACATTTCAAAAAATCATAATTTTTTGTTTATAATTGGGCTGACTATTTTTGATTTAATATTAAAATTAACACTCATACGTATACTAATCTTCTACTCTGCTAATAAATAATAATCATACGCCTTGACTATGTTATGTTATTCAAAAAGATCGATCGGATGAGGGTAAATAACATTTAGATCACACCGTGACTATGCGTGACTATGAGTGACTCTGCGTGACTACCCCAAAATTAATCTGTAGTCACAACAAGACTATGGGCCAAGTTTCAGATCAATTGCATGAGGGGGAATGGGGTTGCCCCATGGCAGACAGACAGACAGACATTCTGGTCTAAAGTCGGGACATCAGAATTCGTTTTAGAGGTGGAGAATATGATTTTCCTTGTCACTTGAATGATTTTTTTGCCTCACTGCAATACATATATATATATATATATATATATATATATATATATATATATATATATATATATATATACAAGAATTTTAAGGTTTACATGGACACAGAGACAGATCGACTGACGGACGGAGACCGATCGATTCAGACAGTGATTTTCAGACATTGATACTGAGTCGATCAGTATAATAAGAGGTGGCTCTAATTCAAAAATTTTTGGCAGTTTCAAACATCAGCACATAGTGGTATAGCAAAAAAGTAAACGACTTAAAACATAAATTTTGACAACTATTGAAAATGTTGCTACGCGGTACAAAAAGTTATCGTATTACAAAATACTCACTTAAGCTTTTGAAGTTTTGACATTTTTCAGCCCAACTTATGACGAGTTTATGTGCGTGATCTGGTTGTGGCGTGGCATGAGATTGATTCATTTTAGAGCTTTGCCTTCATGATTCTGCTAAATTGAAATGAAATAACAGTCAATGCAATGGAAAACGCTGGTAGAGTCATGGCTAATATTGTTTAGAATATGCATGGAATTATCTACTTTGACTACTTGGAAATGGATAGACAATAAATCGAGACTTTTATGTATCGTTATTGGGCTAATTAAGTAAACAAATCCAGAAAAGCTCCCTGCTAAGTTATCTTCCAGAAGAATATTCCAGTAAAAGGCGGAGGTTAACAACAACAGTCTATTCTTAGTAGATGCTATACAAATGAAAACGTTTTGATTCAGATTCGAAGAATTATTGGATCAGTTTTGTCCAAGAGAAGTTGCTGTAACCACTTCTTTTGTTCCCATATGAACAGTAAATAATAATTTTGTACACATGATTGATGCAACTAAAATAACTTTAAATTTTAAATAAATGTAATGTATTTAACTCAGTTTTTATATTAATATAGTCACAGACACTCTTGGGTTTTACTTAAAAAAAAAAAACAAAATTAAAAAAACATAACAATCCTCCTCTAGAATAAGAATAGAAAAATACCACTTAATATAATAACATACATATGTATGTATTTATGTATTTATGCAACGTAAATATGTATACACTTACAAAGTCTGACAAAATTCCGTTAATACTCGATGTAGAAACTTTCAGATTTTTATTGATAAACTAGCTAAACCCGACAACGTTGTTTTGCCCTCAGTGAATTTTTAATTTTAGTTAAAAACGTTTTTGCATTTGTTAACATTAATTGAAAACTGGTAAAGAAAAACCATGTTTTATTTATGAAAATTAAAAGAAATATTTACTGTAACATACATACATATAAGAGTGACCAATATATTTTTATTATTGTAATTCTAAAAAGAGTGAACAATATTTTTAGTTTCAACACGGGACATAACTGTTTTCGAGGTCCAAACCACATATTTGCAATGAATGTCCTTGAGATTTATTAATGGTCATGGAAAAGCCCAATATAATCAGAAATTGCAATCTTTTGAATGTATCGGTGTGTCGGTAGGAATCATAGGAATTCTTGGCAGCAAAACATGTTCTCCTTTAAATTTGCCTTTGAGAATTGTGGCCTCAATAACATTGGGCATTATTCTCTCAACAATTTACCTGCTTCCATTACATAGTCTCGGAACTTTGAGCTTACGTAGCAAAATTACTGGAGAACCAACTTTTAATTTTAATAAATGTGGAGGTAGTTCTTCAACAACACTATCCATAGATTTGAAAGAAAACGTTTCGGAATCAATCATGTCCTGAATAGCAATGTTAATATTATCAAAACCGATTTTTTTGCGGCTAAAATAGCTCTTTCAGTTTACCAAGTAGTTGTTTTGAAAATTGGTCAGCATTTGGATTATGGATTACAATATGAGAGCTCCACCAAAGTCTTTCATTGCCTTTCAAATCTTTTAAAGTTCTACGTAGTGCTTCGAAGGAATGTTTGTAAGCCATGTTACATTCATCCCAAATAATAATATTGCATTTTTGCAGAACTTTTGCCATACGGGAATGTTTTCTGATATTACATACGTTTGTACGTTTAACGGTGATTTGAGTGCTGTATGACCACCACTGAGCTGTACGACCACCATGCAATAATGTTGCGGCTATTTCGGACGAAGCAATAGCCAATGCAATTTTTCCTTACTTTTTGGTTAGAATATTTAACTTATGAATTTTGTAACTTATAAAATTTAAATAAATTTGACAACTCATTATTTTTCGAACGCCAGCGCCATCTACCGGGTCCAACAAAATTTTTTTGGCATCATCTAACATACATATATGTACATTCTTAGCTTCAGTAAAATCGCAGCGTAAATAAGAATATTCGAAATAACTTTACCCCAGCGCTATTTATACATACAACAATTTCCTATGACGAAACATACATAGGAATATTGTTTATAACTTGACCCCAACGCCATGGAACTATATTAGCTCTTTTGATGATTTTATAAATTTTTTTGGATTTATTCAAATTTTACTCTTTGTTAGCAATCTTTGTTTACTCTTTGCAGAAATCAGCAAGCATTGAGTCTATTCTTTTTCCAGCGAAACGGTCTTCGAATGCCATTATAGTTTGATAAAATCTTTCGCCAGTTTCGTTTGGTTCTGTGGACAATGGTCGTTCGTAAAAATCGAAATGTGCATGTAACATGTGGATTTTCAACCACATATTAACGCCAAGTTTGTCGAAAGACTTCATCATGTTGTCAATATAATCACGGTACTCTGGTGAGCTATTTTTGCAAAGAACGTTTTCAATTACCGCACGAATTTAGCTCAGTTTCCTCTAACATTTCAGAAAAACTCGTATCCCTTAAAATTTTCCGTATATCTGGACCGTTAACTACACCTGTAAAAAAAAATTGATATAAAATATATTGCAGTCACACACTATTAGTTACACAAAATCTTTTAATTTTTCAATTGATAATTTTGAATTGTTTTTCAAGTATGGTAATGCATTTTCCTTAACGCGAACCAAACGCTTTAAAAAATTCTTTACAACTCCCAGCTTGATATGAAGATCCGGAAGCACCATCTTCTTAAGCGGGATCTATGGTGGACGAATTACAATAAATTCGCCAGTAACTTGCGAATCGCGTTTTGGCCAATCTCGCTTTTCATACTGGTTGCATTTTGCGCGGCTGTCCCATTTACAAAAAATACACATTTACTTTGTATAGTCAGTTCGCAATCCAGCTAATAGTGAAAGAACCTTAAAATCACAATTAACGCGCCAATTGTGTTTGTCATAACTGATGCGTTCCAGAATTAATTTCATGCTATCATACGACTCATGCATTCCAATAGCATACATCAATGGCACCGGTTTAACGCTGCTGTTTTCAAATAGCAAAACGACTTTTAAGCTTCTGGTTGAAGAGTCTATGAAAAGACGCCATAAAGATGGATTATAGTTGCAAATTCCCATTTCATTCATTAAACCGGGAATATCTTGACAATATGCATAAGCTGCGTGCTCGGCAAGTATGAAATAAGGCATATATGGTTCTTGCCGGTATTTGTTAAATGTAACTTTTACACCTGGTGCCAGCACGTTGGCGCTTCTTAGTTCCGCTAGATAGCTTCAGATTTCGAACGATTCTATCTAAATGTTCTTGCGAAATTAATGATGGATATTGTGTAACTGGCCGAAGGTAATCAGAATCAGCATGATGTAATGTTGTTGCTGAAGTTTGTGATTGTACTTCATAGGACGCAGTATCATATTGGTATGTCGATGGATGTACTGGGACAGGCAATTCATCACTGTGTGGAACTGGTACATGAGCACTTGGCACACCTTTGTATATAAAACCGGATCGTTCTATAATAATAATATTCGATATATAGTCTATCTAAGTGAACTTACTGTTTCGATTGAAACCATACCCATCGTTCTTGCACGCGTAGCAATTTTCAGGATCATGTTCCCCTGGATCGGTCCATATCATTGGAAGTCCAAATGGCATCGAATATCGCCGTAATTTCCACCATTTGCCAATGCACTAAAACATGTGATGCACGTAAATTCAGATGCATGGTCAACATTTCGCATAAGTTCAGCGGGGGTAGCCAAAAATACTTATTATAAGCTTTGAGGGCATCTTCAACCAAATGTCGTCGATGTTTTTTCGGTGTAAATTTTCCACACACAAAACAAAACATATTTAATATTTCCCAATGTGATCTGCATTTTTCGCCACTCATTTTTATATTTTTTCAAAATGGTCAATAAAATGCATATATTTTTTAGAAAGATTTCTCTTATCAAGTGAGTTTAATTCCAAGTTGGCACACTAAATTTCAAGTTAAAGCGATGTTAAAAAGCACTGATCTTTGATATACATATATGTTGTAGCATCTGTTTGTAATAGGGATGCCAAACCCAAAATCCCGAATTCCAAAATTATTATAATTATTATGGCCTCAAATTGTAAGAGGTAAACTAATTCTGCTTCCAAATAGATGTCTATTATTTCAACGATTACATTTTGTCGAAAAAAAATATATAAATTGATTTAACAAGATCTTTTGCAGGTTTTAACCTCGAATAAAATCAAAAATTACCTTAAATCTACTACAAATTTAAAATCGAAATATCTCGTTATATTGAGTCAACTTTTTAAAACGGAGTATACCACTGGATTCTATGACCCAAAAATTAGTTGGGGTGTCTCGGTGTTTTGGTGTGTCATTTCAAAAGTTCAAATTTTACTTACAGTGTAATAAGCTATAAAATAATAAATAGGTGAATGCTGCCAAGATGTGGTCAAGAATTAGATTTTTGGTCTAAATTACATTTAAAATTTTATGTTTTTGTGAAATTTTTGGTTGACGCAATTTTCTGAGAGTTTGCAATTAATACTATAATTAATTAAATATTCATATTGTTTTAAATAATGCCGATCAAGGTCTATAAAAGCGATCAGGGACCAATCCCAGAGATCGTCAAGCCAGTAGAGAAGTCTGCTGGGGAGGGGAACTCTGGTGAAGCTCACGCTGAGGTGGGTTCCCACACAGCTATGGAGGAAGATGGATACTTAACATCCGATTCTGAGCTGATGGGGGATGCTACTGGCTTATTCCACGTCGACCTCCTTGAAAGCACGGAGGACGAAGCCGAAATCACGGTGGTGAAGATGGATGTGCAGGCAGTTGCAAATGATGCGGCTCCTACAGATAAATCTTCAGCACTGTAAAGCAGCAACGGCTGCATTGCTGGTTCGCCTGACGACAGGCGGAGTAGATATAGTCTTCATCCAAGAGCCCTCCTAATTATAAGCTGCTCGTCGCTAAGGATGAAGGTACACCAAGGACCTGCATTTTGGCGAGGAACAGTTTTAATATTTTCTTGTTATCTAATTTCAGTGACAGAGATGTAACAGCGGCTAGCCTGGAGATAGATGGTAAAACAATCTGGCTCGCCTCCGCCTATTTTTGCGATCCTGGGCCTATTCCCCCGGACAGCGTGGCAAATCTGATCCGGAAGGCCGAAGGGACTGCACACCAACTGGTGCTGTGCTGTGACGTCAATGCGCATCATTCGATCTGGGGAAGTACGGACATAAACGAAAGATGTGAGTTGCTTCTTTAGTTTTTACTTAGTACTAACCTGTATATATGTAACAAGGGAAATGAACCGACCTTTGTGACTAGTATTAGAAGGGAGGTTCTTGACGCTACCTTTGTATCAGATACACTATTTGATAAAATTGATGGTTGGAGGGTGTTGGATGACCACTTCTTTTTTGACCATCGCTATATCGAATTCTTACTTAGAGAAAATGACCCAACGGAGAGTATCCCCAGGAATCTGAAGAGGACAGATTGGGTTAAGTATAGGACCTTTGCTGGGTTATTGGAAACAATACCCTTAACCGAACCGCGCAATTCTGCGGACATTGATTGTCTTGTAGATATATTACGACGGTTTTTAACAAGTCTTTAGATTCTTCTTGCCCAGTGGCAAGGCCTAAGGGCAAGAAGAAACCACCATGGTGGTCTAGCGAGCTGCAGCAGGGTAGAGACTCCTGCAGAAAACTCTTTAACAAGGCAAAGTCTTCAAGAGCGGACGAGGATTGGTCGGCATACAAGCTGCAGCTTAGGACCTATAAGAAGAAGATTAGAACGGCAAAGTGCGATTCTTGGAAAAAATTCTGTGATAACATAGAGGACGTTTCTGAGGCAACCAGGCTGCGGAAGGTTCTGGCTTCTACCCCTCACACATTAGGCTATTCGAAGGATTCAGTGGGGGTGTGGACCACCTCCAGTGGAGAGTCACTTAGCTTGCTGCTGGACACCCATTTTCCGGGCAATTCTCATACGTCACTACAGGCGTTGGAATACTCTGACTCTAGCACGGCGGACATTGCTTCGGAGATAGTTAATGTACCAGCATTGACCTGGGCGATTAAAAGCTTCAAACCTTACAAATCTCCGGGACCTGACGGTATCCTTCCAGCTGAATTGCAGCATGTGTCGGACTACATTTCCCCTTGGCTATGTAGTCTTTTCACTTGCTGCATAAACACAGCGTATATTCCTCTGAAATGGAGGGAGACAAGAGTGGTGTTCATTCCAAAAGCTGGAAAGAGCTCACACACGGTCCCAAAGGATTTCAGACCAATAAGCCTATCATCGTTCCTATTGAAGACAATGGAGCGTATGATAGACTCTTACTTACGTAGAATTATTGACCCTAAACTGCTATCAACGAGCCAACATGCCTACAGAAAGGGAAGGTCAACTGAAACAGCTCTACACGAGCTTGTAGGTACCATCGAGAAATTACTCTCGGCAGGAGAATACACTATGACAGCCTTTTTGGACATAGAAGGAGCTTTTAACAACATCACACCGGACTCGATAATAGCGGCACTATCCAGTCTAGGAGTGAATTCTGTGATCATCTCATTGATTGGAAATCTGCTTGTCAACAGGCGGATAACGTCTAAACTGGGAACGCCACAAGGTTGAGTTCTATCATCACTTCTCTGGAACTTGGCGCTAAACCCAGTGCTAGTATCGTTGGAGGGGCAAGGCGGCAGCGTAGTCGCATATGCTGACGACGTGGCCATGGCCGTAAATGGGAAGTTTCTATCTACAATTAGAGATATCCTGCAACGGGCTCTCACAGAGCTATCTATCTGGGCAAGGGGTTGCGGTCTGGGGGTTAATCCGACCAAAACGGAACTTGTTCTTTTCAGTAGGAAATATAAGATCCCTACCTTCGATCCCATTTCTCTCAACGGCACTGAAATCGTCTTCTCTGATGGAGCCCAGTATCTTGGCGTATTCCTGGACAGGAAGCTGAACTTCAGACGGAATTTGGAGGATCTATACAGCGGTGGTCCATCCAATACTCCTGTGTGGAGTCATCGTCTGGTGGCCTGCTTTGGAGAAGAGAATGGCTTCCATGTGCATCACTGGAGCCCTTCGTACTACACCTTCGGATGCCTTGAACATCCTATTACACCTAATACCACTGGACATATTAGGGAAGCAGTCGCGGCCTCATCGGCCATTCGATTAAGAAGCACACTACAATGGCGGGGCTACAATTGTGGCCACGGGATGATCCTGAATGACAGGAACTTGCCATTGAACGTGGATTACACTACTCCAAGGAGCGTATTTGAACGTCACTACTGTACACTAATACCGACCAGGGAATCTTGGTCTGGGAGGACACCAGGCAGTAGGCGTTCCGCAAATTTCTATACTGACGGATCGAAATTGTGCGGTCAGGTTGGTTTTGGAGTCCATTCAGGGGAGCTTGGACTAAATCTGGCTCGAAGGTTACCAAACCACTGCAGTAAATATCAGGCAGAGGTACTGGCAATAAAGGAGGTTGCTGACTGGTTGGGTCGGAATATTCTGTCTACGACCGCAGTCAACATCTATTCTGATAGTCAAGCCGCGGTACAATCCATGCGATCAATGTTCGTGAAAACGAGAACCGCCCATAGCTGCCGCACGTCCTTAAATGAGACGGCCAAGCAGTTCGACATCAGGCTCATATGGGCCCCAGGGCACAGGAACATACCGGGAAACTGCAAAGCGGATGAGCTGGCAAGACAGGGTACTACCTTACAGGTTCCAGCGGATTTGGAATGTGTTGGTACACCCCTGGAATCGTGCAAGCTTGAACTTCGGCTTCGCACCGCTGGCATAACGAATAACAGATGGGCTAATGGATTAATGTGTAGGATCACAAGACAAATCTGACCTGCTCTGAATCGAAAGCGCACAAATGCGCTATTATCACTCGCCCGTGGGGAGATCTCAACGGTAGTTGCTGTTGTTACTGGGCACTGCCTTATAGGGAGACACGCTGAGAGCATTAAGGTCTCGTCAAATGATTTCTGTCGTAGCTGCTTGGATGTGGAGGAGGTAGAGAGCATAGAACACTTCCTCTGCCACTGCCCGGCGCTATCCAGAACAAGACTACGGACATTGGGATCGCCGCTTCTTCACGATCTCTCTGACCTCTCAAACGTGGAAATTTCACATCTTAGGGGCTTCATCAGAAGCTCGAACTGGTTCTTCGGTGGGGATTGAGGGGAACACCCATTCGTCCCGTGGTATCACAACGGACCCCAGAGTCTAAGTGTGCTGGTCCTTGGATCAGCAGCCACTTCCAACCTAAACTAACCTAACCTAAATAATGCCAGGCGGAGAAGAAAAATCCATAAATTTGAAAAAAAAAATTATAGCTACTCTGTAAATATACTTAATCAGACCAGTTTTTGCATTAAGCCTTAATCAGTGATTATATTAGACATTGCAATAATTGTTATGTCATAATTGATTGGATTGTTTCTACTTAGTTCAATATTTTTGTTATCTATGTACAAACTTCAAATATGAAACATACAAATATACAATGGGTACTCATTAAGGTCATTTTAAATATAAAGTAAAGTCGGAAAGATCAATATAACTATTTTTTCGAAATCCAAAAATATATCCTTTTTATATGTTTTTATTTAACTCCTTTGCTTGTTTGTGTGTTTGAGGCAGAATTTTGAACAAAATAGTGCTCTGACTTTTTTGTCATTATTTCTCTCAATTAACTTGAAAGCGAATTCTGTAGTTAAATTTTCAGCGAATTCCCCAGTAGCTAGAGCTATAAGTTTTTCAATACATGTGTAAAGTGGACGAAAACATATTATTTAATCAATTTCTGCAGGATCTGATAATTATTTCTCAGAATCGTTTTCTGAGTCGATTTAGCGATGGGTGTCCGTCTGTCCGTCTGTTTGTGTGTCTATGTGTACCGAAATGTATCAAATATGAAAGTATTTTGATGAAATGTGGTATATAAGCTTTTATCAACCAAAGAAAAAATTTTGATGAAATAAGTGATAATCGGTGCATGTTTGAACAAGGTCCCTTTACAAATGACCCCTATTAGATCGACTTAAATTGGCATATAATTTCAATTATCTCATAAATCTCTTTCAAATTTGGTTTGGGTATGTTTATTGCATTTATAATTCAGTAGTCCAAAAACAAACATTATAACTGCTTCCCGATCTTCACTTAAATTTATCAAAAACAAATTTTCCTCAAAATGTAAACTTATTTAAAATTTTATTTATTTTGATCTAAATAGGAACTACTGAATATCATATGGCAGACCCTTGATCAGAAAGAAAAGTCTCTTTGAAACTCTAAGAACACATTGTGATCTTGCCTTTCTTTTGCATTTTTATATTTTAAAGTTTTTAAGTGATCATATAAAATTGTTCAAGATCGGACACATCACATCATATACAAGACAATCTTATTCAAATTTGTTGAATGCCTATATCTAAGTCCATTCATATTCTGACCCAGTGTGTTTGCGATTTTACTATTTTCGGTCCTCGCCCTCTATCGGAACTCCTGTACCATCGCATGGAACGTGACAATCGTATCGTATGCTCGGTGAATACCAAGTAGTTAAGTTTAGAAAATTGATACAAATTTATACCGATCTATTAATGTACTCTTAAGCGTTAACTCCAAGTTGGAGATTTCGTATATAACAAACGATTTCTAATAACAGAGAAGGTAAGACTTTGTACAGACGAAATGAATATGTGCGTACTTTGTACGTGTTGCTGCATTTGACAAAAATGAAAACTTACTCAAGAGCATTAGCGTGTGCCGTCAGAAATATTTTTCTAGTTATATTTCTAAAAGGATGTGTACTGATTATCTGTATATGACAAGAACACCAAAGAAAATTGTTAAGTGAAAATTTGGTCCGTCGTATGGCTTTTAGTTTAGTGTATTAAAAAAAAAAAGTTTGAAGTTTTTGGCAAAATATTAAAAAAAATTCAAATCCACTAGGTTTAAACAAATAAATATTTCAATTTAATTTTTTTTAAATAATGAAAATAATTTTTTTACGGTAACCTGCTGTACATACGTCACTTTTGAGCCCAAATTTTGGAAAAAACAGCGATGTGGATTCTGACATGAACATCCCTCAAAATTTTCCCGCCCCTTATATTTTCCGTTCATCTTTTGCAACATTTACTAAATTTTTACGGGACAAGCTAATGTGAATTTGTGTACAACTCCTCTTAGATGTGTGCATTTGTTTCGCATAAAAATCTGATGCTTTCATGGAAATGCTCGTATGTACTCGTACATGCTTAGTAGTCTTTAATGTCAAGACAACTTAAATTTTAAACTTCACGCTCGTACTCTGCAAACAAGAAGTCACGAGTTTGTTTGTATATTCTACATATAAATGTAGAAAATGGCTTTAAGACAAAACGTTGTTTCGATATAAAAATTACACTACAAATAATCTTGTCAAAATTGTAATGATGCTGTTTCTATAAATCTAAACATAAGCTTTAAATATGAACAAAGCCACTTTGCCCGAATGGTTGACGTTATTTTTAAGTAAACTCAAAAAAATATTTATAATTTATAAGTTGTCAAGTGGCATGACTTGAAGGCTAACTGTGTTTGAAAAGAAAGATTTTAAGATTTTCTGCAAAAACATTCTGTAAGTTCCATTTACAAAAATTGACGCAAATTCTAGCCCCCACGATTATTCTAACGTTAAAAATAGTTTGGTGGAAGCAAGAATAGCACATGAATACTGCAAAATAAGTGGTGAAGATGTGATAAAATTACCATTTAAACAGAAAACAAATACAATGGTACCATTGCATTTAAGAAGCGCCGAATGGGAACAGATTTTGAAGAATTCCAGCAATAATTTATTTATGAAAATATTGATAACCCCATGGTAATTGGAGATTCAAATATTACGGATATGAGAAGATCATTTGGAACTCATTTAAAACCGGTCAGATCATCCAAAACTTTAAATAGGAAATGTAGACGTTTTATGGAGTTCTGCACTGATAATGGAATGATGGTGATGATTGGTATTACTAGAGCTGATGAACCCAGAACAGAAAATTTTAAAAAAAAATGAGTCATTTGAAATGCTTAGACTATATAGGATAATGCCCGGAGAAGAACAGAGAAAAGCTTGTCTTAGTACACACAAAAATAACTAAGAAAATTATATTCGGTCTAGACCGACTATACGATACCCTAAACCATGCGTTTAGAGACCATGTCTCTCAGGCCCAACTAACTGGATATAGAAAATAAGCATAAATCAAATTTGAGTGGGATTTTTATTAATTTTTTTGGCTGCAGATATGAAAAAGTTCATATCGGATGATATATCTATATGGGGACTAGGCCCAAAAATGGACCGATCCTGACCGTGTTTAGTAAAGGCTCTTGAATTTTGCAAAAATATATACAAACAAAATTTGAGAAGAATCAGTGCAATATTTTTGTTTTTTAATAGATTTAGGTGAAGATCGGGAAGCAGCTCTATATGGGGCCTATGACTAAAAGTTGTCCCATAGTGATTATTTTTGGATTACTAATTATTGGATGTAATAAACACATACAAACCGAATTTGACTAAGATTTGTATGATAATTTGGATCTTATGGCAATTTATGTTGATTTCATAGGGATCATTTGTATGGGAGCAAAGTCTGAACATGGACCGATTCTCACCAATTTCAATAGCGTTCATCCTATGGCCGATAGGAGTTTATAAAAATTCATCAAAATATATTCATATATAAATATATTCATCGTTAAATCGAATCAGATAGTGATTCTGATTCGATCGGTATAATAAAAGATGGGTCTAGGTCAAATATTTTTGGTAGTTATAAACAGCAGCACAAAGTCATTATACCCAAACCACATAGTGGTATAGGGTATAAATAAAGGGTTCGCCATCTAACGTTTTTTTTTTTTCAACTAGTGCTTATTTCGTGAATGGTAACACTTAGCTCATGTCTGATTTGACAGATAATTAGTTTTATCCTTCCGCTGAACGAATATGGTTGTGTGTACGCTTGAACAACGCTGGGGAATATTGCGACATTACTTTGAATGTAATGTTGCAGAATGTGTGCGAAAATTGCGTACGGGGTTTGGAAGAAGAGAAGCACCGTCAGCTCCATATGTTCTTATCTTGTGAAAAAAAGTGAAAGAAACTGACATCCTTATCGATAAGCCAAAGCGTGAAAAGCCAAAAACAGTGCGTACACCCGAGAATATTGTTGCTGTGGCAGAAAGTGTGCGTGATGCGCCATCAACATCAATTCACCGTCGTTCTCAAGAATTGAACATTTCGGAGGCATCATTGAGACGAATTTTGCATAAAGATCTTGGTATGACACCACACAAAGTCCAATTGGTTCAGGAGTTGAAGCCAACTGACCATCCAATGCGTTTTCGCTTCGCTAAGTGGGCCTGCGATCGACTTACAGAAGATGCCAAGATTTTGCCAAAAAAAATCATCTTTTCAGATGAAGCTCATTTTGATCTTGGCGGGTATGTAAACAAGCAAAATTGTCGCATTTGGGGCACAGAAAACCCGCACGCATACATTGAAAAGCCGATACACCCAAAACGAGTCACTGTTTGGCCATATTTCTTCGAAAATGAGCAAGGAGTGGCCGTTACAGTCAATGGCTATCGTTATCGGGCCATGTTGAACGAATTTTTGTTCACAAAAATTGAAGAGGAGTATATTGGCAACATTTGATTTCAACAGGACGGCGCTACGTGCCACACAGCCGAAGCTACACTCGATGTTTTGCGCCCTGTTTTTGAAGATCGCATTTTCAGCCGCAGAGCTGATGTCGTTTGACCACCTCGGAGCTGCGATTTGACACCGTTGGACTATTATTTGTGGGTGCCCTCAAAGATAAGTGTTACGCCAACAAGCTAGAGACAATTGACGCTTTAAAGGACAATATTTGTGAAGCCGTTGGTTAAATACAGCTGCACACAATCGATAATGTGCTTAAAAATTGGACCGATCGTGTAGGCTACTGCATGGCCAGCCGATGCAGCCATTTCAATGAAATTAGTTTCCATTATTAACCGGAAGGATTGTACTTTCAAATAAAAAAAGAAATTTGAGATAATATTTCAAAAATCTAAATCCTCTTCAAATCGAAAATCTCATAAGCAGCATTTTGGCAATGTAACCTAGATTTAGATGTAAATATAAAAAGAGAAGAAATCATAAGGTATTTGGCTAAGGCAAAATATAATAAACGGCCAGATATGAACAGAGTGCGTACGAATTTATTGAAAAAGCACAAACCAATTAACAGAAGCATATAACCGTGTTATAGATATGGGGTCTGTAGATGACTTCTTCATAAGTAGTGAAATCTTCCCAATATTTTAAAAAGGTATCCAATATACCAAATAATTACCGAGGCATATCATTTATAAACTGTGTTGTGAAAATTATTATGAGCATGATAAATGAAAGATTGTATGAATGGACTGAAAAACATAACGTATTAACAGAATATTAAGCTGGATTTAGATAGCAGTATTCGACATTAGATAATACTGTGGAACAGGTTAGGTTAGCAAAAGTTAGGTCGATTCTGAGAGTGAGGTGTTAAAATTGAGGCTAAATTAGAAGACCCGTATCGCGGCGTTTGTTTATTTTAGTTCGCATTTTTTTTTTTTTTTTTTTTGACCTTCGAACTTTGCAGTCAAATGCCGATTTTCAACATATTGATTATATGGTTTTTTACTACAACTCGTCGCTTAATTGATATTTTTCAATCTGTAAAATCCAAGTTATTGCTCGAGACCTGTGCAACAATCAAAATTTTTAAAAAAAAAAATTGATTTAGATAATTTTTGTGGTGCTTATGAAGCAAAAAGTTGGAAAAATAATTTTTTTTTCAAGCTTTTTGAAAATATTTTCCACAAAACTAAGTCTTTTTTCCTTTCTGTTTGATCTATAATATGCTTCTCAGTTTCTCCAATAAATTTCATTTGAAAACAAAATGGTCTTAGTCGATAATTTGCGTTAAAAATCCAAAAACCGTTAAATAAATTGCGATTTAGGTAGAAGTAACTAAAAAGGGAAGTTCCTAGAATAAGGAATTAGTAAAACAAATTTTTTTGTTATTTCGTACAAGCGAACTAATTTCAAAAATGAAGATTCAGTTAAGACTCGAAACTCAGCCGAAGCTGATGTCTATTAATTTTCGCTCGGTCGTGATAAAATTCGCTATTAATTTTTATGGAACTTATTTCATTTTGTGAGTGATTTTAGTTTCATAAAAATAACAAAAAAGAAAATTTTGTATAAAATATATTGTATTAAAAATGTCGGAACCAAAATGTAAAATGGACCATTTTTGTAATGTTTGTGGACGTTTCATAACAAGCGATGAAAAATGTGGCAATGCGAGTGATTTTTTTTTGGAAGCCTATAAACAATATTTCTCGCAAGATTTTATCACTGACGAAAACTATGCCCCTGAAAAAGTTTGCTTTATTTGCTATTCATACCAACGATGTGGTTAGACAACAGCCCGCATCAAGAAGAAAATTGCTAAGGATGTATCAACTACCATAAAACTTTGAATAGAAGGAAAGCAAAGAATAAAACTTATGTAGCAGTGCCAAGTGTCCAATTACCATTACCGCACTCAGAACTCGTTCCAGTACCAATATACCGAAGTATTGATCTTTAAACAGATATCAGCACTACAACCGCCGCTGCTACATCCATGGATTTACTCTCAGAATATGACCCAGAGGAAAGAAGTCTCCAAGTGCAATACTCGCTGAAATTTGTTGGTGGTATAAAAACACCTTTGAAGAAGTGGAAGATGAGGAAAATGAGGAAGAAATTCCAGAATATCTGTTGGACGAAATTATCGACCTTTCTGATGATGATGACGATGACTAAGATATTAGAGAGAGCAGTGATCCACAGCCGCCTGCTAAACGGCAACTGGCCAAATCATTAATTTAATTTATTTGATTTTTTACTTAAAACTTTTCGTAACTAACATTTCAAAAATATATTTTTTCCCATATTTTTATAATTTCTTTTTCAACGTTTCTTCAAAACCACACCGAAAAAAATTATTACATAAAAAATGAGAAGTAAATTAATATTAAGCTGGAAAACGCAAGTTTTGTATTATGATTGTTTTCTTTTCAAATGAAATTTATTGAAGAAACTGAGAAGCATATTATAGATCAAACAGAAAGTAAAAAAGACTTAGTTTTGTGGAAAATATTTTCAAAAAACATGAAAAAAAATAATTTTTCCAACATTTTGCTTCATAAGCGCCACAAAAATTTTTTAAATCAATTTTTTAAAAAATTTAAAAAAAAACCATAAAAACACTATGCTGAAAATCGGCATTTGACTGCAAAGTTCGATTAAAAAAAAAATTCGAACTAACATAAATAAACGCCGCGATACGGGTCTTCTAATTTAGCCTCTATTTTCACCCCTAACTCTCAGAATCGACCTAACTTTTGCTAATCTGAACTTGTTCCACAGTGTAGTCTACAGCAATGAAATATGTTTTTGAACCATATTCGCAAATGTCAATACCAAGTTTATTATAAGGAAGGCTAGGACGCTATGTGGTATTAATGGTTCTTTTACATTTGATGAACGGTATTTTTGACAAACAGAACATTTCGCTATCATGTTTTCTAAAGATTCATAAATTTTTGGCCAGTACACTACTTAACGAACTTTTTTTCTTAGTTTTCTCTACTCCAAGGTGAGCGACATGTAATTTTGAAATTAAGAAATATAATGTCATCTTCAACAAATATGTCGTTTCTAAGTTTCCAATAAAATGTAACAACTTCAATCACGTCTTTTTTATCTTTTCAATTCAAACAATGATTTATCATTTAAATTCTCTTTGAAAACTTTCTAATCGATCATGCGAAATCTTGAATTTCTTTGGTACGGTTTCGTTTATCATAATAACGGGATAAAAAATCTCCAATATATACCCAGTTGGTCATGTCTTAAAGACATCCTCGACGACGCGTGAACGACCATAGAAAATCGTTGACGACGCGTAGGCGACAGTCCAAGCAAATCGTTAACGACTTTTTCACACAAAGGGCCGGAAAATCGTTCATGACATTGTGAACGACATTATCGCTCAGAAAGTCGTAAGCGATCTTTTGGGCGACACTGTCGTTGACAACAATTTGAACGACAATGTCGTTAACGACAATATGGGCGACAAAATCGCTTATTATGTCGTTCACGATAATATCGCCCATGATTTTTAAAATATTTAAAATATTTATGTATATGTAACATTTAGAAGTAAATTAAAAGATAAATAACATAAATTCATTTTAAAAACCAAACAAAATCATAAATTTATTTTAAAAGTTAAAAACTAAAAACAAAAAAAATATTTTAAAACTAAAAAGATATTATTTTATGATATTAAAATTGAGATCGGAATAAACATTAATAATAGAAATTTAATTATTTTCTTTGTCTTCTTCATTGTCCAAAGCTCCTTTCTTTTCCTTTCTGTATTTCGCTCTATTTACAGTATTTTTAAAGCGATGCAATGTGGAACGAAGCTGTTTTATGAATTCTTTGAAAGTTGTTCCTTCCGTTTTGGTGGATTCTGTAATAAAAGCAAGATATTTCACGTTTTTAACTTGTTCTTGGCAATTTTGATGTATTTTTTATTTTTACTTACCATAAAGAGCATTAATTATATTTTCATATTTATTCAGTCTTTTTTTTACCTCTAACGCCATCGTAGTTATAAGTGATTATAACTAATAGTATTTTTGTCAAATATGCGATCTAAATTTTGCAATCCACCTGATAACACGCGTTTCATTACAGCAATCTGAAATGTACAAGAAAGAAATGAAAAAATGAGTTTTTACAGTAATGTAGTAATCCAAATGTGCACCGGAGGCACCTTTTAAATTGAAAATTCTGACATAGTATAAAAATTTGTGTTGCAGATTTAGTTTTACGATTTGTTGTTTTGTGGTAATTTAATACTCAGCGACACAATTTGTTTCGCTTACATACTTACAATATCGAGTCTCTTTTCGGTGTTTAATTGTTTTTCAATTTTTTTTAAATTTTTGCTTGAATCTATTGGAGAAAGTGTTTGAGTAACTTCAAAAAGTCCCATATTTCGTCGAAGCAATACGTTATTTTCGGCAAGTATTTTTATTATTTCATCCTGGCGTTTTATCACGAGATCTAATTTGGTATTAAGTGCTTCGATTTGATTTTGCATTTCCTCCATTTCTGAGTTTTTTTTTAATGAAAGTAAAGTCAGAATTTGGGAACGTTGAAAAACTTAAACTAAAAAATATAAAAAAAAAAATTAACACCAAAATTATACACAATTGTGTAAAATTGGCATGACGATGAATTTATCTTTAAAAGGTAGACATATCATTTTGCACTTAATATCGTTTATATTCAATTGGAATTCATTATCACCCTCTAAGCTTTCAACCAACGCAATTCCCAATTGCTTTGAAGGAATTGGAAGGGTGTAAAAGTCCTTAGGATTTAAAATTGGTACACAGTAAAATGTATTTGTTTGGATACGTGTTATTTTTACAATTGTACCCATATTGCCATTACCTTCGTCTTTTAACAAACAAATATTGTTGGGATAGCAAAAGCTTAAGTAGCATTTTGTTCCATTAACTTTAACTAGTTTACCCTTTCTTTTATTACAATTTATTTCAGTTTTATTTACAACAATTGATTTTGATTCAAAATTGTTTCTTAGTTGTTGTAAAATTTGACTTGATTTTTTCACACATTTTTTGATTGGTTGCATAAAATTTTCAAAATCATATGCTGTGAAATTTGTTATAAGCCCCATTTCTTTTACACACTCAACAATGTGTAATACGTTATGTACATTGTATGTAAGCTTTTTCTCCCCATATAAATTGGGGAAAAAAGTTACAAAATCTTGCAGTAAAACTTCTGCTGCCTCCAAATTATTTTGGTAACTGTACGGGCAGCAAAGAAGTCTATAGGCACAGTGAATTAAAAGAAAATGGTAATACATATCATCACTTACAAAATCTTTTAAAATAATAATTCCTGTGTACAACAAAACTTGTCGGAATTCTGTGGCCTTCCATCTGTCCAACTGATCAATTGGGCGAGGTGTTCGACCGAATTCCTTAGGAGTAAACCCAACTATCGACAACAAGCAATTTGTCATTAACATTTTTTTTGGTTCACTCATTTTTTTTAATATTAATTTAAGAATTTTTCGCATTACACCTAAGTCGATTAGGTGCATAGGGTCAATAGGGAATTGGCTTACCATGTTAATGCCAGCACTTTCTAAAATGGTAGGATCATTTCGAAACATTGCCAAATGATGTCCAGGGGAAGATCTATTTTTGAACGAGTCATCTGTCCGTTGTTCTCCCGGAATAGCAGAATAGACAGTTACCTTTTCTACTCTTCTTCCCACTTGCATACATCTACTGCAACCTTCAAATGCATTATGGCCTACGCATCCTGTTACGAAGGCCCGAGCCGGCGCATCACAAATAAATGCTCTTACAGCTATAGGAACGTTCTTATTTTTGATAAAAATTCCAGTGGAAGTTAATTCTTTTAACTCATTTACAAAATCGTGCAAGTAAGAGTTGATGTTCTTTGGTTTTTTTTCCCCATAATAAATTCCAATAGGAAAAATGCACTTATCCTCTAAATTTATTATTTTACCTAAAAGCGGCCAAACTTGTTTAGTGCTACTACCAAAAAGTGGCAATCCGTCTATTCCGATATCCAGTTCAATAACGTCGACGTCAGGAAGATATTCGTTTAATTTCAATAATTGATTTTTTAACCCGAAGTGATAATAACTACCGGGATTCACGGTTCGAACAACAAGCGGTGTTGTTTTTCGTTTTAAAAGTTTTTTAGTGGTATTTGGAACATCTATAAAATTTTCGTGCAACACTTTTAGTAGTTCGTCCCCTAATCTCCTACCAACTTGGTGCTTTAAAAATATATCTTTAAGCTGTGTTGCTAAACTCGATTTCTGTGGCACGCAGTCTTCGATATTTTCAACACTTATTTCAACTACGTTTTCATTTATATCATCTATATATTGGCTTTCTTCTGCCAAATTGTCAGTAGGAAGACTGTTGTTTAACGTTTCATCTAC
Source organism: Cordilura impudica (assembly GCA_963682025.1). NCBI lineage: Eukaryota > Metazoa > Arthropoda > Insecta > Diptera > Scathophagidae > Cordilura > Cordilura impudica. The sequence continues at coordinate 134,374,686 of OY821519.1, read as the reverse complement.
TTTATTTTTATTAAGTCTTTGCAAAAAAGCTCGCTTTGTGCGTGCGATTTCTTTACGCAATGCTCTAGATTTTAACATTTTAGTTATTACTTACCAATCAAAAACAATCAATTAATTAAAAAGTTCTAATAACACAGTTATTAAAATCACAATTATTAACAAAATAACACTTAATTAAAATAACGACCTTTCACCTGCACTTTTAAGAGTCAACTGAAGAATTTAACATGATTTTATTTTTGTTGTTTTTTTTTCTTGTTATTGTCCCGTTATTTTTGTTTTTTTTTCTCAACATCAAGCATAAACAAGAACTTGGAAAAAAAATTAGCAAATTAAAGATATTGTCAATCATCTATTGTTTTTCTCTCTTTCTCTAAAAAGGCAAAAGCACGACAATTCTAATATTGCTGTCGCTCATCTTGTCTTCAATAAAACTGAATTTAGGACGAGATAAGCGACAATTGCATGCATTTTGTCGTCAATATGGTTTGAAAAACGTCAAAGCGCATGCCATGGTCGCTTTTGTTGTCGCCAATAAAGTGTTATTCATGACAAAATTAAGAAGTTGTCGTTTAAAAAGTCGTAAATACGGTTTTAAATACGACAAAATGCAGGCTTTTGTTTCTTAAGTTGTCCTCATTTCAATAATATAGGCGACAAATTCAAAAATGTCCTGAGGACATCGTTGACGACATTTGCGTCTATGACCATTTTGCCAACTGGGTAGATATTTACTAGGAATGTGTATTTGAGTACCCAGTTGGCCGTAGACGACATTGTCTTTAACGATCCCTTTAAGACATTTTATAATTTTTAACGCACGACATTTGTCGATGAAGGACGATATAATGGATATTGTCGTTAACGTCCAGCGGGGAGACAAATTACGCAGATGGTCGTGTATCACATACCGTTGACGACAAATCCAGCGAAAAATATATATATTGTCGTGTATCAAGGTCCGTTGACGACAATATGAGCGACAGCGTCTGGTATTTGTCGTCCATCAAACTTTGTTAAGGACAAGTTAAGCGACAATGTCTATGAGTTGTTCGTGCAGATATTTAATAAAAAATTTAGTTAACGACCAGCTGGATGATAAATAACTTATATGGTCGTGTATCGAATTCTATGGACGACAAATTACGCGACAAAATTATTTTATCATGTATGAGTCTGTTGACGTCAAGATGATCGACATTGTGGCGAAATTGTCGTCAGTCGAACTCCGTTAGCGACATGATGAGCGACGTTGTCTTTAAGTTGGTCGTATATAAGGTTTGCGTGTAAAAAGTAAAATAATGGGACTTAATATCTTAAATATATTTACGATGATCCCTGACTGACTGAGTGAGAGACTGACTGATTCTGTAACGCTGTATAACCTTGCAGCGATTGTGCATTTGAAGGTTTTTGAGAAAAATAAAGTGTATGCGTTATTGTTGACTTCAAAATTGAATTCGATAAAGTGCTAGAAAATAACTATTTTTATAAACTTCATCAAATGGGTGTTTCAACAAAGATTGTGAATTTTTTAGAATCTTTTTACAGAGTCACAAAATCAGTGGTATAGACTAGAATGGAGAGTCGTTAGAATTTATAATAAAATTTGGGTCGCAGCAGTGATGTCTGTTATCGCTTTCACTATTTGATCTCTACATTAATGACTTACAAGAATCATAGGCTGGAGTTCACGGCAGAAAAAAGTAAGTCCGTTGCAGACAACTTGGAAGTCAACCTAAGAAAATTAGAAATTATGGTGTGCAGAAATGGAGGTAGAAGAGCAAGGTAATGGGATAAATGTTGTACCTAGTTTCTGTTATTTAGGAATGACGTTTACTTCGAGGATGGTTTTCCGATAACATATTTAGAATAGAAATAGTTATGCAGAGAACAGTATAAACGCCACTTGGAATAGTTTTCTAAATAAGAAGAACGTTTCAGACAGTGCTAACTGGCAACTCGTTCAAGCAGTTTGCAGAACTGTCCAAACATATGGAGCACAGGTTTGGGTGGCATTCACTTTGTGATGAAGTCGACAAATTGCAAAGTTACTGATGCTCGCAGCATCGATATACACTAGATTTGCATATGAGATTTATAGGTCGAACTTTTTTGATTACAGACTGCCACACCAGCTATCGTTGAAGTTAATGTGAATAAATAAACAAATATGATGGATGAAAAGCTTAAATCAACTTTGCCAGCGCCTCAATGTGGGCTGGGCATATGAAAATATATTAAATTTATACTGCGGAAGCAAATGTAGCCAACAATTAGAAAAATTGAGGATTTTAACAAGAAGCAATATGTGCAGAGTGCCCTTAACACAAACAGTTTCGACAAGAACTTGGATTTCTCTAAAGGTTTATATTATATGATGGATGCAAACATGCGAACCGAAACTATGTAGATCTTCAAAACCAGATGTAAGATCTAACCTTTGTTCCCTATGCAACTTAAATGAGACAGAAAACATTCAAGATTTCATAGGCCGTTGTCCAATATTAAGAGAATTTAGATTACGTTTCTTTGGAAACAATTTCTTAGAAAATTATCGGATCGTACAAATTTTAAATGGCACGTACGGGTACAAAAATCTGGTACAATATATTATCAATGCTCTACAGTACAGAAAATTATTGATAGATGAATACAATTTTTTAACAACCTAATACATCTATAATATTAATAGGCTAGGCGATTTATTGTGACCGATGTTTTGTTCTTCCATTTTCTACCGATTTTGACCAAACGTATATTATTTGAAAGGTATTTCTTTTTAGCCGTTTTGTAGATTTACAGATTTTTAATTTTTTCCTTTATTTTGAATAAATTGCATTTAAAGTTGCTACTAACACATACATAAAATTATACATATGCTATGTGTGTTTCATTAAATTTGTTAATGTGTTTGTTAATGAGTTTGTTAGCTTCATTCACAATAATAATAAACCATAAAAGTGTTGGTTTGTGAATTGGCCAAGTTGAAACATTAAGCTGCCTAAAAATTGCACTCGAATTTCGAGCACTGAAATCTGCTAGTATATACCTATATTAACTTGATTAATTAATTTATAAGGTTTTTTGAAAATAATGAATAAATACTATTAATATACAATAATTGTTCTGTCACTAATCCTAAACGACTGTACTAATTTTTATGAGGGATAGGATAAGTGGGCGTGTCAACTCCCATACAAAGGAAATTTTCAATATGAGACATCTCAAGTACTGTGATAGCAAGATCTTTGATACTTTAAGTGATATCATCTGTTACTAGTGTAAGTAGCCGCGCTGAAAATGGGTGTTCTATACAAAATACTTATACAATATCATATTTCTCGAGTACTGTGATAGGTACAGCTTTGCAAGGGTGTATAGGAAATCCATTATCACTCAGGCTAGCCGTGGACAAAATGGGAGAGATCAGATAAGTGGGCGTGTCACCTCCTGCGCTAAGTGAGTTTAAAATATCTTGAGTAATATAAATAGAGATAAACGATACTTTGTATAGTTTCAGAGATTATTAGTGTTAGTAGCCTTGCTGAAAATATCATATATTTCGAGTAATATGACAGGGAGATCTTTGGTAATTGGTGCACCTTCATCTGTTATTGCTGTAAGTAGCCGTACTAACAAAGGGCGGGATCGGAGCAATGGTCGTGGAAGCTCCAACATAAAGCAATAAATAAATAAAGACATTGCTGCAGATGTCTGACCACCACCACTGAACCAGTTATATTGAAGTCATATGCTAGTGAGATGCTACGAATTGTTTGTTTGTCTTACATCCCCCACTATGTAGCGCTGGGATCAATTTTTTCTAAAATTCTTATTTATGCACCGATTTAGCTCAAACTCACATCATATTATTTATATAGGTGGCGCTGGAGTGGAGATATTTACGAAAATGTAAATATCACCAATAATAATTAGTTATAATATACATTGGAATAATCACCAAAACTTACGACAGGTGCCTTTGGTTTTCTTACAAGACTATTTGAGGCGCTCAGCGCCAAAACGGCCTAACCGTCATTTCCAAAAAAATCAAACTGACTATGCTGATCTAACCGGAACCTTTTGAAATAAATACTAAAAAACTCCCTATTGCATAGTATAACACTACGTTATACTTCCTGCTGAAAACTGTTTTTCCTCTATGCAAAGTTCAAAAAAATGTGGATGCCATAATGGCCTAAGCCGCTTAGGCCAAATCGAATCCTAGAAATAAAAAATATGTGTGGGTTAGGCCAAAAACGCATGTTACGTTTTAGTCAAGAGTATATTCGAAAAATAAATCAAGTTAGCCATGGGTGTTCAAATTTTTGAATTTTCCTTAAGCGAAACGATCGAGTAGGCCGAGAAATGTCTGTTGATTTTTAAAAATCAACTTTCTTTTTTGTCAGTATTGGTATAGCTCGTTAAATAGTTATTCTTATTTAAATAATAAATCCACTAGTTTGTTCATAAGATCTACTGAAGTGTGTTATCAGTTTTTATACCCTCCACATCTCAGTGGCAGAGGGTATATATAGGTTTGTCATTCCGTTTGTAACGCATCGAAAAACTAATTTCCGACCCAATAAAGTATATATATTCTTGATCCTTATCACAGCTCGAGTCGATATAGCGATGTCCGTCTGTCCGTCTGTCCGTCTGTCCGTCTGTCCGTGTGTCTGTTGAAATCACGCTCATTCAAAAAAAAAAGCATTTACTTAGGTCAGGTTACGAAAAAATTATTTGCCATAATTCCCACCAGGTTGGTATTGAAATCGGAGTAAATCGGGAGCCTCTGCGCTGAGAAATGAACAAAAGTTTATAGATACCTCTAAAAAAAACATGAAACCTAGTGTTTTCTTGTAATAGTTTAGTGGTTGAACATACAACAACATAAAAAAAGCCACAAAAAAAATGTGATTCATACATATTAACAATAACAAGAACACAACTACCATGAGCTATGTTAATAGTATTGCCACAAACCGAGGTGGAGGGTATCAAAGATTCGGCACAGCCGAATTTAACACTCTTACTTGTTTTAATTGAAAATGTATTAGCAAAAAAAAAAATAGTACGTGAATAAACATGTCTGATGCTGACTCGATGAGTTTACAAGACTTCGAAAATTCTGGATCGGAGAACGTCCAAACACCAAGTAGGTCATTAATTTCATCGCGCTCTTCTGAAGATACATTGCCTGGGTCATCGGAACTTGTGGCAACAGAATCCCAGATCGGAATAACAGAAAATGAAAGCAGGTCAGCTGAATCAGATATCGAAGTTGAAAGCAGCAATGAATTGAAAATATCTACTAGAAAACGGATTGCCAACAAATCTAACTGGCAAAAACACGTAAGTAAAGTTCAGAGAAATTCCGGAAAATTTTATAAAACTGTGAAAGGAGTTATGAAGCCAGCTAAAACACTTAATGCACTTGAATGTCCATGTCCATTAAAATGTCATCAGCATTTCAGTGAGAATAATTTGCGAAATATTTTTGAAAATTTTATAAAATTGGTGATCATGACTTGCAAAATGCTTACTTATGTGGACAAATTGCAGTAATTGAAACAAGAAGATCTTATAAGAAGGTTGTTAGCGAAAGCCTAAGATCTAGTACAAGAATTTACAAACTTCCTGGAGTAAATAATGTAGGAATGCATGTCTGCAAAACACATTTTTTTTTAGCAGATCTTACAAATAACCGATGGTCGTATTACACGTGCACTTAAGCATAGAGCACCTGGAAGTGACAAACTACACCAAAATTGTTGAGTTAAATAGTTGATTAAGCACGAGTTGAAGTAATAGGCAGAAGGATGCTGACGATGAACAAGTCGCTTTGTTCGAAAGTAGCTACTCCATCTAGCGCTGTCTTCAATTTTTTTCTAATATTTCTCTTACATTACAAAAATTATTATCTTTCTTTCATTAGAAAAATATATACATGATCTTAAACCGAACAATAAATGACTAAGTTTATCAATAAATTTCCGAGGTATAGCTCCCACTATTCAAGAAATTACATTATTCAAAGAGAATTTCTTGCACCTACCTTAAACATATCGATTATGTACGAGCTGTATCGTGGAACTGTAGAAATGGACAAAGCTGCATCTAAATTCGTTTTCACCAAAATCTTTTCAGAAAACTTTAATATGCATTTTCGAGCTCCAATTTCCGACAGCTGCAAAAAATATGATTCTTTTAAAGTAAAAATTGAAGCCGCAGGTGATCCTTCTAAAAAGGAAAGTATTACGAGCGAAAGAGATTTGCATCACCGAAAAGCTGAATCAGCCAGAACTGGGATGCAATTGGACTTGCAACTTAACAAGGAAGAATATACAGTTATAGCATTGGATCTTATGAAAAGTCTGCCGATACCAGTCATTTCCACAGGGGTAGCTTACTACAAAAGACAGCTATGGACCTATTGTCTCGGTATTCATGACCTTATCACGAAGAAGTCATTCATGTATACCTGGAATGAGGGAATAGCTTCACGTGGCCCACAGGAAATAGGGTCTTGCATTATGCATTACGTGGAAGCCAATGTCAAATGTAAGAACTTAATAATGTATAGCGATCAATGTGGTGGCCAAAACCGGAACAGAACAATGAGCACTTTTTGCACATATTTACATGGTGAAGAATTCGGCCTTCCCAATGGAACAGATAGATCACAAATTTTTAGTATCTGGCCACTCATTCCTACCATGCGATCAAGATTTTGGTCTCATTGAAAAGGAAAAATTATTGGGATCGTGTAATCATCACGGCAAAAAAAAGGGAACCATTTCACTTGGTAAAGATGACGGCAGATGATATTAAAAGTATATCCTTAATCGAAAAACTAGTGACAAACAGAAAAATCTCCGCAGACAAGACTTCAAAAGTTGAATGGCTTAAGATTCAGCGGCTTCGATTCCAAAATGTGAAGTCATTTATAATTCAATTCATATATTCAAATAACATAGATGTTTTATTTCAAGAAGTTGATATTTCAAAGAGGAATTCCAGCAAGTTCGTAGATTTGGAATTGGAACCGCTTTATCCTGGAATAAGATTCATTGAAGCTGCAAAGTTTAAGGATTTACAGGAACTCAAAGAGTTCATACCTCCTATAAAGCATGCATTTTATAATAATTTAAAAACAAATTCGAGAGCCGAAGACGAAGATATTCAGGAAGACGACGAATAATTATTCTTATTAATTTGTATTATTTAAAACATTAAAAATTATTTTTATTATTTATCTGAAGAAATTTTGTGTGTTTTAATAAATGGAGCCAAAATGGCCTAACGCTCAGTTCCTATCAATATAGTTTTTTTAAATGGATTCCAAAATGGCCTAAGCCACTTTAATTTTTGTATTAACTGTTTAAAACAGTCTCTATCTAAGTTAATTAAGACCTAATAATGAACCTAAAACAAATATTACAACTAATATTTATTTGCGATTAATAAAAAAAAAATAAAAATATTTTAAAAACTTAGGCCGTTTTGGCGCTGAGCGCCTCATTTATACCTTTTGGCATTTCAGTATTAGATATTTCGATGCTCTGTACAAAAATTTAGAAATAAGTTTGACGAAAAACCAAATCTATTTTCAATCACCGCGCGATAGTGGTTCAATAGAGATCGTACATGGCAAAACTGCATTCTCAATATTTAATTTTGTGATTTCTTATCCTTTCTGATGCACTTCAAATTTTAAGGATATAAAAATTTTTACAATATTTATTTAAATATTAAAAGAAGGAGGACAATCTCTAGAAAAAATGATTTTTTTTTTTAAATAAAAGTTTTATCCTTACGTATCATATAGAATTCCATTATTTTTTTTCAAAAAAATATATGTTGGGTACTTATGAATAATAATCATATTATTATTATCATAATCATATTATTAGTGTAATATCAAAAAAAAAAATGGTTGAACGATAAAGCAATCAAGGTTAGAAAGGTTTGTTGGTCCTGAACAGGACCATATGCACGTGTAACTACAGATTGTGTACAGAAAAGCAGTGTATAAGAAATGTTTGAAAAGAATATATTTTAAAATTAAAATTTTTTCATATTTCAGGTTTAGAACAATCGACAGAATAATAAAAAAATATTTTATCTTTACTTTATTAAAAACAGAAAAGAACAATTCATGTAACAAATATAAATAAAAAATAATTTAAAAATTTAATTGAGATCACGTTTTCTGAATAAAATAAATGATTTTTCTGAACTAAAATAATTGTAATTATTTCATATCGTCAGATTTTGGAGAAAAATGTGTACTAATTCACAAAAAACAACCAACATCAATTTTTTGTGACCTTTGACCCAATTTTCTGAAAAACTTGACGTTGTGGAAATAAAGCTAGAACAACACAGAAAGTAAAAAAATATAATTTATAATAAAGTTTAATGTGGAGAAATAAATCAAACGAACATTGTATTATATGAAACAATATTGAATTTATTATATTCAAAATAGAACCTGCATTTAAAATAATGTACTAAACTAATCCTGGAATAAAATATTATAGGCTGAACATGGTGCCTGGCAGAATTTCCAAACCCACACATATTTTTGAAATTTTTGTTGTTTTTTATTTATTCGATATTTCGCTATCCGCTGGATAGCATCTTCAGGAATATTATTTCTAAAAACATATAACCCAGAACGTTAATAATATAATAACATTAGAATTATTCGTGTCTTATTGTGCCTTTTATCTTTTTATATACATATATTATTTTTTTTCTTTTATTTAAGTAAAAAGTAACCAATTTTTACCTAAATAAAAAAATGTTATTGGTATAGTTTATTAGTTGTATCTTTTGTAAATATACATACATATATCTAAGCAGATAAATTATTGTATATTACTTTGAAAATATTTTCTCTATTATGTAGATAAAATAAAATTTAAAAAAAAATTGTTTGCGGTTCAGCTAGTCTATTCGCATGTTCAGACGGCAAAATGAACCACTTGATTCGCTCTCTGAATCATGATTGTGAACCTTGGTGTTCAGACGAGTGTTCTTGTTTTGTTCTCATTTTGACGTTTATATTTTTTGTGTAAATATTTGAAGACATCCTTCTACACTTTACGTTTCACTATTTAATTTTTTCCATTTTTATTTCAATATATACATGTAAATATATACATTTTATTTGTTAAATGTTTCTATTTATTTTATTGCAGAAATAAATTTTTTGTTTATTCTTTGTTTATATATTTTCAGCTAGTTCAGATAAACTAGCGATAATTTATTATCGAACTTGGAGATCACGCTCAAAGTTTTTAGGTTCACAACTAGGTTCATTTTGAACCAAGTAGATACGCTCTCAAAATTTCGTATGGTGAATCATGTAGATTCAATCATGATTCGGGCGCGAACCGTGAATGAGAGAGCGAACCGCGAATCTTGCTGTCCGTGTGAACATAGCATAAGAATCATCATCATCGTCAACAGTTCTGTCATCATTTTCAGAATTACTTTTGTCTTCATCGGGAATAACTTCATCGCAAGGCGCATTACTATTCTAATCCGGTAATCTTTCAACTCTCCGTGATCTTTCCTGCATTGATCCAGTAAATAAGGGCAATAAATAATCTGGATGAAAGACTGTAGACATCTACAATAAATTAAGTATAAAAATAGTTATGATATAATGGTTGGATATAAATGATTAAGATAAAATTTTATTAGATTATTTATTTTTTTATTATTATTATTATTACTATTACTAGCAAAGCCCAGCCCTCGAAATTCGAGTGTGAATTCTAGGATATTTTGTTTTATCATTCAATTTATTTCTTTCAATATTTTTAATCTATTTAATTCATCATGAGGTTAACATATTGCGGTTATTATAGTATCGATGGTATGAAATTTTAGTTATGTATGTTACCATCGGAAAGGTTAGTTTGTCTATTTTCCCAGTATGTTTTATTTTTAAGGTTTTAGAAACACTTACGCAAAAATAGGAAAAAATTCAAATTAGTGCATATGCTAAAAATTGAAAAACCGTTGTCTTGAGTTACAAACAATTTTTTTTTGATCACACTAAGCGACCAAAAAGCTGTTAAAGGAAAAACCTAAGCTTTCTCTAGAGCAAGAAAAGGGCCTTTTTGAAAAAAAAAGTAAAAAAAATTTTCGATTTAGCAAAAAAAGTAAAAAAAAATTTTTCTTAGTTTTTTTCCGAAAGACTAACTAAATAGCTATCTATACTATTTGGAACAAATTTTGCTAAGAACAATAGGTAATAAGTTACATGCATGAGAAAAATACCTGTTTGCCCAAAATGTAAAGTTTTGACCCCCTCTAACTCAGAGTGTTCTTTACCCATCTTGTTGAAAAGTTGTGTCTAAATCGGATTTAAAAGTTGTATCACTTGACATGAAGCACCCCATATGTATGTATACAGATAAATATATTTTGACCACTATTTATCCGCACAGTGGATAATTTTCTAATTGAAAACTGTACAGCGCCAAATTTGTTTTTTAGAACAGGATTTATAATTTTTTTTCACTTTTCAGTGGTTACAGAGTCCCATGATTCCTGCATTTTGGCTTTCAAATATTTAACAGTACGTTGTGGGTCATTTCACAACTTCCTTTTCATGAGAGCTCACAGTTTTTCAATTGGGCTGTGACCTGGGATAGATAATGACCAATCCAGAACATCAATTCCATTTTTTTGGGAGCCATTTTTTGTTGTTTTTGCTATGTGGGAAGATCCACCAATATGTTGGAATACATAATCATCGCAGTTGGCTAGTTTTGGCGCCGCATTTACGGTTTATCCGCATTTACGGTTCCATTATTGAAGGAAAGCATACGATAGAATATCAGTACATACCTCCTCACTAAATAACGATAGCTGAAAAGTCAAAAGTGCGAATAGGGTTATCAATTTTAAAATATCAAAAAGCATCAAAACCGTGTAGCGTAACATGACTTTCGTAGTGTGCTGTATAATACCCACACTGCATAGCGTACAATATTTGCAAATGCGGAAATAACAAATATCAATATTGTTGACCACTGCATTTGCAAAACATTGTATGACTGCGTATATTGTTATTGTATGTTGTTGTTACGCTGGCACACTTATGTTTATGCTGACCCAAGTGCAGGTAACACATTGTTGTTAATATAGGTTGAAAACATGTATATAAAGAAGAACATTTTATAATCAATTAATCATTAATAATTTAGCATTAAAAGACTCAGCTCCTAGATAGAGCTGAAGCATAAATAAAATAAATACTATTAAACTAAAAAACTATATTGTCTGCTATATGGCGATCCTGCCAGTGCTCCTTAGATGAGCATTGTAAAAAAAAAAATATATATATTACGAAAAAATATATATATATAATACAAGGATTATGCTCTCAAATTGAGCAATCCTGAAAATAATAAAAAAAAAAAAAAAAAAAATCGCATAATAATATTGTCCTGGTGGATCAGCCACAACGATCCATCAGCTGCGTTGAAGGAAGATACTGTCTGGCCTAAAGACAGTGGAGATTGCAAAATCAATGGCGGAAGGGCCAAAACATATCTTCATAGAAGAGTACAGAAGAAAGACGGGCCAGCAGAAAACGAAGGAAAAACACATCAAAAGACCCCTGGTATATATGTTAACGCAAAATTGATTGAATACCAACACTACATAAATATGCACATACCAGCGGATGTAAAACACGCGCAAGGTATTGTGCAATTGCAGACGCTGACATATCATTTTTATAATATTTTAGTAATTGTGTTTGCTAAGCATGTTGAAAGTATTTTTAATTAAAGAGTAATATAAAGAATTGTATTGTATTCTTATTTTTAGTTTTATATTTGTGTTTGATCAATAAAGTTCATTTTTTTAAATGTTTTAAACCTAATAAAACCTAATTGGCGCCCAACATTAAAAAGCGCAAGAAATACCCCATAGGATATAGCGCGAACCCAACAGTATATAAAAAACGCAGAAGTACCCAACAGGCTACACCGTTTCAACAATACTGGCAACTGCATAAAAACACCAAATATCCCATAGGATATCAACGACACCAACAGAATAGTCTACAGGCATTCGGGTAAAGCAACAGTAAGGCGGAGACACCCCAGTACGAAAGAAAAAGGACAACGTTAAAACCTTCAACTTTACTATGCTGGTAGCCGTTGTAATGTCACTTTTCATATTGACGGGAGCTGACGTCAAAATACTGGATTACACTAACTCCCAAATTGTGACTATTAATTCAGGACTAGCGAAGCTACAGACAGGAACGTTTAAAATAATACATGTCATCGAAATGGATAAATATCAGAATCTTATCGACAACATACAAGAGACAATATATGCAAATGTAACCGAATCCCATTTCCTCCGTCCTTTCCTAATCCATGAAATAACAGAACTCCAAGGTTTTTTGGACAGACTCAAACCAAAGGCAAAAAGATCTTTAAATTTTATCGGATCGGCTTGGAAATGGATTGCTGGAAATCCTGACCATGACGATTTCGAAATTATTACCCAAAAAACTAACCAAGTATTGATTAACAACAATAAGCAAGTAGTCATAAATAAATTGTCATTTGAAAAAATAAATGAGCTTACAAGAGCAACAAACGAGATAATTAAAAACGCTAATTATAATGATATTATAAAAGAAAAATTGATAACAAAATTAAAATTCAAAATAGAAATCCTGAAAGAAGAAATAATAAACATCCAATATGCCATTCATTGGGCAAAAGTAGGAATTGTAAACTCTTTTATACTGTCATCCAATGAAATAAATATCGTTAAACACATTATAAATAAAGATGTAATACCTTTTATGAATATAGAACAAGCATTAGAATTTGCAGAAATAAAAATAGCATCTAATAATAATTCACTCATTTATATTATAAGTATACCAACTACAGATAGTACTTCTTGCAACCAATTATTAATAAAACCAATAAAATTTGGAAAATTTATAAATAAAATTATATACCATGATGTAATAATTTGTAATAAAATAATTTTTGGAATAAAAAATAGATGTAAGAGTTATAATAATATTACTATTTGTAATGAGAAAAATATTGAAAATATAAATAATGATACATGTCTAGCAAACATAATCCAGAGTAAACCTTCAAAATGCAGCATACTTGACAACCGGAACATCCCCACAATTGAAGAGATAGCACCCGGAACAATCCTCCTTAATCAATTCAACGATACAATCTACATTAATACAGAACCCCAACACCTCACTGGTACATACGTCATACAATTCAACAATGCATCCGTCAATATATCAGGAAAATCATATAATTTCTTCGAAACAACAAACCTTCAACCTTTGCCTGCTATTCTGCAACCCAAACACCCAAATCTAATTATTGAGGAAACATTATCACTAGAAATGGTAAAAGAGCTCCAAATTAATAATACAGAGGCCATAGACATATTAAATAATAAACATAAATGGGGCCTAACGATAAATTGTGGACTATCATCAATGGCAATCACTGCGATGATTCTTTTACTTATAAAAAAAAGAGTTTTTAAAAACGAAAAGAAAAACACATCAACGCCACAAGTAGTAAACACATTTCAATGTCCATCCATCAATGTATCTATGCCGGAGTTATCCGAAATAAAGAAACCTGGAGTACAAAGAATTTCGAAGATTCCATATTTCTAACCGAACGAGGACGCTCGGAATAAAAGGGGGAGGTGTTAACGCAAAATTGATTGAATACCAACACTACATAAATATGCACATACCAGCGGATGTAAAACACGCGCAAGGTATTGTGCAATTGCAGACGCTGACATATCATTTTTATAATATTTTAGTAATTGTATTTAGCATGTTTAGTATTTAGCATGTTGAAAGTATTTTTAATTAAAGAGTAATATAAAGAATTGTATTGTATTCTTATTTTTAGTTTTATATTTGTGTTTGATCAATAAAGTTCATTTTTTTAAATGTTTTAAACCTAATAAAACCTAATTTATATCAATATACACATCAATATGCCCCTAATAAAACAACGAACAGGTAGTTCATCCTAGTTTTACCAAAAACAAAAAAAAAAAAAAAAGTGGAGCATCCCGTTATGCACCCGTAGGCCAGAAAGCGTTAACCGCTCTTGGCAAATAAATAAATAAATAAAAAAAAAAAAAAATTTGAAATAGAAAATAAAAACAGTAATTTGTAAGAAAAAATCCACAAAGGAATGCAGTTCAATTAATCTAATTTTTTTTTTTGAAAAGGTTATATTTAATCTTGATGCTATTATATATATAAAAACAAAAACACTATGGTAATTATGCTGTTGAAAAAAAAAAAAACAGATATTAAATTAGAATGAAATATTTTATAAATTAAATATATACGTAAATAAAACTGATGCATGTAAAATAGTATAAGCTATTGATAAAAATAATGAATTACTAGGGAAGATATATAATTAGCAAGATATAAGATTCGGTTAAATTATTGAGGCAGTCAGAAAAATATTTAATAGAAATAAATAATAGGAAAAAATACAAAATAAATAGCGAAGGAAAATGGGAGGTCGTCAATCAAAAATAGAGAATCCCAATGCAAATGTTATTAATGAAGTAGAAATAAAAGAAGACTCAATCGACCTAAAATTAATTGAGTGTTGTTTACTAATAATAACCGTACTCATTAGCTTAAATTTTGCATTACATATTTATGCCTTAAATACCAAGAAATTAAAAAAGATCATAGAATTTGATGGAAAACCAGAAAATTTACGTTCCTTTATAGACTCGTTACAGTTAATAGAATCCATCAAAGGTGACCACGAATCTATCGCAGTCTCTTTAATAAAAACAAAGTTAAAGGGAAGTGCAAGAAATTTAATAGGTAATGAACAAACCATCACTGAGATAATACATAAACTAAAAAACTCAGTAAAGGGCGAGTCGGTTGAGGTATTGACAGCAAAAATAATGAATACCCGACAAAACAATAAAACTGCCAATAACTATTGCAGTGAAATAGAGAATTTAACGAAGTCATTAGAAAATGCCTATTTATCAGATGGTTTGCCATGCGAATTGGCATGTAAATATTCAACACAGGTAGCAGTAAAGGCACTAACCAAAAATTGCACTATCGATAAAGTTAAACTTATCATGGAAGCAGGCCAATTCAGTAACATGAATGAGGCCGTTGGCAAATTCATAAACAGTTGCACTGAAGCAACAGGGCAACAAAATGCCGTATTGTATTTCGGGCAGAAGTTTAACCGAAATAATAACTACAGACAATATCGTGGAAGGTACAATTACCCACGCAATAATAGTAATAACAGTAACAACGGCAGACCCCAACAAAAACCTATTCACAACAGGGTTCAACAAAATCAGAACCACAGACGTAACAGAAATTACGTCAGAGCAGCAGAGTCACATCAAAATGATTCGGAAAACTGCTAAAATCCTCTGAGATATATCATAATAACAATACCAACTACATATACAACCTTAACCTCAGCTTAAGTTTTTATGTTAATATAAAAATTAACGACACGAACAACACGGTAACACTGCTGGTAGATACAGGAGCAGACATTTCGGTTATAAAAACTAAACATTTTCATCAAACACAAATTAACAGAAACAGAACAACCACATTGAGTGGAATAGGACAGGGTAAAATTCGTTCAATAGGTAATGTATTTATTGACCTAAAATTTAGAGGTATTTTGATACCACATGATTTCCAAGTAGTACAAAATAATTTTCCAATACCTTGCGACGGTATCCTTGGAATGGATTTTTTTAAGAAGTATAAATGTATACTAGATTTCAATGGGAACCATGATTACCTCGTACTACGACCACCCAATCTGTCGCATGTAATAGAAATTCCACTTACGAACGGCTTCAATGGAATAACACTCCCACCAAGGTCAGAAGTGATTCGTCAAATCAGGTTTCCGAAGCTTGAAGACGATGTACTAATACCAAATCAAGAAATCGTACCAGGTGTCTTTGTACCAAATACACTGGTAAAATCAAATAACGCATTGGTTCGTTTTTTAAATACCACACATAAAATAGTAACAATTAGGCAAAATAACATAAAAACCGAGAAAATGTCTGACTATGAAATAGTAAAACAAAAACCACATAAAAATAGCCAAAGAAAATCTGAAGTTTTGGACCTTTTGAAGGGAAACTTTCCTGAACAGTTCAGAACAATTTTAACTAAGCTTTGTTTAGAATACAATGATATTTTTGGCTTAGGGACTGAAACAATTACTACCAACAATTTCTATGAACAAAAACTGAGAGTAAAAGATAATCAACCAACGTATATTAAAAATTATCGCATACCAGAATCTCATAAGGAGGAAATAAACAAACAGGTTGAAAAACTAATAGATGACAAGATAATCGAACCATCATTTTCGGAATACAATAGCCCAATTCTGTTGGTACCAAAGAAATCACTTCCCGGAACAGATGAAAAAAGATGGCGCTTGGTGATAGATTATAGGCAGATAAATAAAAAACTAATATCAGATAAATTCCCGTTGCCTAGAATAGACGATATTCTAGACCAACTAGGTAGAGCAAAATATTTTTCTTGTTTGGACTTGATGTCCGGGTTTCATCAAATTGGTTTGGAAAAGAACTCTAGAGACTTGACGTCATTTTCAACAAACAATGGTTCATACAGATTTACTAGACTACCATATGGCTTAAAAATAGCACCGAATTCATTCCAAAGAATGATGACATTAGCCTTCAGTGGTCTGAAGCCGAATCAAGCATTCCTATATATGGATGACTTGGTTGTATTGGGATGTTCTGAAAAACATATGCTTTCAAATTTGAAGGATGTATTTGATCTTTGCCGTAAACACAATCTTAAACTACACCCCCAAAAATGTTCATTCTTTATGAGAGAGGTAACCTACCTTGGCCACAAATGTACTGATAGAGGAATATTACCGGATGATAGTAAATATTCGGTGATAGAAAATTACCCGACGCCTACGGACGCCGATAGCGCACGAAGGTTTGTCGCGTTTTGCAACTATTACCGACGATTTATTAGAAACTTCTCTGAATATTCCAGACACCTTACAAGGCTATCCAAAAAGGGAGTACCATTTCAGTGGACAAAAGATTGTGAGTGCGCGTTTAAATACTTAAAGAAGGCATTAATGAGCCCAACATTGCTTCAGTACCCAGACTTTACGAAGGAATTTTGCATAACAACAGATGCGAGTAAGCATGCTTGCGGTGCAGTTTTAACACAGGAACATGAAGGTAGACACCTACCTGTGGCCTATGCATCTAAAACTTTCACTAAAGGCGAAAGCAACAAATCGACCATTGAACAGGAATTAACTGCCATACACTGGGCTGTCACATATTTCAGACCATATATATATGGAAAACATTTTTTGGTCCGAACAGACCATAGACCACTTTCATACCTGTTCTCCATGAAAAATCCAAGTTCTAAGCTAACGAGAATGAGACTCGATCTGGAGGAATATGATTTCACAGTAGAATATCTCAGGGGAAAAGACAATTATGTTGCCGACGCACTGTCGCGCATTACAATAAATGACTTAAAGGATATTAACGACAAGATTTCATCCGTTTGAAGGGTCACGACAAGATCGATGACTAAAGAAGAGAAAATTAGTAAACCAGTAGTAAATCAGCAAAATATCAATAATAATAATAAGCCCAAGGTATATATACCATTGAATAATATAGACGTCAAAAGATATTATAAATTAAAGATTTTACCCAACAGATGTTACATCAAAAAGGGCAAATCCATATATGCTAGCATAAGAATAGATGATTTGTTTACTAAAGGGAATATTGACTTAGGACAATTTTTCCCTAGGCTAGAACGAATAGCCTGTAAACTAAATATTAATAAGATTCAGATTTCACCACATGAGAAGATTTTCGAATTTGTCTCGATAAGTGAATTTGAGAATATGGGCAATAAAACACTGAATGAAATCAGAATAGCGCTATTAAACGAAGTAACTAAAATTGATAACACGAATGCAAAGGCAATACGTGAGATAATGCTGAAATACCATGATGATCCTATAGAAGGAGGACATTGTGGGATATATAGAACCACTGTGAAGATCAGGAGATACTATTACTGGAAAAATATGACAAAAGACATTGCCAAATATGTGAAAACATGCCATAAATGTCAATTGGCTAAAACGGAGAAACATATAAAAAGTCCAATGACAATAACGGACACACCAAATAGGGCTTTTGATACGGTGTATGTAGATACAATTGGACCATTTCCAAAGTCAATTTATGGAAATGAATATGCAGTCACAATGATATGTGACTTAACTAAATACTTGGTAACAATACCAATAAAAGATAAATCAGCTAAGACGATCGCAAAAGCGATATTTGAAAATTTTGTGCTTATATACGGTCCAATGAAGACGTTCATTTCGGATATGGGCACTGAATATAAGAACTCTATACTGACAGAGCTTTGCAACCTATTGAAGGTAGATAAACGCACATCGACAGCACATCATCACCAGACACTAGGTACGATAGAAAGAAGTCACCGGACTTTTAACGAATACGTACGAAACTACATATCAGTAGATAAAGACGACTGGGATGAATGGCTCAAATATTTCACGTACTGTTTTAACACTACACCATCTACAGTACATGATTATTGCCCTTATGAACTTATTTTTGGAAAAATTCCAAACAATTTTAGACAATTTAGTGAAGTAGATAGAGTTGCACCACTTTATAATATAGATAATTATGCTAAGGAAATTAAATTTAGATTAGAAGTAGCAATAGATAGAGTTAAAAAACTATTAGACATAAATAAAATAAAACAAAAAATTAATTATGATAAAACAAAATTAGATTACAATTTTAAAATAGGAGATTTAGTCTTAGTAAGAAATGATGCAGGACATAAGTTAGCGATGGCATATAAAGGGCCATATAAAATTAAGAAAATAGATTTCAGAAATAATGTAACCATAGTTGATAAGAAAACAAATAAAGAACAAATAGTTCATAAGAATAGACTTAAGTTATACAATATTAAATAAACAATATGCATTCTTTTCATTAAATCTATATTTGTAAATAAAATAAAATAAATTTATTGTAAAATGTGAAACTTGCACTTGATACAACCACAAAAAAAAAAAAAAAAAAAACCCAACAGTACAAATAATAAAAGAATGTCCATAGAACAAAATGTTATATGAACATTCTTATAAAAAAGGAAGGTGTAGCGTAACACGACTTTCGTAGTGTGCTGTATAATACCCACACTGCATAGCGTACAATATTTGCAAATGCGGAAATAACAAATATCAATATTGTTGACCACTGCATTTGCAAAACATTGTATAACTGCGTATATTGTTATTGTATGTTGTTGTTACGCTGGCACACTTATGTTTATGCTGACCCAAGTGCAGGTAACACATTGTTGTTAATATAGGTTGAAAACATGTATATAAAGAAGAACATTTTATAATCAATTAATCATTAATAATTTAGCATTAAAAGACTCAGCTCCTAGATAGAGCTGAAGCATAAATAAAATAAATACTATTAAACTAAAAAACTATATTGTCTGCTATAACCGATCAAAAAAGCGTAACTTAAAAAAAGGCACTAACTTTTCCACATTTTTATTTATTCTCTTTATTTATATTATTATATCTCTTTATTTATTTATTTTTATTGAATTAAACAAATTAATTTACAAAATACGGTAAAAAATAAAAAAAAAAAAAAATAAAAAATTAAATAATAACAAATCAAATAAATAAAATTTTGAAGTTAAATATTCCTTGTATTTTATACAAACAAGAATTACTAATTTAAACTTTTAGTTTTGACTAACTCTATTGTTTCCTCATCATCACTTTCATCCGGCCATAAAACGGTTTTAATTTCAAATTCTACTGTTTTATAAACATCATTACTATTAAATTAAACATTTACTGCATCAGGTATTTGATTTCTTTCGCAAAAGGAAATTTCTCTTTTCAATCCATTTTTAATGTGCAGTAAAGCATTAACTGAATGTAGTGAGATTTGGTTTCTAATTTTGAATTTGAAAAATTCAACGTCAGGATTGAAAAACGAAGCGATGAAAGTTTAATAGGTTTGTTTAGTACATTGCATACTTGCATTCAAAAGTAAAAGTGAAACTTAAGATATTTACACTGTAAAAAACATGATATGTTTTAAAAATCTCTAAAAACAGTGCTTAAAGCACTGAGTTGACAACCTGCTCACGTCGGTAAAAATAGTGACCCTCTGTACCCAAAAATTTCATTCCTTTGATCACAGCAAACGTTTTTTTCATTTGAACGCAGTAAGTAGGGGCTGTTCTAAAAAATATTTTTTCCAACTGCAAGTGAATGTAAAGCATATTTTATAAAAACCATAGCCTACATATTTCATTTGCTGACGCGTCGAATCAGGATTTACGATTTTTACAATTATTTTATACCACTTGGAGGCTATGTCTCTAACAGTGCATCGAAGATTTTTTTT
The DNA here is from genome assembly GCA_963682025.1 of Cordilura impudica. NCBI lineage: Eukaryota > Metazoa > Arthropoda > Insecta > Diptera > Scathophagidae > Cordilura > Cordilura impudica. The sequence continues at coordinate 134,354,064 of OY821519.1, read as the reverse complement.
TTATGATATTAGCGGCTTTTTTCTGACGTAACATTATTTTGTAGAACTCGCCTCTGCTTGCAACGTTATTGTTATAATTCCCAGTTTTTTTCATATTTTTGAAAAACACTTTGAATTTATCAATAACTAAAAATCGAATTAGTTGAGAAACTGACTTACCACGTGCCATCGTTTTACAAGTTATTTGTATATATTCCTTGTATTTATTGAAATTGCAACAGGTGCAGAAGATATAATATCTTTTAAATTTAGCATTGGAAAATCTTATATTGGCACATAAAATTTCTCTCACATTTCTTTATTCTTATGTAATGGTATGTATTCATTTTTTTATATATATAAGTATTAGAGCCTTTCTAAGCCGATATTGTAACACTGAACGAATTAATATTCGTCAAATTATTTCTATAAATTATAATACACTATTTCATTATAAAGGTGGCCTTTAATGTTATAGAGTCCAAAAATTATTTGTGTGGGATTCGGTAGTGCTTAGGGCTCACATATACATTATGGAGGTTAAGGTCTTTAATTCTTTAAATAAGAAAGGCACTTGTGTATGCCTGGTATTATTACATAGGCATACACAGCCATTCTGGGGGATGAGAAATTCCAAGTCAGTGTGACAGTACTAGGCCAGTGTAGTAAAGCCTCCAAAGGGTTTGTCCTTTTATATTTTCCCTTAAACTGATATGATGTAAACTATTAACATTATAAGTGTTGTTGGATATTGTAGTAAAAAAAAATATATAATTTTTATGCATATTATTTGCATAATTTTTCTTTAAATGACGCGGTTTATGCATGACAATGTAGTTGTGTTTATAAAAGTATATGTTGTAGAATAAAATACGTCAATTTTCAATTGTAAGTGCCTTCATTATATGAAAGAGCGTCGTATAAAATTTTTATTATTAGACTACACTTATTTATCTTTGGCATGCAAAATATCACAATTACTAAAAGAATTTGACCGTTTTAAAAATTGATAATTAAAACTATGAAGCAAAATTTCTGTATGAGTGTATATGCAAATGAATAGATTCCAGATATTTTCGAAGAAAAAAGAAAAAAATAGTAATAATAATAGAAATTCTTATTAGTTAACAGTTTGTGATAATGTGGGCTGATAAATGGAGAACGTAAACCAAACACGCACGTAGCGAATATTAGTTTAAGTTTAGATTTATGATTCTTTAACTTAATTTTGATTTGATTTAATTAGAAATACCTTTATGCATTAAACTTGGGTGTGTCGAATCTTTGATACCCTCAACGTGTGTCTTTAATTCAATATTATAAACAATTTTGGGTACCTTCGCCATTTTAGTACACTGACTTAACCTTTAACTTTTTATACCATTTAAATTTAGAGCAGAGTTCAGAAAAAAACACACACTGAATAAAAAACTCGTTCATATATGTAAACAAACATAACTTAGACCAACACACACATATTTTTATTTTCATATCAATTATGTTTGTTTTTAAATTTCCTTCGGTGCCCAACACAACCATGACTGTGTTCGTTTTAATATTTCGTTATTTACACGAACATTTTTGTATCACGTACTTTTTTTTTCAATCACACATAAAGCACACATTTTTGAGTGTTGCTTTATTTGAAGTTCATGTTCTGGTACGTGTACTGAAAAAAAAAACAGAACATGTACAATAAACAGGTTCGAGTTCAGTTATATTTTAAGGCGTGTTGTGGCTCGTGTAGTAAGAAAAAACAGAACATGTACAATAAACAGGTTCGAGTTCAGTTATATTTTAAGCACGACTTAAAATATAACTGAACTCGAACCTGTTTATTGTACATGTTCTGTTTTTTTTTTCAGTACACGTACCAGAACATGAACTTCAAATAAAGCAACACTCAAAAATGTGTGCTTTATGTGTGATTGAAACAAAAAGTACGTGATACAAAAATGTTCGTGTAAATAACGAAATATTAAAACGAACACAGTCATGGTTGTGTTGGGCGCTGTAGAAAATTTAGAAACGCACATAATTGATATGAAAATAAAGATATGTGTTGGCTGCTTTTGAACAGAACATTGTGTGTTTCATGTGTGTATTTTCTGAATCTTGATTTAGAGTCAATTGTTTTTTTCTTTTAACAGAATTTATTATAATTTATTAATTATTGTTGTACCCTATACCAGGGGAGGGCAACCTTTTGATTCGGAAGAGGCAAACGTTTTTTGAAAAAAAAAACTATTCTATTCATAAAATAAAAATATCTATTTAGTCATATCGTCGCCTGGGTAAAATATTGTCGTATATCATATTTCATGATTTTGGGGAAATCGCAATTCAAGTTTGGAAACCTACTATTCCAAAACGCCACGGTAGATTTTCTTGAAAATTGTAGGGATTATTAAGCGTTTCATGAACAATAGATATCAATAATGTTTGTATATAATTTAATGATATTATGGGAGTTAGTATGAGTTTTCTTCAATATGATTTTGTCGTATATCACACCTTCAAAATGTATGCTTAAAGTCCATACACATACGACAAAATACTATTAAATATTATAACAATCAAAAACACAAGTTGTAATTTGACTATTGTACAAATAATATTATACGATAAAAAAAAAGTAAATAAATAAAAAAATTTGTTAATACTTTTACAACAAATTCACTTTTTATTTTCCACAAAAATACATAAAGTAGAACAAAATAAAAATAAACATAAAAACATTTGCTTTACATGCAAAAGTAAAAATTAAGGAACATTAGTTTCAATATAAAATTCAGTCTGTGTTACACAAAAACATTTGCTTTACATGCAAAAGAAAAAATTAAGGAACATTAGTTTCAATATCAAATTCAGTCTGAGTTGTATAAAAATATCATTTCTAAAATACTGGTTGCTATTAAAGGTTTAAAATGGCACGATAAAAGTTTCTAGCTTCCTCTTGTTCTATAAAGGGAAGGCAACTTTGTAAGTCCTTTTTTTTTATTGTTATCAAGTATTTTTTGGGAACAGCTCGAAGATTGTGTTTTCAAATCTTTGTGCTAAACCTTCCTTTATTTTTCTTTAAATCGAAAAAGTGATATTCAAGTTCTTTAAATGATAATTTTGTTCCAACTTTAAATTAGTCATTGTTGGAATATTTAATAGACTTACACTTGAAAAATTGTACGTTTTTGAAAATCAAACTTTCTGCTTCATTTGCAGTAGTTGTAATTTAACGTTGGGAAACTGTGCGTTTTTGAGTAGTCGAATTAAACACAATTGGCTGGGAATCTCCACGTTCCGCAAAAATTTTTCAATTGTGCTATGAACACTATCAAGTTGCTGTAAAGAAGAATGTCCAGGTTCGCTGAATTTTTGCACAATTTCTTGAATTTGCGGGTGGTCGTGCATAAACTGAAGTGTAGCAGTTGATGTAATTTTGTAACGATTTTGAGGAATGCAGAAATCACTCCATAGCGTAAATTTGACTAGGTTAGAGTGGCAATTTACAGGGTGCCAGTAAGATTATAGACGCATAGCTTTCTTTTATAATAGAAGCTGGATGCGAACATCTTTGGGAGAGTAAACACGTTTTCCAAGTCATACATTAAAACAGCTGCATTTGTATCGATACTCTGGAGGTCAACGTCCCGTTCGGCAGTCGTAAATCTTTTTTCTTCCAAGTGTTTTTCATGCAGTTGTACTTCAGCTTTAGAATGTTTGGTGGCATTGGCTTTAAATAGTTGACATCTGTCGCAAATATCTTTTCTTGGTATATAAAAAGAAAGATTAAAGCATGTGTTGAATATCTTTCTGTACGTGTATATGCCAACCGGGTTATTAACGGCGGTCTTGTAAAGATAATACATTTTTTGTACACAGATGCGCTTCTAAATACTTTCTTGAAGTCGAAGCTTTACAGTAATGTGACTCAGTTGTAGGGAAATTTGAAATATGATTCTTTACTTCCATGACTTGACTTTCATCTGTGGGGTTTCTTCCACGCTTCCCATTTTTAAACCCGACTTTGACAGTATCAATTGCATAGTGTTTTGCAAAAAAGTAATAAATGGTTCTTTCGGAGATTGCTAGGGTGCTCAAAAAGTATTTTTTACAAACGTGAAATGTTTTTTTGAGATGGTCATTTACTAATGAAGTTCTTATGCGTTTAACAGCTTCCCTTTTCACAAAATTTCCGTAAAATATTTTTTTGCAACCGAAGTTAGGCTCCAAAATTATGAGTGGATGATTTGCCTTCGCTCATCAGGTATATTTAAAGTGCAGGTGTAGAAACAAGAACGGTTGCAATTGCTCTACCAGGTCTTTGAATTCCGCTTTTGTTGGTAAATGGCAAACTACGATCACTTAGATTTTTCCGTACATTCTGCTTCCACAATTCAGGAGCTCGCTTTCGTTTCCTTGCAACAGGAGACTCAGGGCACGCTGAAAGATTAATTGAACTGTTTATATAAGCTCGATGCAAAGAATAATTTAAACAGATATTAATTTTTATGTGCCATATATTAACACGAGCTGCTGTAATCCGATGGTAATCGCAAACTTGGGTAGTATTTGGAGTAATTGGCGACACAATTTTATACGCGGATTCATAGAAACTGCTTAGGGTCGATTTCGAATTTGGTAAAATATTGGGATCATTTCCTTCGTCGTCTGATGAAAAATCACTGTAACTTTCGTCTTCCAGTATTTCGTGATGCATGCTATAAGAAAAGTAAAGTTATTATATGTTTTCCAATATTATAGCTAGAGATTGCTATAGCACTTACGAACAAATTTCCTGCGATACACTCGGCGCAGGTGTATCGTCCGATCGCGACGACATCACGATTGATACTGAAATTAGTACAATCAATGCATATCACCATAACACATACGACGACAAAATTCTACCAAGCAGTAATAAAATTTTGTTGTATGTGTTAAGCCATTTTGCACATACGACAATATTTTAATTATAAGAAAAAATGATTCATTTGTATGGGAAAATTGTCGTATGTGCAAAACCGTCTGGGCATACGACAAAAAACGAGAAAGTCGCTACTGACGTTGGATATACGACAAAATCATACTGAATATCTCGGAGAATAAGCGAGATATCGAAAAACTGATGTCACCAATCCAAAGATTTTATTTTAAAATATATAACTGCATCTATAACAAAAAATCGTCAAAATGGCGCTTACGACAATATTTTACCCAGGCGACGATATATAAGTAGTAAACAAATTCAATCGGAGCGTTGCATGGTTTTAGAAAGTTTGGATAAATTTGGCTTTTAACTTGTTGTTTTAAATATGAAACATGACTCTAAATTTTAATTTTTTAGTTGGCTTCTAACTTTACTTTTAATTATATTTCGAAGTAATCCAAATGCCAACTTATTTTCCTCACTATAGCAATCTGGAAGACTATTCCATTCGTCGAGACATTGCTTTTAAAGCTGTCCACTTTTGATGCGTTACGTAAATACTTTTCTGGACCACCGGATCTTTCGACTTTCTTTTCAACTCTGTAAATTTTCCACTCCACAAAGCTTTACTTTTTAAATCGATCAACTGTATTTCTAGAGATCCAGTATCAATTCCAAATGGCTCAATGTGCATTTCGTTATTATTTGTGTTGAGAGGATTTACTACGAATAACAGAGTGGTTTTGTCCGTTTTGAATTGCTCAAATCTGTCAACAATTTCATCCTTATTTTTTTTTCTAACTGTGCTGAAGTGATTCGTGTCAACAGTTGCACTGGTTTTATCAGGATATTGCTTTAGAAATTGAAAATGAAGTAATTTACCGCTATGAATATCTTTTACAAAAAGAATTACTTTTTTTTCAAAATAAACCACTTCTTCTATCAAAACGTAGGCTGGGTTTCCGTTCATTGCAGTTTTAGATTCAGCTCATTTTTCTCGCTTTGATATCCACCATAAAGTAAAATTTTTGCAGCCATCTGTCGTTCTCTAATTCAGGATGATTAATGCCTTTTGCATTTAGGAATGTATTTATTTCATTCAAGTACAAAGCAAAACTTTTCAACATCTTACCTTTGGAAAGCCATCCCACTTTATAGTAAAGAAGTAGGTCGCAATATTGATTCTCCATTTCGTTTAAGAATTCTTTAAACTAACGAGGCTAGAGTGTTTTTGACAGGATACTGTTTACAACTTGATTACCAAATTCGTGGCCTCAACTATTTCGTCCGAAAATGCTTGTATTATGCAGTGAAACGTAAGAATTTCGTGGTTTATTTTGCTCTGAAGAATCGTTGTTGCCCATTTTTTTTTTCCTGTCATACTTCTGGCTCCATCAGTTCTATTGAAACGATTTCATTTAAAACGATCTTATTGTCTTCAAGGCATTTTTGCATGTCATTCGCTATATCTTCCCCTCTAGTTTGTCCCGATTACGGTAGCAATCCTAGATGTTCTTTTTTTAGACCTTGGGAAGACATATACCTTAAAAAGGGCAACTTGTTCCGTGTCTTTTATTAAGCAAGACTCGTCTATAGCAAGTGATAAGGAAGAAGATAGTGGAATATATTCCAGCAACAAATATGTTACATTTGAAGACATTTTAGCTATTCTAACTTGCACTGTTTTAGCGGATAGTATCAAATCTTTGATATTTTTCAACACTTCTGGTTTGTTTTTGAAATCATGAAACAGTTCTTCAGATCAGTGTTGCCGGATGCTCGGCGCGGCCTCCTCCTATACAATCTCCAATTCCCATAAAAACCCCTAAAACCCCTAAACAACCCACACAACAACTACAACGTTAAAGACGGGTCAACTGATCGCGGTTTTGAAAGCCACTGGTTAGTTTATGGTAATTTTTAGAAATATTATGAAGAATCGTTTTGGAATAACATTAAAAGCAAACTTTATTCGGTCGGTATTTGATTGATACTCAAATCTATGGGTGTAGGTTCCCAACAGAAGGGCTATTTAAACGAGAACAAGTATACATATGTATATAATATCCACGGTGATAAAACGCGCGCATGAAACCTAAGAAAACGAAAAGCATACATTTCACTACGGACCACGAGAACTCATCACATACACGCTGCGACATCTACTGTCTATCCCATGAGGTGAGTCTCGTTCACGTTTCATATAATGCTTCGTGTGTTCTCCGTGGTGAAATACTAACTTTTCAACGTAGCATGCGTACAATTCACCAGGGAACTGATCCAGTTGATCATCTATTATCTTTAGTGCAGCTAGTTTCTCTGCAACGTTTTTTTATATTTTAACGATTAAGAAAGCTAACAAATAATTGGAGAATGCCGAAATACACAAATAAAAAAGTTTATGTACAAAAGTACGTGGCATGCTGCGAGGTGGAGCCAGTATTCAAAGGTGAGTCTAACCCATTATTGGACAAAAAACATTGTAAGCTTCGGATAAGTATATTTATAGAATTTTTCAATTTGATTACAACTAACGCTGCTATTACACCTCGCACTGCCACTGACGAAACGTTGTGTACGTATTATCCTCGAAAAATTGTTCGAATTAGTTGAATCCATCGGCATTAACCTTTGTGCTGACATATGTGACAGCAGTTTCATTTTGATCATGTTGTCGAAGCGCAAACTTCCACCATGATCACCCATCTCTTTTGCTATATTTTCGTAGCCTTTCTTCCTTAAATTGTTAAGATTTATTGTTCATATCCCACAAAAAAGCATGGGACTGGTACAAACTAATTATTTTTAAAATATTCTCCTTTTTCAATTTGGCGTCCATTTTCACTTTATGTTTTATTTTCAAATTAGAGTTACCGAGTTAATAACATAGGCACATGTTTGGAGAAAAGGTTAACATTTATTATTAATAGCATTACCATTGCGAAAAATGCAAACGTGCCTCTTGAATCTGTTATCTAAATCAAAGAAAAATCTAAAAAATTTCTGATAACTCAGGTATCTCAACTGCAGAAAAGAGTCCCTGAAAATGTAAAAATTCTCGATCAAATATCAACGTTCTCTCCGCAGTCTGCATCTTCGGCAGTCAAAGCCGACATCACAAATATTGCTGCAGAATTCAAACACACGTTGTGAGGTGATATCGACTCAACGTTGAAGGAGTGGAACTTACTCCACAGGTTTGAAGTTGCCGATAAAACAAGCACAGAAGCTTATTGGGTAGCTACCGACTCGGGAGGGAACAAGAAATTTGGAAATGTTTCTAAGCTTGTTTTTGGCCTTCTAAGTGTCCCGTTCTTGAATACTGCGGTTAACGGAATTAATTACGGAACAAAATGTCGGTCGCCGTGCTCAAATCTATCTTGCACATCCGTTGCACACTTGACATCGAGTGCTACAAGTACAAGCCTACAGCACATATGGTAAAACGCTTCAATTCGGCAACGGTGTATAGCATGATCGATGACGAAGATGTCATGGTGCTCGATACTTTACCCAAGGAATGATAGAAATACATCGTTTTAAAGCCAGCGGTCTGAATTCCGATTTCTTAATAATTCGTCCTAGTCTAGGAATTATATTAGTCATATGATATAATATTATTATTTCAGTTTTATGTGTGAACGACGCACTGTGGTCAATATTTTGAGATAGCGGCCAAAACTCCTTTTGGTTTTTGTTCTCCGATTTTAAAGTTATTAAACTCATATGAAAGTAGACAGTAGTAAACCTCGGGAGCCAAAAAATTAGAACTCTATTTCAATTATTTCACTGATAACAGGGTGGTCCAAAATGGGCTTTTTCAGAATTTAGTAAATTTATGATATTTTTAGTTAATTTTTAAAGTTTAAATGATCATAACTTTTTTGTTTTTCAAGGTTTTTGGACAAAATAAATTTTGTGTTGTAAATTATCTTATTTCCTATTACTGGTAAAGAAATTGAAGCTCTGCTGTTTTCAGAACAATTTAAATTTTTTTTTTAAAAAAGGTCAAATTTCTCAGAAATTTCCTACTTCATAGAGCACAACTCCTGTGAGTCAAGCTGGGTCAAAACACAAATTTACTATTTTGTAGTCCTAACTCTCTCCTACATTCCTATATATACATGTCCATGCATCGGGACTGCACTTTTTGAGCTACAGCAATTTTTCTGACCCAAGGTAAGATATTCGGTACAAATGCACGTCATACTTTTTGAGAAGTTATTTGTATGTGAAAGTTGCTATTATGCATATATTTTGATGAAATTTTGTACAAGAGTTCTTATTGACCCAAAAAATAATTCTGTTGAAATTAGGAGAAGTTGGCCCATATTTGGACCTAGTCCACATAGAAGGGTGTATCAAAATTTTGACAAAAATGACAATTGAACTCTCAAATTATGTGGTATCTGGCAATTCATTTGGAAAAGATAAAAAAGATTTTATTGCCATCTAATATTACACAACTTAAATGAAAATTGCAAATAAATTTAAAACCAATGGAAATAACTGGTAAAACCAACTACCTGTTATATTATGTTTCAAAGAGGTAAAAAAGATCATGTTGAAACTTCGAGCAATAGTATATTAATCCATGCATTCATTTTTTTTCTTCATTATTGTTTAAACAATGGCTAAATTCAGTTATAGTGTTCTATCTGATATATATTTTGAACGGAAAGATGAAAACGACATTATTTTACATATAATGAATAATCCATTCTTCAAAATATGCGACAAACAAGAAATTAAAATTCATAACTTAAAAATAAAAAACTTTTTAAATACTTTAAGAATACTTTAACAATCAATGTTCCAGAAACAAGAAATTGTTTTACTCACGCAACCAATAATGGCTAAGAAATAAACTTATTTTTAAAAAGCCATCAGTAACTACCACGGAAACTGGAAAAGGTGGTCGACCAGCAAAGCCAATTGATAATTGTAGTGAAAGATCACGAAGACGCAAGCTTAAACATATCAATGAAGAAGTTTCTTGTAGCATCATAAAGGATTCATTTCTACATCAAATTCAACCATCGAAAACTAAAATGGTAAAATTGCTATCATTGAAAAAATAGTGGAAGCAAGCCCCAGACGCACAAAAAGGATTTTAGAAAGTATGCCGACACCAACTGAAGAAAATAAATTTACTCCAGAAGAAGCATTTGCACTATTTTTGGATTTAAAAATGACTAAAAACCAATATACAGAATTGCGAAGCGAACCAATGAATAAAATTGTGGAATTTTTCCATCATATCGAGATATAGTTTCTGCCAAAAAAGATTGCTTACCTTCTGCTATTAGTGTAACTTCAAGTTCAGCAGAAATAAAATTGCAGGATCTTCTTGAACACACTGCAGAACGATTATTAAAGACATTTGATGCTGACTATTTAAAGAAGTTTAAAAATTGCAGCATGACTTTAATTTCTAAATGGGGATGTGATGGGTCCTCTGGCCAGAAACAATACTAACAATGTAATGCGGAAAATTCATCAGATGCCAATTTATTCATGATTTCTTTCGTTCCATTACGTTTAACAAAAACTTATATTGGTTCAAAGCCGTCAACTAGTAGAGCTGCAGAGATAGATGTATGGAAGAATGAAATTCCCCCGTCAACAAAATTTTGTAGACCAATAAAGTTTGCTTACAAAAAGAAGACTTAAGATGTCATAGATGAAGAAGTTCGAAAAGTAAATGATCAAATTAAAGAACTTCAACCAGTAACATTTAAATTTGATGACCAAGACATTGAAGTAAATTTTAAAATGTGTCTCACAATTATTGATGGAAAAGTTGCACAAGCTTTAACCAAAACAAAGTCATCGTCAAGCTGCACCATATGCCAAAAAACATCAAGTCAATTGAGCCAACCACCAACACAAGACGATAGTTTTAATGAAGCATATGAATTTGGAATGTCACCTCTTCATGCTAGAATTCGTTTTATGGAGCATATTCTTAAATTGGGATACGATTTGGAATTTGGCCCGTTAGGCGAAACAGTGAGAAACAACAAAGAAAATTTGGAAAAAAGAAAGCAAAAAAAAAAAGATATTCAAGAAAAATACCGTGAGATAGGCCTTATAATTGACCAGCCAAAGCAAGGAGAAGGAAATTCTAATGATGGAAACACAGCAAGGAGATTTTTTTCCGACCCAGAAACTGCAGCTTCTATAACTGAAGTAGATTATGATTTAATACGACGATTCCAAATCAAATTACAAGTTATAGCATGTAGCAAAAAGATAGATGCAAAAAAATTTGGTCAGTATGCTAATGAGACAGCAACCCTTTATAACCAAAAATGTTCTTGGAGACATATGCCAACCACAGTTCACAAAATTTTGTTCCATGGGGAACAAATAATTCAGCACAATATGCTTCCAATTGGAGATCTCTCAGAAGAAGCCCAAGAAAAAAGGAACAAAGACTACAGATTCTTTCGCGAGCACAATACAAGAAAAATTTCCAGATATTGTACTAATGAAGATCTTATTAATATTTTGTTGTGCACATCAGACCCATATATGTCCAGTATTCGACAAAAATGTAAATCAACCTCATTAGAGTTAGATGAAGAAGCTAAACAACTACTGCAAAATGAAAATCAAAGCTATTTGGAAGAAATTTTTACTAATATTGTTTAATTAATACTAGTTTAAAGATTATAATTTGTTTCTAATTTTAGTATAAATTTTTATTAATACATTTAAATAAAATATATGTGCACTTTAAATCAATAGTAAAAGTTTACTTAAAATTTTATCGATGTTGTGTTCTGTATATAATATATCCAAATGGTATTGATATTGTTGGGAATTTCAGTGTTATTTTTCAGTTTAATCCTCACAAGAATTAGCTTTCTTCCAAAAAAACCAACCTTTGGCCCCTGTGAATATTGAGACTAAATAAATGTCAGGGGCCAAATGTTGGCATTTTCTGACCAAAATTAAGTTTAGGAATAATAAATAAGTATTGGCTGTAAAATACGATTGAAGAAAATAAGAAATTATAAAAAAAATACCTATTTAAAATGTCAAAATATTCAACTTTTACATGGAAACTCAACAAAAAATTAAAATGCATTTTTAACTCCAAATTACTTACGTTCCAATCAGTCGATTTTTACGTTTGAAAACGCAAATTGAAGCTTAAGGTCCCTTCTATTGAACAAAACAAATTGCGTAAAAAAATACCAATCCGGTCAAAAGTTATAGAGTTTTGACCGCTATCTCGCGAAATTGACCACTGTGCGACGGCTGTAAAATAAATAAAATATTTATTGGCTACAAACATTTTTAAATATTTTTGTGCATTCTGGAAACTCCCTAAAAACCCTAATTTTGTTTTCCCCCTATTTGCCCCTTGGCGTGATGAGAAAACCCTAAATCTAGGGAAAACGCCTGATCTGGAAACACTGCTTCAGATGCACGTATGAAGCATTCTTTGACAAAATAGTGATATCGCGAAGCTTGCCCGATTAAAATTTCTTGATTGCTAAATTGGTCCCAGTTACTTAACATGGAACTTGATTGCTGTTTTTGTTTTTGGAGCTCGTCGACAGCTTTTTTCGCTGGCTAGATATTTACTAAAAAACTGAGTATGTCTTTTAGTGAAGTGCCTCTCCATATTGACCTAAGTCATAATGCAGCCCCATTACATTTATATAAAAGGTTATTTTTCGCGAAAGCATGATTTTCGACATAGGCTGTTAATGCTTGTACCACAGATATAATTAAGTCATCGGAAAAGAAATTGTTAAAATTTATTAGAATTGTTTTATTTTTATTTCAAACTATTCTGAACCTTTAGTATTTTGTTGGGACTCCTTATTGGAGGATTACCTTGGCATTGCTTTTGCTAAAGGTAATACTGCGAAGAAGTAATATTATTCCATTCTGCCTGAATAATATCGCAGAGTGCATTATTATTTGTAGGTTTTCTGGCCGCAACTGCGCGTTTTACGATCCCCGATAGATTTTCTCTGGAGTTTAAAACGGGGCTATGAGCTGACCACTCATAACGACCCGATATGTATGCTTCGGGTCATTATCCTGCTGAAATAGTGGTAAATCATCAGCATAAAAATTGTCTATATTATTTTTCAGGATATCTTTGTACATATCCCTAGTCATTTTCCCATCAAGGTGAAACATCCCCACGTTATTACTGACGATGCTTCGTGGTTTACAGTTTTTTTTTTTTTTTTTTGTATAATTTGGGTCTAAAAATGTGTAGACTGGTTGTAGCAAATAGGGTCTGCTGTCGTGGTCGAAAACGTTGAACTTTGTTCCATCACTCCACAATATTAATTTCTTAAAATTTCGATCACTACGAAGGTGGGTTTTTACAAACCGCAAGCGCGGATGTATATTTTTATTTGACACATTGGATTTTTTCTCATTGTGCGACAATAAAGGTTATTTTCAGTCAGTCTTTTTACGGTCCTTGCCGATATTTATCAGACTCCATGCACGTTCTAATCTGAGTTGAAATGAGGAATGGGTGAATTTTACGCATCCGGACCATAATGTCATTTTGCGCTTGTGACGTTTTGCGCTGTTTGTGTCTTTGCAAATTATCAAATGTCTTCCATTTTCGATAATGTTTAATAGCGTTAACAACATTTCCGCCCGATAATGATAATATTTTCACTATTTCAGCAATCGAACCAACATTTTGGATGCAATATCAAATAAACTCCCTTTCAGAGGCAGTGGAACTCTTATTTTAAGCCATAACTTAACAACGTCAAATGGAACTACAGCAAAAGGTACCAAAATGTTTTAAGAGACCAATAAAACCCTTTCGGTTACCATAAAATTTTCTTTTTACAAAAATTTACCTTCGATAATTAAAATTACTTGATTATTTGTCCACTTAACTTCGGCGATGTATTAAGAAATTAATGATTACCAGCAGATTCCAGCCCTCGAAATTCAAGTGCAAATTCTAGAAAATTTTATTCTTTCATTAAGTAAAGACCGTAAAGGTATGCTAATTAATTACAGCCAATTCACAAATCAACACAGAAAAACAAACTCATTTTTGTTACAACCACATTAAGAAATTTAATTAACATATTTTGTAGCATTTTGTATAATTTTATGTATGTGTTAGTAGCAAATTTAAATGCAATTTACTCAAAATAAAGGAAAAAATTAAAAAATCTGTAAATCTGCAAAACAGCTAAAAAGAAATACCTTTCAAATAATATACGTTTGGTCAAAATCGGGATAAAACGGTATATTTTCAAAGAATCATAACGGTACTGCATCTTTGGAAAAATTTGAGTGAATCAACAAATATCGTACCTTTGTTTTTTCACTCAGAAAACTATATTGCCTAGACCCATCTTTTATTATACCGATCGACTCAGAATCTCTTTTTGAGTCGATATAGCGATGTTCGTCCGTCCGTCTGTCTGTGTGTCCATGCAAACGTTATAATCAAACTGCAGGTCACAAATATGAATATACAAACAACCCCTATGATATCGACTAAAATTGTCATAAAATCTAAATTATCTTACAGTTCTCGGTCAAATTGGGTTTGTGTATATTTATTACATATATTTATCAGTAGTCCAAAAATAGCTCCTATAGAATTATTCTTAGTGATAGCCCTATATGGAGCTGCTTATAGATCTTCACTTAAATCTACCAAAAAGAAAAATATTGCACAGATTTTTCTCAAATTTGGTTCCTATATGTTTTTGCAAAATATAGGTAAGTTCACCAAATGTGGTCAGGACCGGTTCATTTTTCGAACTAGTCCCAATATAAATATAGCATCCGATATGAACTTTTTCATATCTCCAGCCAAAAAAAATGTAATAACAATGCCACTCAAATTTTGTTTATGCTTATTTTTTATATCTAAGAGATAGGGTCTCTTTACGCATGGTATAGGGTATCGCAGAGTAGGTCTAAACCGACTATAATTTTCTACTTTTTTTTATAAAGACAATAATATTTCTTTTCAGAGAAAGAATTTTCTTCTATTTGAAAATTTTCAGTATTTTTATATTATTAGAATCAGCGTAGGTGCAATGCCGGCTTTAGGACGCAAAATATGGACCTCCGGAACCGTCGAGTATAAACATATATACACACTCATGAAGCAAATGCTAGAAACACAACGCCCAAAGCAACAACAACAATTTCAGTGCAACAAGAAAAACAATTTAGAACAATGATATTTATTTCAAATTTTTTTTTACGTTTTCATTGAAATCCCGGGGCTTATCAAACCAACTTTTGTGATTTTAAATAATGACGTTCTCAGGATGCTAGTGAATCAGTTCCACTAAACCTAGCAACCGAGTTTATCCACTGAGGTCGTGTTCGTAATATTCACAGGCAGACAGACGGACATCGTTATATGAACTCCGCTTGATATAAAGATCAAATATATATATACGCTCCTTGCCACTTAAATAGGACACCATGTACACTCTCTTTGTAATTGCTCAAAACTCGAAAGCGGAACGATAAAATAACTGTAAATTTGTACGTTATCTTTATGCAACTATGCTTCTTTCTCTGTGACAAATTGCAAGTTCTGGAAAAGATCCCATAGATACATATATGTTTTTTCCCACTTTATGTTAGCATTCGTTGAAATTTAGACATAATTTTTGAGCCACTTGAATAGAACATGCATTCAGTTCGATTGTTATCTTTGGCACGTGGACTCGAATTTTTCTTTGATCAAACTCTTTTGTTAATGTCGGTTATTTAATTTAAAATAAACGTAAAATGGTTCGAGGAAAAGCCTAAACCGAGGCGGAAAAAGGGAAAATCAAAGCTTACAAGGACACTGGCCTTTCTATTGCCAAAATATCTAAAAAAAAATCGAGAGGAGCCGACATGTTATATCAGTGTTCTTAAGTAATGAGTCTAAATATGGAAAAACATGGGAAGCCGCACACATAGTGTGCTTACTAATGCAGAAAGACGACTTATATTGAGAAAAGCGTCAAATTCTCACGACTCCTTGGCAAAGATCAGGGAAAAATGTGGTATCTAGGCAAGTCATACAACTATGCGTCGTGTTATTTCAAATGCTAAGCATATAAAGAGACTAAAAATCAAAAAAAGCCACCACTTAACGCGGTTCGAAAAGAGCAACGCCTCAGTTTTTGTCGCGCACATGTGACCTTGATTTCGGAGTGGCATCGCGTGATCTTCGCGGATGAAAAAAATTTAATATTGAAGGCTCCGATGGCTACAGCTATTATTTCCATAACCTCCGCAAAGAAACTCATCATTTGGACCGGCTGCATAGGAGAGGTGGAAGTGGCCACATTGTATGCATCCCTTCCAAACCGGATGTCTGAAGTTTTGGAGCACTATTAACTTTTTTTTTTGAATCTAGAGTACTCCAATTACAATAAATTTAACTAATGCTTGTGTTAAAAAGAATCAGATATCCTTTAAATTTTTTTTCGTTAAAGTGTCCTATTCCATTGGCGCAAAATTAAGACCCAGGATTTTGCTCAATTATCGATAATAATTTTTTGATAACACTTAGTACTTTAGCATTGAATCTTCCTTCCGCGAAATTAATAACAATTAAATACACTTTAATTTCCAAAAAAATTATGTCTCTAGCATGATTAATTTGGGCGCATTGGGTGATACAAAAATAGACTTAAGGGGTGTCCTATTCAAGTGGCGAGGAGTGTATATATAATACGGGGTCCAGATTATGTTTTCTAAGTATTACAAACGATCAACTTAAATATACCCTCTGCACACTGGTGTGGAGTTTATAAATAACTGCTGTCTGCAATATTGTTTAAGAATTTGTACCAAGATTCAATTCTGAATTTTAATTAAAAGACTCAGAAAAAAAAAAAGGTTAATTATGGACTGCAAAGTTGTGTGAATAACGATGGATTTTACAAAATTTTATTGTAGGTGAAAAGTATTTCTGAACATTGATTTATAGATTTTAAAGAAAATTGGAAACATTCACGAAAAATTTCGATTGAAGTTGAGAAAAGAAATTCAAAAAACAAAGAAAATATTTAATTTTGTACTTGAACCCTGGAAGTAAATTGCCCTTTTGACTCGTCGTATACGTTGTTAGTCCAAATGACTAACATCAACAGTTAATACAGTTAATATGACTGAGATAAAGTAATGGACTCAAAACAATTTACTTTGTGTAGTATTAGTACTGGTCGTACGTTCCATGTTTTCAAAATCTAATGATACAAATTATTTAGTGGCCAATATTAGTTTTGAGAGGTTTGTTAGTAATTTTTTTGAAGTTATGTTATAGTATGTACTCTATATTTTCAGTTCAGTCTCTTATTGTATAATGCCAATAAATACACAATAGATACACAAAAACTGGCCATCACTAAATAAGATTCAGCTGCCCTACACTGCGAGCACAAAATTTTTGTATGAAAATAGTTCTATCAATTTTGGAACGTACGTTGTAAGATACAAAAAAAACTACATGTTTATTTAACCAACATCCTTAAAAGCGGCAGTGTGTATGTTTGTTAAAAGTCGTGGTGACAGTTGAAGTAAAAGTAAAACTCATTTGGTGTTTAGTTGCAAATGTTGTTGATTTTAGCGGTTTTGAAATGTTTTTTAATTAGCAATTTCTTTTTTTTTTTGTGCACACTAAAACACATACAGTAAGCAGCTTTATCTTTCTTTTGATGCACATTATTACGGTCTCATTTGGATATTGCCTTTGGTGGAACAAACACCACTAAAGTTTTTATGCTAAATTGTAAATTTGGAAAACGAGCTAAAACTAAGGAAGCAAAACAAAACATAAATAGAAACAACGGCAACGACAACGACAACGACGACAACAAAAAGGAAAAGCATAATAAACAAAACAATTAATTTGATGTAATTTATTTGCTTTTGTTGCATTTTAAAACTAAACAATATATGTATGTGTTAAAAAGGGTGTCTGAAAAAAGCAAAAATTTCATGACGATGTCGAATACATAAAAAACGGCATATATTAAAGATGTTTAGAGCAACAATTATAATAACTATAATTTATTAGCACGCCTTTAGATAACAATAGACAACACAAGGCAACAATAACTTCCCACTTAATATACGACTATTAATACTCCACTAGCAGATTCCAGCCCTCGAAATTTGAGTGCAAATTCTAGGAAATTTTATTTTTTCATTAAATAAAGACCCTTAAGGTATGCTAATCAATTACAGCCAATTCACAAATCAACACAAAAAACACTCATTTTTATTACAAACATATTAACAAATTTAATAAACACACATATAATATGCAATTTTAAATGCAATTTACTCAAAACAAAGGAAAAAATTAAAAAATCTGTAAATCTGCAAAACCGCTAAAAAGAAATACCTTTCAAATAATATATGTTTGGTCATAATCGCGATAAAATGGTGGAACAAAACATCAGTCACAAGAAATCGCCTAGCCTAACAATATTAGAGATACAACTATGTGGTGAGGTTATATTGAGTATGTGCTGCGGTTTGTAACTATTTGACCTAGACGCGCACTTTATTATGCCGTAAAACTAAAAATAACTTTCTTCCTTGATTTAAAGACGTACGCAAATTACACAGGTCTTCAAAATGAAAAAAATTTTTTGGTGCCTTGTGTTTTAACGCTGATTGCAAAACTGAAAACCATTTTTCCCTAGCAGCTCTAGTTTTCGAGTTACAAAAATATTCAATTTACCCTACTATTTATTTAAAAAATGCATATGCCCTTCCGATATAAATGCAACAAACGTATGTAGTATATTGGCAACATTGTATAGCTTATTTCTTAGTATGTTGACAACATTGTAGTTATATAAATGTCATTCCCTAGCTTGTTTCTTATTATAATTCTTGGGTCTTGAATTAAAACTCGCTAAATATATATCGATAAGAAACCTACCTCCAATACGCGTTGCAATCATTCAAGATTTCAATAGAACATCAAGATATAACAGTGATAATTTTAGTTGAAAGCTAATTTTCAAAGATGTCATCTATCCGCAGAATCTGTGTAAACCACCCTGAGCAATTTTGTTATATATGTGTGAATACACGAGAATTGAAAACAGAAAATCCATTACTGAATTTATAAAGAAAGTATACAATGCTTATTTTGGTATCAAACTTGAACAGCAAGATAAATCTTAGACACCACATGTAGTTTGCAAAACATGTACTGAACATCTACGTCAGTGGACTGATGGGAAAAGGAGGAGTCTGAAATTTGGTGTGCCTATGGTTTGGAGAGAACCAAAAAATCACTATGACGACTGTTATTTCTATCTAGTGAATATCAGAGGTACCAATAGTAAAAACCAAAGGAAGTGGACGTATCCTGATTTAGACTCTGCTCGACGGCCCATCCCTCGTTCCGATGAAGTTCCCATGCAAACATTTCATCAGCTACCAGATTTTTCGGAGGATGAAATATCCCACTGCCACACAAATGAGGACAGTGAATATGAGGAAAATACATCAAGTCCCCAACGATTTAACCAAAGTGAGTTAAGTGATCTCATCAGGGATCTTAACCTCTCAAAACAATCTTCTGAGCGAAAAGAAAAAAATCTACTTGATAAACGAACACAAATAACGTTCTATCATAGAAGGGAAGCAGAGTTGGTTATGTTCTATTCTCAGGAAAAAGACCTCGTTTTCTGTAACGATGTTAAAGGTCTCCTAACAAAAATCGGCCTTCCCGAGTATGATCCAGATCGTTGGCGTCTGTTTGTTGACAGTTCCAAGCGAAGTTTGAAGTGTGTGCTTTTACACAATGGTAACGAATTGGCATCAATACCTATTGCTCACTCTACCCAAATGAAAGAAGAGTACAAGAATATAGCCATAGTCTTGGAAAAGATTAAGTATCACGAACATGGACGGGTCACTTGTGTTGACTTGAAAATGGTTAACTTCCTCCTTGGACAGCAAGGTGGATACACAAAATATCCTTGCTTCTTGTGCCTTTGGGATAGCAGAGCTAAACAAGATCACTGGGTAAAAAAAGACTGGCCTGAAAGAGAGAACATGGTTGCTGGAGGAAAAAATGTTGTTAATGAGCCTTTGGTTGATCGGAATAAAATAATCTTGCCTCCACTTCATATAAAACTTGGCTTAATGAAGCAATTTTTCAAGGCTCTAGATAAAGATTCATCATGTTTTAAATTCATATCTACAAAGATGCAAGGTTTAAGCAATGAAAAAATAAAAGCTGGCATATTCGATGGCCCTCAACTCAGACAGTTAATGAAGGACACCAATTTCGTTGAATCTATGAATGAAAACGAGCGAAAAGCGTGGACATCATTTGTGTCAGTTGTCGAAAACTTTCTAGGCAACAAGAAGGCTTCAAACTATAAGGATTTAGTTCAGAACATGCTGACTGCTTTTCGTGAGCTTGGATGCAACATGAGCATCAAGGTGCATTACTTACAAAACCAATTGGACCGGTTTCCTGCAAACTTGGGAGACTTGAGTGAAGAGCAAGGTGAACGATTTCACCAGGATATAAGGACAATGGAAGAACGATACCAGGTCAAGTGGGAAACTCATATGATGGCAGATTACTGTTGGAATCTGCAAAGAGATTGCCCTAAAAAACCACATTGCAGATTAACCAAAAAACGAAGCTCCTTGGATCCCAGTACATCAAATAAGCAGTGAAAAATATATTTCTTATTTTCACAAATATATTAATTATATATTATATATTATTGTTGTAAATATATTAAACTAAATGCTTTTAGACCAACACTGAAGAACAAAATTTTTATTTTTTTTGATAAAATTGTTGTTTTTTTTTACAAAACTTTAACGATATATCTGAAACTACTGGGCCAAATTAAAAACAATGTAGGAACGGATTAAAGATAATTTTATTGACGAATTTCAATTTTTTTTAACTGAATATGGTGAACCGTTTTCAAGTTAATCCAATATATGTAGTGGAAGTGCCTTAATTTTGGAAATAACGGTATATCTCGAAAAGTCGAGCTGCTAGGCAAAAACGGATTGCAGATTGGTATTCAGGAGGTCGAATTTACTAAAGATCAGTTCAAAAAGTATCGGCCCCAAAATGTGTGTATCCCTGTGTTATATTTCCTGATTAAATTAGGTTTCTGAGTGAGTGTTTTATTCAGAAATTATCACTATAAAATAAATAGTGTACGCCCCATGTAAAGCGTTCTCTATAAAATGATCAATATCAATTTTGATCCCTTTATCACAAAATTATTTCAAAGCTTTTTACTAATATACAATTTTCTTTGCTACTCCAATATGAGTTTTCAGCTTTTGGACATATTTATTGTAATGTATTGCAATGATCAATATTGGCTCCCCATTCATCTAAAACTGTTTCTTAATGAATTTCTTTTTGTTAGTAGCCTTGGATATTTAGGTGTTAATTTTAACAAATTGAATAAATTCAAAACACATGCACGGATTTGGCTTAGTAAAGTATATAGCATCAACGGACCGTTATCAAAAAAATTTAAATATATGCGCTTTTCTAGAAACTGGAATGCCTTGGTAAACTACTGTTTTGGTGGCTGCCAGCTGGAGTTGGTAAACGAATTTCTGGATCTTGGAATCTTGTTAGACATAAAATTAATTTTATGCAACATATTACGATGATAATCAATAAAGCTCGTGGCCTGTTGGTTTTTGTTAAAGCGGTGGCCAAAGGAGTTCATAGATCCTTTTATTACGAAACAGTTATAAGTTTCTCTTGTAAGACCTATTCTAGAATACGGTTTATTAATCTTGGATCCTTATTGTAATGTTCATAGTAACCGTATCGAGTCTGTTCAAAAACAATTTGTTCTCTTCTGGTTGTTAAGTTTCTATTTGAACCCTGTTGATGATTTTCCATCTTATACAACTCATCTTGCTCAAATTAAATTGCTTACATTGAAAAGTCGTAGGACTATGCTGAATGCTGCCTTCCTAACAAGTCTGATAAATGCTGATGTCTGTTCTGATTTCCTGCTCAACAATATTAGATTTAATATTCCACAACGATCATTACACTCTTTCATCCTATTATCTTTTCAAGTTTTTCGTGCGAATTATGCCTCCTTCGAAAATATGTATAAGTTTTAATGAATTGTATGTTTTTATTGATTTATTTGTAAATGTTAATGTTATTAAACGTAATATTGTTTTATTTTTGAACATTTAATTACAATTTTTATTTGTAAATCTCAATTATAAGGATTTAATTATATGCTCTTCCAAAGTGGTTCTCTTGCTTAACTACTATAATGAAAAATTTTAAATTCTAGAACGTAAAGTTATTCGACTATGTATTAACAAACATTTTGTGGAGCCTCTTATGGTTTTGGTTTAATGATAAAGTTTATTGAAAAGCTTCATTTTAACGATAATATATTAATGAAAAATTTAATTGGGATAGGGGTTAACTGTTTTTTGTTTTTAATTTGTGTTTTTGTTATTAATTTTTTAGATTTAGATTTAAGCCTGGTTTTAAGTATAGCTTTAATTTCATAATCACAAAAAATTATTCCGGGTGCAAGCAATCGATTTCTTATGACATATTTTACACCTTTAATTGCGAACCGATTTTGACAAAAAAATATATCAATTGTAAGGCATTTCTCTGCCGATGTTCACTATATTTATATATGTGCACCATCTGGTGCATTTTCTCAGAGTAAAATTCATTTAAAGTTGCTACTAAAACATATATCTAAGCTTAAACTGTGTGTATGTTTATGAAATTTGTATAAAATTTTGAATTGCCTAAAATCGATTAGCATACCTTTAGGCTGTTATAAAATTATTTATTAATAAACACAGTGACATATCTTCTGCGAGATCAACAAATATTAATAATGAAATTTAATGAATTTTATTTAAAAGTTCACAATTTAATGAATTTTATTTAAATATTCATTAATTTTTTATGTATATAGATTAAAAAAAATTTCCTAGGATTTGAACTTGAATTTCGAGTGCTGGGCGCTGATAAAAACATTTAATTGTTAAGCTAGTTCCTATATACATTTTGTACTTTAATTACCTATTTTACGTTGTTCGAAAAAAGAATGAAATATCTTAACTTACTGATACAGGGTGGCCCAAAATTAACGAAGGGGTTTGAATTCGTTATAACTTTTTATTTAAGAAATAATTATTAAACTTTTTTTTAATACAGTATATAAATGGGGAATATTTATACCCTATACCACTATGTGGTTTGGGTATAATGACTTTGTGCTGCTGTTTGTAACAACCAAAAATATTTGACCTAGACCCATCTTTAATTATACCGATCGAATCAGAATCACTTTCTGAGTTGATTTAACAATGTCCGTCCGTCCGTCTGTGTGTCCATGTAAAGCTTGTAATCAAACTGCAGGTCGCAAATATGAATATATTTTGATGAAATTTGGTATATAATCTTTTATCAGCCATGGGATGAACGCTATTGAAATTGGTGAGAATCGGTCCATGTTCAGACCTAGCCCCCATACAAATTACCCATATGAAATCGACATAAATTGCCATAAGATCCAAATTGTCATATAGATCTTACTCAAATTGGGTTTGTATGCCTTCATTACATCCACTAATGAGTAGTCCAAAAATGCTCCCTTTGATCCCATTTAGAGCTGCTTCCCGATCTTCACTTAAATCTATTAAAAACAAAAATATTGCACTGATTCTTCTCAAATTTTGTTTGTATATATTTTTGCAAAATACAAGAGACTTTACCAAACATGATCAGGATCGGTCCATTTTTGGACCTAGTCCCTTTATAGATATAGCATCCGATATGAACTTTTTCATATCTGCAGCCAAAAAAATTAATAAAAATCCCACTCAAATTTGGTTTTTGCTTATTTTCAATGTCCAGTTAGTTGGGCCTAAGAGATAGGGTTTCTAAACGCACGGTATAGGGTATCGTATAGTCGGTCTAGACCGACTATAATTTTCTTACTTGTTTTAGTTTAGTTATGAAAAATAATATCTCGCAAGTGGTGGCCATTTTCTGCTTCGCAAATTCGTGCTCTTTCCAACACATTTTCCATAACATTTCGCAAAGCTTCTGGTGTTATGTTATTTATTTCGTCGCGTATATTGTTTTTTAATTGCTGGATGGTTCTAGGCTTATTAATGTAGACTTTTCTTTTCAAATATCCCCAAAGAAAGCAGTTTGGAGCGGTTAAATCTGGTGAACGCGGAGGCTAATTAAAATCACTTGTACGCGAAATAATTCCTTCACCAAAGATGTCCCGTAAAAGAGCCATTGTGTCCCTTGCAGTGTGCGCTGTGGCTCCATCTTGTTGGAACCAAACTTGCGGATGGATTTCCATGGCTGGCTTTAAACATTTTTCCAACATTGTCCGATATCTGACACCATTGACGGAAACGGCGACCCCGTGTTCATTTTCAAAAAAATAAGGACCAATTAACCTTTCCGATGCAACACCGCAAAAACCGTACACTTAGGCGGGTGTAATTCTCACTGTTGAACTACTCTCGGATTTTCCGTAGCCCATATCCTGCAGTTTTGCTTATTAACGAACCCACTTAATTGGAAATGGGCTTCGTCGCTTATAATTAAATTATGAATAAAATTTTGATTTTCTTCTGCCTTTTGCCGGAAAAGAACTACATAATCAAGTCGTTGCTGGTAATCTGTCGGTTTCAATTGTTGGACAAGCTGAATCTTGTATGGAAAGATTGCTATTCTCTGCAGCGACGCTCGTGGGAGGCCAAGTTGTGTCGAACGTCTCCTGGTTGATGTTTCTCCATCTTCCCGAATACTCCTCCGTACCAGTTCAATATTGTCATCCGCGTGCACCGTTCGACCTCTGTCAGCACCACGAAGGTGCCTTACTGCCCCTTGTCGTCGAAAATTTGCAACAAGACGGTTTATTGTTGACTCTGAGGGTCCAACCCGCACATTGAAATAACGACGATATGCACGCTGAGTCAAAACAATGGATCGTTGTTTTGAAAAATAAAGCTCAACAATTTGGGCACGTTGTTCAATTGAGTACTGCTCCATTTTAAATTCCCCAAATCTTCTTTACAAAATACTGAAAAGAAAAGAAAAAAAAATTATAATAAAAAAGTTATAAGCAATTCAAACCCCTTCGTTAATTTTGGGCCACCCTGTATTTGGTTTGTACTTGTTTTCCGAAAACATAAGTGACCTTACTAAATACGATCTGGATTGGATCCTTTTTGGTCCTTGTCTCCATATAATAACCACATCCGATATGAACTGGAAAATATTTGCCAGTATCGCTTCAATTAGGGTTATGCATTCATTTTTGTCTTGACTAGAGACCGCAGCGTTTGTTGTTGGACTTATGATCCTTTTTCGCTCTTGCTAATTCGTAAATATCACTAAAAAATTTTTTGTAAAAGCTTTTTTTACATTTTTTATAAATATTTATTCTTATTGTTATTTTTTTTTAAGCATTTCTTGTGACTGATGTTTTTCTACCGTTTTATCCCGATTTTGACCAAACGTATATTATTTGAAAGGTATTTCTTTTTAGCTGATTCGCGGACTTACAGATTTTTAAATTTTTTCCTTTATTTTGCGTAAATTGCATTTAAAGTTGCAACTAACACATACATAAAATTATACAATGCTATGTGTGTGTTTATTAAATTTATTAATGTGTTTGCAATAGTTCGTTTTTGTGTTGACTTGTGAATTGGCTATAATTGATTAGCATACTTTTAGGGTTTTTATTATATGGAAAAATCAAATTTCCTAGAATTTGCGCTCGAATTTCGAACGCTGGAATCTGCTAATATAATAAAAATAGCTTTCTAATTCAAATTCGAAAAATGTGGGAAAAACACATATAGAGAAAAGCAAGCACATTTCAATTTTAACCCTTATTATTACGAATTGTGTAAACGTTTTTTCAATTTTCTTTATAAACACTTTAATCAAAATAATTTTTCCAAATCAGATATTTATATTTTGGTCAGACATGGAATGTTCGCTTTTGATGTATGTGATAATTAGTGTTCAGGCCAGATCATATACTTGAGTCTGTTATAGTTACGAACTAAATTTAAATGCCGTCTACATAATTTGTATATCGCGATCAAATTTGGTTTTATGTGAGTTTATAATATCCATACACCTTCACTCCAAAAATACATAGTTTAGGACTACCTCTGGTCATAATCCCCATATGAAGCAATCTCCCTGCATTCACTTAATTCTACCTAATGACTTAAAACGATTTTTTTTGTGGTTTGTATGGGAAAGCTTCAACTTATAAGAATCGAATTGGTCGGCCTCTTCATATTTGATACAAATGTTGTATCTTACGCCACTACAAAATATTCATCCATTTATAAAATAAATTTTTCAAAGCAAAATTGATAATCAAATACAAATATATAAAATGCAAATTTAATTTTAGATTTAGTTGTATATAATTAACCATTAAAAATTTTCGAAAAAGCGACCCCAGCACCAACTGAGGGTTCTAACATAAACAACAAAAATTCGGTGCACATCACAAACTTATGGTTTGATTATAAGGTGGATAGCTCCAGTGTTAAAGTCATTATGGTCAGGCACCAAAGTTTATATTTTTTAAGATTAATTATTACTTTGTATGTGATACTCACATTACGGGCACTCACATTAAAACCTGTGAAATTACACAAAGTATGGTTACTCTTCCTTTTCTTTTACTGAGGTTACACGCACACTTATGCTGCGTTCATTTTCCACAAGGCTACTTTCACTAAAAACAGATAGTGCCACACAAAGTATCAAAGCTGTCTCTCTCCCTTTACCCGAGATATTTGATATTGAATAATATTTTCAGCCCGGCTGCTTACATTAATAAAATATGACGTCAATCAAAAACGCAAAGCTCTACCATTATAGTACTCAAAATATATGGCATTAAACCATTTTTTTTTAAAGGATGTGCCACACCCATTTATCTGATCTCAACAATTTTCCGCAAGGCAACTTACCTTAATGACAGATAAAGTCATGCCGAGCGTCAAAGCTCTCCCTTTCATAGTACTCGAGATATATTTTATTGAATAATTACTTTTTGTGGGACGTGTAACGCCTGCTGATCCAATCCTACTCTAAACTATATTAAAATCATGCTCGAATAAACTTATTCACTTATACAAAATTTCATAAATATCATCATCCAATTTAATTATTTTATTTATATCACAGAAATAATTTCATTAAATTTTTTGTCAATTATTAAAAAATGACTTTCTAAGATATGTGATAACGACATTTGCCCTTTCGCCAGGATTAGACTTACAGGTTAACAAGTTTTTTTTAGATAAACACCATTTTTATAAACCACTGCATTGAGTTTTTTTAAAATAAAATTTTCACTTTTCGCGCTACATATTTCAGAAATTGCTGGAGGTAGATGCCAAATATATAAATTTTTATCAAATTATTCGTCGATTATAAATAGAACTACAAGAAGAAAACGGATTCGTTAATTTCCAAATAAAAAATTTGTTTATTTTTAGATAAGAGTTTAGAAAAAAAAATTAAATATAATATAACTTACATGTTGCCTATAGGCAACATTATATATTTTAGCTTCTAAGTCCCATCATTTTTATTTTTTTCTCCTACATTTTCTCCTAGGCATTGATAGAGATCATGTGAGAGTTAATCTTATTTGACAGCACATAAAATTTTTTTTTTTTTGCAAAAAGTGAGTTTACAAATAGTCACAAAACAAAGATATTAAAAAGTTTAAATTTAATGCTTAAAAATAAGAAAATTAGAAAAAAAAAAACAAGTAAGAGTGTTAAATTCGGCTGTGCCGGATCCTTGATACCCTCCACCTCGGTTTGAGTATTGATAATAAATGTAAACAAAATATTGGAAAAAGTAAACAATTTGTTAAACTTAATGGGTTGGTTTTCGTCTTTTCTATTATTTCGGATTTATTTCGGTGTTTGCTTTTTGGTCATCGTGGTTGCTGATCGGCATGCATTTAGGTTATATACCTATATGCATGCGTTTCCGGTTATATGACATAACTTCTCGTTTAATTTAGTTTTTGCTAATTAAATAGCTCGCCCTAACTTCCGTTGCAAACGTAATGGTTGTGTAAGGTGGCTATATGCTTTAAATCGTGCTAATTGGAGATGGCTGTATAGTTTCTTTTAACTGGCCAAATATTTCTTCATTGCGGCCACATAGGTCGGATGGAGTAACAAAATAATAACCAAAAAAAAAGCCCTCTCAACTTTTTTATTAAAATACTGCCATATTTGGAAAACATAGAGAATAAATTTATAATAATAAATAATTAAATTAGGGATGCCAAACGCAAAAAACCAAATGTCCCAAACATTTTAAATAAAAAAATTTTTTATCTTTATTTTTTGAAAACTTCAAATTTTCATCCAAAAATATTATGAAAATTTATATATATATAACATTCTCATCAAATTGCGTTTATTTATTTAACAGTTTTTATGTTCGCAATTCTTAAATGTCATTTGAGGTTTTCTAAAATTCATTGAATTTAAATTAATATTTTCTGTAGTCCGATTCTGTAAATTTCAACGATCCGACAATCGCAAAATATATCGACAGCTAAGTACATACATCTTAACGACAGACAAATCTATTTTTCTATTTATTTAAATTGTAACCGAGTGGCATCTCTGTCAAAATAAGCGAAAAACACAAAGAAGAATAGAACATTACTTCGTGTTTGACAGGATGATTTTATGTTTATGTTTAATATCTTTATTTTTTTTTACTAATGTTGCTGTTTATTTATTTGAAACTGAAATAATGAATTGAATATGCTATTTAATTTTTTTATTTACATAAAAAACTTTTTTTAATAAAAGCAAAATATTTTCACAATTTTATGATTTTTGATGTGTAAACATCTATACGCGCATGGGGGTAAATTTTTAATTCACAATACAATCACAAAAAACAGCGTAATATGTGAGCGTAAGATCTTACGCGTAACATGTAAGCATTAAGAAAAATTGGTGTGACATGATTGTTTGGTGAAAAAATTATGATATGTAATAACTTTTTGTCGCTGTTTTCTGCATTTTATTTATTACCAGATGTTTACACATTTTTTATTTATGTATGACGACATTTCAACCTTAAAATTTAAGTTTTTATCGATTGAATAAACAGCACAAAAATGGTTGTCGTTTAGATAACAACAACAGCTGACTTTAACAATAGCGAATATCGTTTAAAAATTTTACTTATAATTTTGCTATTTCCTTTTTTAACGATTCGACTATCGTTAAAAGAAGTTACTGAAAAGCTATTATGCCAATGCCAATATTTTTTTTAAATGTAAACATTTTTTAATTGTAAAAATATTTAGTGTTTTTTTTTGGAATTTCAATTTGTGTTTAACGAATTAAATTTATATATTAAAGATGCAATTGATGTCTTCTAAATTTGAAATTATTATTTCCGACGTTTTGATATGATTTTCTGAAATTCAATTAATATTTTCTAATTTATAATTTGAAATTTTAACTCCAGTTTTTAGAATTGATATTTTCTAAAATTTGAATGGAAAATTTAAAAAGTGCAATTTTGTTTTTATGTGAATAATAATGCTTTAGTAATTATAAACAATTTTTAAAAATTAGATATAATCGCATTAAGATATTTGATAGGTAAAGCAGAGTAATAATTCTATATAACTATGTAGAACTGTTTTGAAAGCAAAAAACTCATTGATGAACTCGGTAACTCTATTTGGTAAAGACAACAAAAAATTAATATTCTAAACTTATGTTCATATTTGTAAAAGAATAATGAAAAAACGTATGAAATAAAAGACCAGCCCGTGTATACTCTTAACTTTGTTCTGTATGATATCTAGTCGAAAATATTGAAATTCATATTAAAATAGAAATAACTATTGCAAAGCTAATTAGAACAAAAATTGTGGCGCCATCTACTGTGGCATAGTCACGCTGAGCAAAATGAAGTGACACTCTCTTAATGCAAAAGAAATATATTTTCCCCACAAAAAAATATTGCAGAATTTTATGTAAATAAAATAATATACCGATTTATTTCTAACATGCAGTTATTATGGATATACATATATAGAATATATGTATAGTATTTGTATTATTTAATATGTGTATGTATGTATATGTATGTAAATATTACACACAAAAAATACAACATCAAACGTTATTTTTGTATTTTTCTCTTTAAATAAATTAATACATAAATTTTTTTTTTTGCTAAATTTATATTGTTTTTTTTTTAATAACAACTACGTATTTTAGCATTATTTGCTTTAGAATCTAAAGTTTAGATGCTGGTGAATTTTTACTCCCTTTATATTAACTCGTAGTGTCTGCTTGTCGGACAAATTTTGGATCGATTTAAACCACTTTCCCGTGACCCAATCGATCTGAAATTTTGCAGGCAGGCTCGCGGCAATGACAGAAATGGTCTAGTAAATTTTTTTAGTGATGCCAAAACAATGGAAACTTTTAAATTTTTCTACCAGAGTTGATAAAAAAATTCACAAAGGGTTAGTTTTAATTATATAATTACCACAACGACCACAAAAACAACAAGTCCAGCTACGACAACAATACAACATTTAGAATAACAACAAGAACAATATAGAAATATCATATTTTTCACTTTTTTTTACTTTTTCGAAGATTTCCCTGGACCTGTTCCACCGATTTTAATGATTTTTGAAATAGAAATCTTCCCACGAGTTTGGAGAATAATTCTCACTAAAAATAATCACCTTAGCTGTCCTATTGAGGGCGTGATCGTGACAAGAACAACATAAAAAACCATATTGTTTCAAGACTTTTTTTAGTTCTACATTCAAATCTCGGGCCCTAATCGACCGATTTGGACGATTTTAAACAGCAAACTTCTCAGGATGTCAGGAAATCATTTTTATATCAACGAGCATCCTAGCTGCCCGATTGATGCCGTCATCGTGATTTCCACAGACGGTCAGACGGACAGACGGACATCGTTTTTATCAACTCCGGTTGTTATAAGGATCACAAATATATATATTTTATGGGGTCCAAAGTTTTTTTTCTAATTATTACAAACGGAATGACAATCTTTTATATACCTTCTGCACACTGGAGTGGAGGGTATAATTAAAAAAAATTTTTAGATGCTGCTCTGTCATTTTTCAAACACAATGTTGCCTATAGGCAACATTTCATAAAGGCTAAACCAGGATACATAGAACTTTGAAACATGCATAAGCTTGAAAAATGCTTAACAACGACCCAATTAATTCGGGCATAAATGGGTTAATAACTTTCTAATAAACAGTGTTAGAAAAATGGGGATTTCACATAAACATAAAATGTTTTTGGTAGAACATGATAGCATACATACATAACTCAAATCGTTCTTAGGTCGATTTAGGCGGTTATCGCGTGTGACTACAGAAATAATTTATTTTGTTTGAAATATGTTTTTGTATGAATTTCGTTTATATGGCCGTTCAAATCTATTTTTGAAATCAATAATAAAAATTCTTATTACCTTTGTAAATTTCTTCAGCGGTAAACGAATTCCAACCAATAATTTTTCGGGTGGACCCATATGG
Source organism: Cordilura impudica (assembly GCA_963682025.1). Taxonomy (NCBI): domain Eukaryota; kingdom Metazoa; phylum Arthropoda; class Insecta; order Diptera; family Scathophagidae; genus Cordilura; species Cordilura impudica. The sequence continues at coordinate 134,322,510 of OY821519.1, read as the reverse complement.
TTTTTAAACACATAACTGACTTATCAATTATGGCCTTATTTCTCATATACAGTTTAGGTAAAAACTCGTATAAAAAATTTTGTCCGTTTGTTCAAAAAGCATTACTTGCATCGGTTTATCTTGATATGATAAGATACCAAAATGAATAAAATTGCCAAGGGAGAAACCCCTTATCTAATTTTGATTGCGATAAGTGCATCGTAGGATGGTTATACATACGTATTTAAAGATTTTTTTAAAATGTTGTTCATTCGAAGATTTAAAGGCATTTTAAAAGGAAAGAAGGTCACGAATTGAAAAACAATAAACTCAGGTCATTTGTACTGAATATCGTCCGGGTCATGCAGCGATGATTTATCGTTTTTTGATGTCACATATAGCACATTTGTCAAAATTGGCGCTTTTCGGTCTCCTTTTTAAGTGCTTTTAGCGTCTTTTAATAACAACAGTTTAGTCTTAACCAAATTCTAGTAAATTTATAAAACGCGGTAGGTTCACGTAAATTTTTCAGATATACAAAAAGTTAAAAGACTGACTTATGAAAAAAAGAGATATTTGTTTATTAGGCTATAGTTTTGAAAAGCTCCGCTTTGGCAACAATATTGAAGAATCAGACAAAAAAGTTATCAAAGATAAGTTTATCGAGTTCACAAAATCTCTTATTTTCACAAAACAAAATTCCATTCCTCATGAACAAAAAGATATTATATTATTATTGTATAAAAGAAATTTAAAAGTTAGAAAAGAAATTCATGCATTCAAAAACTGCATTAACAAATTAGAGCTACGTAAATGAAAAAATCAGGATAGAACTGATTTATTTTGGATTTAGCTAAGTCAATTTATATCAGCTTTTTAAATTACCAAGATTCTTTATAGATATATTCACTTTTCAAACGCTATAGTCGAAGAGGTGGCCAGTAAAAATTTTTAAAATTATTTAATACATAATTCCGTTAATTCTTCGATACATATTATATATGGATTACAAATTAATATTGTGTTTATCATTCTATTAATTAATTTCATCCATATTTCTAAAAAAAAAAGAGTGAAAAAATTAAAATTTTATAAAAAAATAATACCATGGCCTGAAAATGAGGATATCATACGTCTCTATTTAAATATACATAATTGTAATAAACATTTTTCACGTACTTCAAATATTTCGATTTTTACCGCTTTTCATTTCATTCCAATGTAGAGCCTAATAGCGTTTTTTGTGGTTCTGTTTTGCGCTTTTTTCTCGGAAAAAGTTAGAATCGCTGTGTTTATGGTGCATACTTTCATACTTTCCAAAAGATGAAGGACTAATTTTTATTACTACCATCTCGATGTAAAAATATTATTATTCGCAATACCCTTCTGTGTATGTTCCTTCCCTGAGCATGACTTCCATGTTCATGTATAAGTATTAAATGGATAATGTTACTGCAACACAAACAATTACTTAAATATCAACAGTAGAAATACAAACAGATGTTCTTCAGTAATAATGACTTAAAGAATTTAATTTGAAATTTATGAGGTTAGTTTTTATTTAAAAAAAAAATAATTAAAAACTTTTTGTTGGCTTAACCAACAATGAAACAACGATAATATGATTTTAGAGATTATCAAAAAAATGGTAGGTTTAAAAAATATAAGGATGGAACTTCTGGTCGTATGATAAAAATAGTGCTTAGTAGATCCACTAGCTTTAATATTATCCAGCAGAATAGTGCAGTGTTTAACAGGCAGTTGTGACGACAATAAATGGAGTTTAACAACACCCAATCAAGCCACGTACAAATTAATGACATCAATTCCCATATAAACGAAAACAAGACAAAATTGATGTACGTTAGGGTGTCCAAATAAATTTTTTTTGTTTGAATTTATAGTTGCTCAGGCTTTGTTTGAAAGCTTATGGGTAAAGCATTTTCGAGAATTTTTTCATAATTTTTGGACGAGATCCAGAGGTGGCACAAATCGGATTTTTTCGAACAATGGGTTCTTCGAAAGCTTTTCGCATTTCAAGCACAAGTTGATTAATAAAAAGCGTCATTTCAATAAAAGAATATTTGTGTTTTAATTTAATGGAAATTTTTGTGCTCGGTTCATTTTTTATTTTTTATTTTTTTTGGGAATTTTACGTAAACTTTCTAAAAAATGTCTCATAACTTTCACGAAAGTGTAAAAATCACGCACAGTCACGCACAGTCACGCATAGTCACGCACAGTCACGGAGTGATTTAAAACCCATTTCCCTTATCTGATCGATCTGAAACAAGGTCGATAGACTTGCTGTGAAAAAGATTAACTTTGACATAATCACGCACAGTTACGCAAAGTCACGCACAGTCACGGAGAGATTAAAACCCCACTTCCGCTCATCCGATAGATCTGAAACTTTTTCCATAGACATGTTTTGGTCAAAGATTAATTTTAAGATAGTCACACACAGTCACGCACAGTCATGGATATATTCAAAACTCACATGCATAAGAAGAGAAAGAGTTTTAATAAAAATTTTTTTTTTATGGGTCAGATTATTTTATTTCTTCTTTATGGGTAATAATTTTAAAACATAAAAACCTTGAAAAAGAAACAAAAATTATAAAATAGTTAATAATCTTGTTTTTTAGTTAACATAAACATGATTTTTTCAACTTTGATAACCCATAAGTAAGCATCTGAAAGGCGTAACACATTGTTCAAACACTTATTGCATAGGATGGGCAATTGTCTATAATTGTCTATAAATTGTCTATAACAAAAGTTATGGTTTTTGCAACGAAAAAACTCAAATGGCGCCACTGTGCAGCCATGTTTACAGATGCAGCAGGAAAATTGATGTTGCATCAGAACAACCTATATTGTAAAATAAAGAAAAGTTCAGTTTTGTTTTTATTAAGTTCAAATATTGACAGTGCATGTTGTATACATACAACCAATTTCATACCAATTTCAAAAACACAATTACAAGCTAAAATTTATTCCGGTGATAGCAAATTTGTAATTGAAAACATTTATAATAAAACTAAACAACAACAACAGCATTCATCATAATAATGTCAACAACAACAACAACAACAACAACAACAACAACAACAACAGCATTCATCATAATAATGTCAACAACGCCAACAACAACAACAACAACAACAGCATTCATCATAATAATATCAACAACGCCAACAACGCCAACAACAACAGCATTCATAATAATAATAATAATTCACTTGTTAAATATCTACCTTTACTCTATGATAAATATTTCTGGATCCAAGCATACCCCCAGTCTGAAATTTTTTGGAACTTTAGGGAAGGAACCACTCTTAAACATATATTTTTTTCAGATTTTTAAAATTGTCGTTTTTACAGCTATAGCCTCCCGAATTATAGGTCAAGAGATGTGACCTTTGACCTTTCCAAAAAAAAAAAATCATGTTGTATATCAAATTAAAAGTAATTAAATAATTAACCTTTCAAATGCGACCGTGATAAGTTGCGTCACTATAATATTAATCAAGAAAATGATAATTAAGTAAGTACAACTTTGTACATTTTTATAGTTTTTCCCGATATTCAAGACCTCATATTTCCGGATCCAGATGCGTCAGTGATCTTAAATTTAGGATTTTTCTTATTTCTCGGATACACTTTAATCCTGCCAAAATTCAGCCAATTTGGAAACAGTGATGTAAAAAACAGCCATATTTTAAGTTGAGTTCAGATGGTTTAACCCATGTTTGATGCAATTGCTGCATTTAGCGGAGATACAACTGCGCCATAACTGTGCACTCACTTTCTATGAATTTACATGTACAACTGCGATAAATGTCAAGTGAATCTATAAAAAAAATATTGTAAATTACCATTGATCACATATTTTAAGACAAATAAACGTACAACTTTGATTGAGTAGATGTTTCTTTTTTTTCTCAATACGAATTACGTTTTTGGGATAACTTTTTTTATCTACGTGAATTAAGGTTGCTTTCTGTTCTGTCGTTACTCAGTCATTGACAAAAGCCATTTCTAAGTTGCATAGAAAATGGATGCATATAGCGGAAGCAACAGCGATGCCACTACTCAATAGCTGATAGACTACTTTATCTAAATGCTACGACATATGCCATAAGAACGACTTGTTTATATGCCTGTTGTGGTTTTATTCCCTTCATCTCATCTATATGTTTTAGTATTTTGCGAAAATGAATGCTTCCATCACTTCTTGATAGCGGATTCAATTTTGAATATAATGGGAAATTTTTCCGGCCTTCTTCAACAACTACCTGATATCGATGGTTTACTCTGTGAGCAATATGGGTCAGCAAAAATTGTTGAAAAGTTTAGGGAATTTTAATTTATTCGAAGATGAATTACAATAATTACATCTTAATAGTATCTGGCCCAAGTACCTTTTGTGTCTCTGTTTGTTTGTTTATTTGTTTTTTATTTATTTGATAATTTCTTCGTTTGTTTATTTGTTAGTTTGTGTAAGCTTCAGGCCAAAATGGATGAACCGATTTTCTGAAAAATTGCTGCACATACGGTGTAATATCAGGAAGGAAACTCCCCAATTTTTTTTTAATTCGTTTATTTGCAATATATTTAAAAAAAAAAATAATAAGCAAAACTTTTAGCAATTAATAGTAACCTATTATATTGAGTTTCACTGAGCTCATTAAAAAAAAATATTACAAAAGTATTTCTATTTTCTATAAGGGAAGTCAAGTATATGATGTCATTTCAATCTTCGTATCTCATCATTATCGTCTGAGAAACTGATTGCTAAGATATTTGTAGAATTACTTAGTGTATTTAAGTATCTTTCATTGAAAATGTTAATTTCTTCTCTTATTGTGGGAATACCGAGATCACATGTTGTTGGTTAAAAACCATGGAGCATTAGTTAATAATCGTAGTGTTTTCGATTGATATCTCTGTAAAATCTCAATGTTAGAGTTACTAACAGTTCTCCAAAGTTGTACACCATAAGTCCAGATCGGCTTTAGTACAGTTTTGTATAAAATGACCTTATTTTCGAGGCTCAGCTCTAATTTTGGGTCTAATGGCCAATACATTTTTCTTGTTTTGATGTTTAAAAGCTCGGCTTTTTATGATCTTTCCAAGTGAGCCTTCTGTCTAAATATATCCCTAAGTACTTTATATTATTAGCCTTGGGGATGCGATTACCATTTAAATACAGAGATGGACATTCACTTTTTGTTAGAGTGAAAGTTACGTGGTCCGATTTCACCGTATTCCATTTTATTAAACAAGATTCCATCATATCAAGTTGCCTTTATGTCAATGCAGATGCGTCGCAACGTCTTTAGAAACTGTTACAGAATACCACATTAGTCTCGAATTGTCGAAATGTCGATATAGAATGAAAATGATGTCGACTCAAAAACGGCGACGGCATCGACGTCGAAAACTAGAATAAAGGTGTATGTTATATAACTTTTTATTGATTGCATTAACAATTTATCGGAGTCGCACATTTCAAATGAATAAATAAATGAAGTAAATGTAAAAAGACACATACATATATATTAGGGTGACAGCAATTTTTTTTTTTGGAATTTCAAGACGTGCGGGTCGGATTATTGTGACACTGGATCTAAAATTTTAGTGCGCACAATTTGAGCCAAATCGGATAATTTTTTCTGGACGCGCATTGAGTTTAAAGTTCAAATATGAATTTATATGTAAAAATTATCAAAAAAAAATAATTTTTCACAAAAATTTTGATATTAATAATTGCGTTTAAATTAAATTAATTAATAAACCATAATCTAGAGTAAATTATCTTTCTAAAGAAACAACAAAATCTACTATCGGTTGAGAAACAGCCAAGTTATATCAAGTTCCCCATGCAATAAATGCGCCGCAGACCACTTGTTATGCCGTTCTAAATTAATGCCAAAACGTTACGTATTTTTTAGCACTATTTCAAAATCTCCAATTTTTTTTTTTTTTTTAAATTTTGTTCAAGAAATTTTCCGAAATAAACGACTGGACTTTAAGGTCTTATTAACAAAATATATGTGATTAAAAATGCCAAACATTTTTGGTATCCTGTTCTTAATTTGGCGAGGGCAGCGTTTTTATTTCAGCAGATTTAAAGAAAAATGTGATTTTTCATACTTTTTCAACTTTTAGGCTACATCTTTTTGGTGTTTTTATACCCTATACCACTATGTGGTTTGGGTATAACCACACCCATCTTTAATTATACCGATCGAATCAGAATCACTATCTGATTCGATTTAACGATGTCCGTCCGTCCGTCCGTCCGTCTGTGTGTCCATGTAAAGCTTGTAATCAAACTGCAGGTCGCAAATATGAATATATTTTGATGAAATTTGGTATTTGATCTTTTATCGGCTATGGGATGAACGCTGTTGAAATTGGTGAGAATCGGTCCATGTTCAGATCTAGCCCCCATACAAATGACCCCTATGGAATCAACATATATTGCCATAAGATCCAAATTATCATACAAATCTTAGTCAAATTGGGTTTGTATGTATATATTACATCCATTAATCAGTAGTCCAAAAATGATCCTTATTGGATAACTCTTAGTCATAGGCCCCATATAGAGCTGCTTCCCGATCTTCACTTAAATCTATCAAAAAACAAAAATATTGCACTGATTCTTCTCAAATTTTGTTTGTATATATTTTTGCAAAATACAAGAGACTTTACCAAACATGGTCAGGATCGGTCCATTTTTGGGCCTAGTCCCCATATAGGTATAGCATCCGATATGAACTTTTTCATATCTGCAGCCAAAAAAAAAAATAATAAAAATCCCACTCAAATTTGGTTTATGCTTATTTTCTATATCCAGTTAGTTGGGCCTAAGAGATAGGGTCTCTAAACGCATGGTATAGGGTATCATATAGTCGGTCTCGACCGACTATAATTTTCTTACTTGTTTTATATTTCAAAAGCCTTTTTTCAAAATATAAATATTATTTTGTCAAATGCAAATTTAAGAATATTTAAATTTTTTAAAACTGAAACAATATTTATTTGTGGAAGGATTTCGATAAAAGTTGTCGATAATATTTTAATAATTCTAAAAAATTATGTTCTGGACTTATTTTCTGTAATTAGCTTGTGGGGTACTCTTGATGTCAAATTGACTCTGTATGAAAATCTATAAATATTTTCTTCATCAGGATTTTTTTTAATAAAACAAATTTAATGTATTCATAAAATTCCTCAAATATTTTTGTTATTTTATGAAAATACTAGATGAAAGGGCTCACGCAAAGTCCCAAGGTTATCACTAATACAGTAATTCAGATGTATCACATTTAATATAAAGTTTGTGTGGGGGTACCACGCGCATTTGTCTAATCCCGCCCATTTTTTTGCCTGACTACTCACGTTAATAATAGATGATCTGAGACAAATTTGCAAAGCTTTCTCTATCATAGTACTTAATATATATGGGCAATTCCATATGTGACGGAATGACATTTTGAAATGTAGAATTGAATTTGACGTTATTCCACAAAGCTATTTTGAATTGAAAATTCATCCTTCAGTTTGAAAATTATTGCTAATGATAAAGAGATTTAAAAAAAAAAACTCTGAAACAATTTTTACACTAATTTATTCCTTTATTTTTGAGTAATTTCTCATTGTGTGACGGAATGACATTTTTGCTATCATGACTCTGTCCTGGTATTAAAACCTGGGAACTTTTGTAAATTAAGAAGCTAATCAGTTTTTAAACCAATGCATATTTTGCATATGATATATAAGCTATATTAAATTATAATTTAGAGCAACTTGCCTTTAATAGTGTCGAATTTATTAACTGTCATTTGACGTGACGGAATGACTGTGACAGAATGACTAAAGTTTCTTAAACATGTATTAAAATAATATTGAGTAAACAAATAAATTTTATAATTATTTTATTATATAGAATACTTGTAAGAAATTACATTATGTAATTTGGAGCATATTTTAATATATTTTTAAACTTACTTCATATAAATGAAAAAATATTTTTTTTCATCAAAGTTGACATTTGTATGGAATTGCCTATATGCTATTAAAAATTTACTTTGTATGGGAGGTGCCACGCCCACTAAAATATTTAAAAAAAATTAAAGCCTGTTGTAGCACTCCCATATCCGCAGTAAGACATGTGAAAATTTCAGGAAATTTAGTATATATTATTAGTATAGATTTTTTCATTTCAATGCTTACTGATGCTGATATACAATGTTTCTTGTTTTTTCATTCGGTACAACAACTATCAGATTTTTCGGCGTTCCTACCCTGGAGCAAGGTACATGTAGCTGCCCATGGATTATCCACTAATCCAATTTTTATTGGACTACTCACATTAATATCTGATGGACTCATGCAAAATGTCGAGTCTTTTCCTTTTAAAGTACACCAGTTATATGATATTAGATATCAATTTGCATGGGTGGTGCTACGCCCACTCCTCCGATCACGCCCACTTTTTTGTTCGACTAATCACACAAAGAACCTATGGGCTCACGCAAAGCCACAAAGCTCTCTCGTCTACAGTACTCCAGATATATGACATTAAATAGTTACTTTGCATGGGGATTGCCACGCCCATTGGTGTGAACCCGCCAATTTTTTGTTCGACTACTCATACTAAGATCTTATAGGCTCGTGCAAAGTGTCAAAGCTTCCTTTATATGATATCATATATTTACTTTGTTTGGGCGGTGCCACGCCCACTGCTCCGATAACTCCCATTTTTTGTCTAACTAATCAAATGAATTACTTATGGGCTCACACAAAGTCTCATGACTCTCACTATTATAGTACTCCAGATATATGGCATTTTATATTTACTTTGTCTGGCAGGTGCCATGCCTATTGGTCCGATACTGCCCATTTTGCATCCGACTACTCACAATAATAATAGGTGACATCAGAAAAATTTTAACAGCTCTCTCTATCACATTACTCGAGATATATAATATTGAACTATTACTTGTATGGGAGGAACCACGTCCACTTATCCGATCCCGCCCATTTCCGGCGTAGCTACTTATATTAACAATAGGTGACCTAACACAAATTTGCAAAGCTCTCCCTATCATAATACTCAATATATGTATATGATATTAAAAATTTACTTTGTGTGGGAGGTGCCACGCCCATCAAAAATATTTAAAAAATTACAGGCTATAGCACTTCCCATATCCGCAGTAAGACTCTGTGAAAATACTTTTTTTTTTTTTTTAAACGTTTATTTAATTCAAATTCATAATCTTAAACTATAAATAAACAAATAGTAGGAATATAAATTACTATACACAGTCCCATATTCGAGCTCTCTAGTATACTAAATATTAATTAACATTTTGTTTTTTGAAAATAAATAACACAATTTAAATGTGTATATAGTATTTGTGTGAAATTTTTATATAGATTAATTAATGTAAAGAAAAAAATACCCAAAATCATTACTTTTATATTTAAAAAAGATAAAAGCTATTGTCAAAGGATAAAAAAAGAAGTGGAAGCTATTCATTGAGCCACCAATATTTTTTAATATTAATGTTCGGTATCATATTTTTATCATCTAGGTAAACGCTAGTATCAAATCTACGATTTTCAATAGTTAGTTTATTAGAATGAATTGCTTTAACATTGGCTCGCCTATAAATGTGAAAAGTTATAGGTATGCCAAGTTCGTTCTCGATGTAACCTTTCCTATCTAGATATACGAACGCTTCTGGTGGTATATAACCATTTTCTAATGTATTAAAAATATATTCTTCACTTTCATAATATGGAGCTTTAATTAAATTATTAACTTTGCATTCACAGCTTTTATTGATGTGATTTCTGATCAAATGAATCATAAAATTATCGATTCTACTTATCTTCGCTGTCTTGTACAGTATTTTACTTGATATATAACTATTTCTTAAAATCACTATTAGGGTCTTTATACAGTGATGTACACGCTCTTAGGCATTTCCTTTCAAATACTCTTATTTTCTCCATATAAGATGGTGCAATATTGAACCAAATTTCGCAACCATATGTTAAGATAGGCCTTATTAAAGATTTGTACAACATGACTTTAACTTCGTGATTAATATATCGTGAAAAAAAATGGTTTTTTGTACATGAAAAACGCATTTCTTGCTTTTATTAGCTGTAAATTAATATGGTTATTAAAGTACAAAAATTTATCTAGAAATATGCCAAGATATTTAACCACATCTTTATTTGGAATATCAATATGACTATTAGATTTTATACCAAAATTTTTCCAATTTTTTTTAATATTATAATTACATTTACCTACTGGGGGACGAAACAATATAGTTTCGCATTTATTGATATTAATTTTCATTTTCCAATCAGCTGCATAGGTTTCTACTAAGTTAAAATGATTTTGTAATTTATCGTTAATTTTTTCAATTTTGTTATCGGAGTGATAAATAATAATGTAATCAGCGAAACCAATTATATTATCTATTTTATTAAGGAGGTCATAGATGAACAAATTAAATAACATTGGTGAGTTAACAGTTCCTTGTTGTAAGCCATTAACGATAACAAAATTTTTAGAACTTATTTGTTTATTATTACTGACAAAAAAGGATTTGTTGTTTAACATATTATATATAAGTATTATTAAGTATTGCGGAAACTTATATTTCCAAAGTTTATATATTAATCCAGGAATCCAGATACTATCGAATGCTTTTTCAAAATCTATGAGACACGCGCCCGTACAAAAAGATTTATTCATATTCCAATTTATATTTGAGATAAGTAAATGTATTGCATGGATTGTTGAATGTTTATATTTAAATCCGAATTGATTGTCATTTATTAAATTTTTATTTTCACAGAATTTTAATATATTTTTGTTAATGCATATTTCATAAACTTTACTTATGTTTGGTAATAAACTTATTGCACGAAGGTTCTTCGGGTTGGAAGTATCTTTATCTTTCTTTGGTAAAACCACAACTTTAGCTTCTTCCCATGCACGAGGGAAGTATGAATTATTAATGAATTATTATTATGAATTATTGTTGAACAGAGTACAATACTCAAGAATTATAACCTCTGGAATGTTTCTTAAAATTATATTGGGGATGTTATCCATACCAGATGACATTTTCTTTCTTAAATTATTGAAAATATAAAAAAATAATTCTTTTTTTACAAAATAATCATTCTCAAGAGTATCGTTTAGTTCGTTGGCCTTTGTATTTGCATTAAATATTATTAAAGTTGTTTGGTTTCTTTCATATTCAGACTTCGTTTCTAAAAATGTAGAGAAATAGTTATTAACCTCGATATGTATTCTATTATCAGGATCAATTTCTTTGAAAGAGTGAATCGATTCTAAAAAGGACCCTATTTTATTAAGAATTTGACCTTGGTCTTTTATAATGAAGTTATTGTTATCACTCTATTTCTAATTCACCGGGATTAATTCCTGCATTTCTAAGCAAAGTTTCTTCTTGTTGTGGAATTTTTATCATGTTAATACACAACGGTTGTGATATTTTAAACTGTTTTTTGACTTCATTAAACATATTTGAGGCATCTTTCTGATTAATGCTTCCAAGTTTTTCCTTAAAATGTGTGTTAACTGCTAGAACAAAATTATCATTTATAAGTTTTTTTATGAGTTTTAATTTGTTTTTCTGAAAATTGAAACCAGCTGGGGTCAATAAATGTTCCAATCTATTGTGTTTTTTGATAATTGTTAGAGTTTTACTTTTTTCTAATTGAAATTTTTTAATAATTGCGTTGGCAAATTTTTCAACCGAATTTTCGCTTTTAAATTTTGGGACAGACTTTTCTATTGAACTAGTTATAAGTTTATTTAACCTACAGCTGCAGCACTCCCATATCCGCAGTAAGACTCTGTGAAAATTTCACGAAGATCAGATGGGTAGTTACGAAGATTACCTCCTACAAACAAACAAACAAACACACATTACCTCTTTATTATATTAATATAGATAAGTATAGATTTAGATTAATTAGTCCTTATATTTAATGCAATATAAAACAAGTAAGAAAATTATAGTCGGTCTAGACCGACTATACGATACCCTATACCATGCGTTTAGAAATCCTATCTCTTAGGCCCAACCAACTGGACATTGAAAATAAGCAAAAACCAAATTTGAGTGGGATTTTTACTAATTTTTTTGGCTGCAGATATGAAAAAGTTCATATCGGATGCTATATCTATAAAGGGACTAGGTCCAAAAATGGACCGATCCTGATCATGTTTGGTAAAGTCTCTTGTATTTTGCAAAAATATGTACAAACAAAATTTGAGAAGAATCAGTGCAATATTTTTGCTTTTTAATAGATTTAAGTGAAGATCGGGAAGCAGCTCTATATGGGGTCAAAGGGATCATTTTTGGACTACTCATTAGTGGATGTAATGAACGCATACAAACCCAATTTGAGTAAGATCTATATGACAATTTGGATCTTATGGCAATTTATGTCGATTTCATATGGGTAATTTGTATGGGGGCTAGGTCTGAACATGGACCGATTCTCACCAATTTCAATAGCGTTCATCCCATGGCCGACAAAAGCTTATATACCAAATTTCATCAAAATATATTCATAGTTGCGACCTGCAGTTTGATTACAAGCTTTACATGGACACACAGACGGACGGACGGACGGACGGACATTGTTAAATGAACTCAGAAAGTGATTCTGATTCGATCGGTATAATTAAAGATGGGTCTAGGTCAAATATTTTTGGTTGTTACAAACAGCAGCACAAAGTCATTATACCCAAACCACATAGTGGTATAGGGTATAAAAATTTGTGTATCAAGGGCTTATATCCAAAAAGTGTTATCTGCATTAGTAATTATTTTAAAGAGAGCGTGTAAAACCAATTTGTTAAAAAGAGCTGAATGTATTTGTCGATTGATTAGCCACAATATCTATTAAGAAATAGTCGTACGAATCATGAATGATATCAAAATTAATATTATATTTGACAGTTATATCAGAGAACAGTTTGTAATCAAAATTAATATTGCTGAAATAAAAACGCTGCCCCCGCCAAATTAAGAACAGGATACCTACAATATTTGGGATTTTTAATCATATATATCTTGCTTATAAGACCTTAATGCCAAATCGCTGATTTCGGTAAATTTCTTGAACAAAATTTTTGAAAAAGGAAAATTGGAGATTTTGAAATAGTGCTAAAAATACGTACCGTTTTGACATTAATTTAGAATGGCATAACAATAGACGAGATGTAAAATACTTTACATAAGATCATTCTGGGATAAGGAGAATGCAAAAAATTTGTTGTTGTAAATTATTTCAATGTCTTTAAAAATGTGAGCTTTTAGCAGGCGTAATTATATATATTATTTAAAATATTTAAAAGAAAACATTATTATTACTTAATAGCTTAAATTCAACGTATATTTATTTTTTCTAACTCAATACCTTAGTTTTAAATGTCATATTTTGTTTTACTTAATCATTTGAATTTAATGCATATGTATATTTTTTTTTTTTCACTTAAGACGTTTGTGCCTTCTGTCAATTATTTGTGTCTATTTAAAGAGCAAACAAAATACAATTTTATTGATTCTTTTCAAATCAATTGAATAATAAACAACTCAAAAAAATATAGAAAAAGCCTTTTTTATAAAACATAAAATAATAAAAAATAAATAAAATAAAAATTAATCGTTGGCGAATTGGAATTTGCTGTCTGTTTTAGCCTCGATAATATAATTTATAATAATAATAATAATAATAATAATAATAATTAGTGGACAGCTTGGACGGATTCGTCTGGCTTTGTCCCTATTTATTTATTACCTATAAAGAGTATTAAACCCTACAAGCTCGATTTTCTTAATCAAGTGGTCTGCGGCGCATTTATTGCCTTGGGGACTTGATATAACTTGGCTGTTTCTCAACCGATAATAGATTTTGTTGGTTTATTAGAAAGGTAATTTACTCTAGATTGCGGTTTATTAATTAATTTAATTGAATCGTAATTATTAACATCAAAATTCTTGTGAAAAATGATTGTTTTGATAATTTTTACATATAAAATATAAATATAATAATAAATTTGAACTCAATGCGCGTCCAGAAAGAATTGTCCGATTTGGCCCAAAATTTGTGGACTAAAGTTCTAGATCCAGTGTCACAATAATCCGACCCCAACACCTCAAAATTCGACCAAAAATGTTTTTTCATGCTAACCGTTGTCACCCTAATAATATATATTAGGGTGACAATATTATATATATTATATTATATACACATATGTATGTATGAAATATTAGAGATGTTCTTATTAGTATGTCCAAATTTTAGAGTACTTTGATTCTAGTTCCCCGGACAGATTTTTGTTCCTTTATATTTAAAAATTAATTATTCTATACGAAAAAAACAACTATAGTTTTTTCTTAAAATTAAAATAAACATTCAAACAAATATTTAAAGCCTACTCAGTTATTATAACACGAACATTGTTTTAGAAAATAACTTTTATTTTTGCTCGAAAAAACAAAAATCCAGAAAATAACTGTTATTTTTCTCGAAAATTAAAAATCAAAAAATGACAATTATATGTGCTCGAAAAAAAAAATCAAAATATTAAAAATCAATGTATGTCATCATAGACTAATTCATAAGGATGAATATGGTATACTTGAATAAGAATTCCTACATTTACTTCTATATGTTTTTTTGTTTTAAAATTTGAAAAAAATAACTGTTATTTTTGGTCCCTGGAAATTGGCTTCAAATTTAAATGTAATACAAATTCAAAGTTTAAGTATCGACAACAGTAAAAAAAAGGTGGTAGCCGTTCCCAGCATTGGTTGTAATATTGAGTTTAAGGCAAAGCGGAACACTAATATTCATGATCCTTGTAAGCGTAAGAAGAATCACCGCTCAACTTCTTTCTTTTTGTGTCATCGCGTTTAATTTAAATCCTGAAAAATACCGAAGTATTAGCAATGGAGAACTTAAAGTTTACATTTTATGGAATACTTCTTAATAATGGAAGTTTTTGCTACACTGTTTAACAAAAGGGTAATAACCAAAAACTTATATCTGTACTATTATTAGGCAAGTCGATTTCTTGTGACCGATGTAACTTTATCAGTTTTAAACCGATTTTGACCAAACAGGCCTTATTTTAAAGGTATTTCTTTTTAGCCTTCCGCCAGATTTGCGGATTTGCACCGTTTGGAAAATTTAATTTAAAGTTGCTATTAACATCTTCATAAAATTATACAATGCTGTATGTGCGCTTTTATTAAATTTGTTAATGCGTTTGCAAAAATTATATATGATAAGCCTTGTGTTGAATTGAAAAATAATTGTTGACATAAACCAATAACGACAATAAACGCAATCGAATTTCATTACAATAATGGCAAATCACACGCCATGTGTTGAATTGTGAATTTCCTAAAACAAGCATACATTTAGGTGGCATACAAGGTGGTTCAAATACCATTAGGCTCTTATTCCTGTGTGTTCAACAAATATTTATAATGAAATAAATTAAATAAAATCATATTAAATTAATTAAATAGATTAAAAAAATGTAGAAATAAATAAATTGAATGAACAACTAAAATTTCTCAGAATTTGCAGTCGAATTTCGAGTGCTGGGCTCTGCTAGTATATGTATATAATTACGCTCATCACTGACTCGTTTATGCGGTGATTCGAGGAATATGTAATGACATACATATATCTGCGTGTATGTATTGAAAAATCATTTAAAAAAAAACTATTTTTTTTAAAAATATTTTTTTTAAATGTATGGTATATTGAGATTTAAATAATTATTATTTTTAATATTATTTTAGTTCTTGAGCAATATTTTTCAATGTTATAAGTCGAATTAATAAGACAATTTTTTTTTTTGTTTCAAGAAATCATGTACAGACAAATTGTCTAGTTTTTTTTGTTTATTTTTTATTTTTTATACCCCTTACCACTATGTGGTTTGGGTATAAAGATTTTGTGTGCTGTTTGTAACTACCATGAATATTTGACCTAGACACGTCCATATTATACGATCGACTCAGAATCACATCATGAGTCGATTATAAATATAGCATCCGATATGAACTTTTTCATATCTTTCGTGTCGTCGGTGGAGTCAGACGTGTTTTTTAAATATCCTCATATTTATTTAAAATCTACAGTTTTAAAACATAGTTTTATATAAAATTTGTACTAAATACAATATTTTTATAATTGCTGACATCAGTGTGAAATTAATAAAAAAAAAAATATAAAAAAAAACTCAATATTTACACGAAAACTATCAACAAGGAAATATTGTCTATCATCTGTTTCTGTTTACCCAAAAAAAATATAAAAAAAAACTCAATATTTACACGAAAACTATCAACAAGAAATATTGTCTACAGCTGTTTCTTTTACCCAAAATACTGGTTGGTTGTGTGTAGCCAGATCGTAGCTTTACTGTAATCGTTACCGTTGCCGTTCTTTGTGGTTTTATCTTAAACTCTATTGTGATTAAACGTTTTTCGTGACCATAGTTAACAATTCTGTTACCTTTTTTAAAGTTGTGCTGTTTTTTTCCTGTAGAGCTTAATAATGGCATGTTTGAAAAAGGCTGCTCTTTGGTTGATTATGAAGAAAGAATGCTTACCTGTTGGCTTTGTCATGGTTTATGTCACTTTAAATGTAGTGGCCTGTGTGGTTTGGTTGCTGAGTCAATATCTAAACATAAAAACTTGCACTGGCGCTGTAACGAATGTCAAAAAATTGGTGCTGATTTTTATCGTTTCTTTCAAAGTACGAAAGATAATATTTTGCAAATTTAACAAAACCTTAATAATTTATCTGGTCAAATTAATCCTTAGAGGGATTGCTGTCACCATCCCCAACTCGTCGTAAGTCTCCAAGGTTCTTGAATAAAGAAAATTCTAGTCAGAATCCTGGTCCTAATGGCGCACATCAGAATGGTACTACTGCTACTGCATCTGCTTTATATTTACCAAATCCTTTTCAAAATATCACTGGTATTGATCCTGCCGTTTCTCATGCAAACAACGTTCAAGTTTTAATAAATAAACCTACTCCAATATTAAATGAAACTGCAGCAATTCCGATTACATCAAATGCTAATAACGATAGTACTCAGCATGCTCTGAACATTATTGCTCCAAATATTTCTTCAATGCATAGAACTGCTGCGGCTAATAATTTACTTTATAATCCTGAAAACGCTGGTCGATTGATTAATTTTGAAGGTGCATCACCAATCCCATCTGCTTCAACGTCTGGTACTTCAAATATAGTGCCTACAACTGATATTGAATCAACACCCACTCCTAGAGGGTTGCGAACAATGCCTCCGAAGAAAACTATATTTGCTACACGTTTCGCACATGATACAAAAGCTGATGAGATGAAATTTTATGTGATCTCTAAAATTAAAAACTGTATTCCTGAGGATATTATATATAGAGAAGAAGATAATGCTCGGCTTCCCAAATCCGCTGATCAAAATCCAAAAAACTAATATACATCTTGTATCAAAACGTTAGAGGTATGAATTCAAAACTTTCGTCAATTTATTGTAATAGCTTTGGCTTCAATAATCGTATTATTATATTTACGGAGTCCTGGCTCAGTAAAAAAGTTAATAACTCTGAGATTTTTTGTCCTAAATATCAAATTTTCAGAAAAGATAGAGAAAGTTGTGAAAGAATTGAATCTGATAAAAATAATAATCAGTGTAATAATGTAATAAAAAAGTCTGGTGGCGGCGTATTGGTTGCTATACTAAACGAATTTTGGTCTGAAGAAATTATCTTAAACGATTTTTTACATATTGAGATTATATGTGTTTTAGCTAAAATTAATAACAGGTCCATATACATAATTTGCTCATACATTCCGCCTAACTCTCCGCCTTCTGTTTATGAGGATCATCTGAGAGCTGTTGATTTAATACAAAATTATATAAAACCATCTGATTTATTAATGTTAATTGGAGATTTTAACATGCCCTCTACATCCTGGAAAGCTGATCCTGAACCTAATGACTTCTCAGTGTTGCGGCATAGCCCTATTTCATCCAACACTTGAGATAAAATCTTTTGCTTTAATAGAACTAATTACCAAGATTTACATCTCCATCTATTCCAAATTGACTGGATAAATGTGGTATCGCGTTGCAATGATAACTTTGACTTGTGTTTGCATACATTTTAACATCACCTCTTTGAATGTTTCTCGGCATCTGTACCTAAAATGTTACCTCCTAAATCGAATGGTCCTCCTTGGAATACAAAACATCTATCTCAAGTTAAAAATAAGAAAAACAAAATGTACAAAAATTATAGAAAATATGGAACATTGATAGATTATATGAAATACTCGTTATCAAGATCGGAATTTATTATTGCTAATCAATTGGCCTATAATAACTATTTAATTAAAGTAAGGAATAATCTAAAAAATAATCCAAAATCATTTTATAAATTTATTAATTCTAAAAGACGTACTGCGGACTTTCCTTCGGTTATGAAGTACGGTGATTTAGAATCTTCAAATGATAATTCCACAAGTAATATGTTTGCAGACTTTTTTGCATCAACTTATTCTTCGACAGTATTTAATAGTAATAATCTGTAACCATACATAATATCGGAATCTTCAATTAAAAATATAATTTTTAATTTTATTTGACCTTTTTAATATAATATTTAGAAATGAAAATATTCGAGCTCTAGGCCTTGTTATATTAGTTTTAAATAATAATTTTTTATTTACTTGTTGCCGATATTTCGTCTTTCTTTGAAAGACATCATCTGGGCTTTTAATATTAAACTTATCAAGCACAAAACTTAAAAACAATAATGAGTTGTTTCATCAACGTCTAATTACCAATTATTAATATACCATCCATCAATCAACATACAGTTCTGAATGCCCTGACAAAATTGAAATTGACGTATGCTGCGCTGCGCACATTTATTGTATATTCCTTTGACTTATATGTTTAACGTATCCCTTAAATTGGGTTACTTTCCTCCCATTTGGAAAGAATCATTTATTATTCCCTTCTTTAAGTCTGAATCTAAAGCTGGTATTTCGAATTATAGAGGTATTGCTAAATTAAGTGCGATTCCAAAACTATTTGAAAAACTTATATATGACACGTTGTCACATCATGTGTCCTCTATCATATCTCTAACGTAACATGGATTCTGCAAATCACGCTCTACAATAACAAATCTTTTGGAGCTTACAACTTTGGTAAATTATGGTTTTATTAATATGAAACAAACAGATGTTATTTATAATGATTTTAGCAAGGCATTCAATAAAGTAAATCATGATCTATTGTTGTTTAAGCTTGACCGTATGGGCTTTGGTATAATGCTAATAAAATGGATTGGATCATATTTAAAAGACAGAACACAATGTATTAAGTTTCGTAACTCGTATTCCAACAACATAAAAGTATTATCTGGTGTACCTCAAGGTAGTTACTTGGGACCTCTTTTATTTACGCTATTTATAAATGATTTTCCTTCTGTAATTAAACACTCAACTACATTAATGTATGCAGACGATGTAAAGTTAATTTTTACCCTCAACAATCTTGATCAACAATCACTTTTACAGAATGATATTGATCGTTTAACTACTTGGTGTCATATGAATCTAATGGACCTAAATGTCAAAAAATGCAAATATATGATTTTTACAAGATCAATTCCAATTAATGGTCGGTATATCATGAATAATGCTGTGCTTGATTTAGTGGATTCATTCAATGACCTTGGCGTACTTCTGGATAAAAAATTAGACTTTAGAAGTCATATTTCGCTAACAATAAATACAGCTACTGGTGTACTTGGATTCATTAAACGGTGGGCTAAAGAGTTTTCGGATCCGTATATGACAAGATAATTGTTTACTGCCTTGGTAAGACCAATACTCGAATATGGGTCTGTAGTCTGGGATCCGCAATATCATATACATTCAAATAAAATTGAATCAGTTAAAAAACAATTTTTGTTATTTTATCTTCGTGGTTTGGGCTGGGATCCTAATATGAGGTTGCCATCTTATGAAAATCGTCCGGCTCTAATTAAGCTTCCTACATTGAAAAGTCGCAGACATATGCTAAATGTTACTTTCCTGTTAAAACTGTTAAGTGGTAGTCTTAAATCTGAATTTCTTAAAAACAAAATAAATATAAATATTCCTTTTCGATCATCAAGAAATTATAACTTTCTATCAAATATTATTGTACAAACTATGCTAATTTTAATCGACTTCGTAGAATTTGTGATGAGTTTAATATGCTGTATCAGTTTATTGATTTTAATAAAAGTTTGGATATTGTGAGAAGAGATATTACACCTAAATGCATTAAGTTAACTGAATTAAATAAATGTTATATATCAATTTTGTTAAATGTTTAATTATATATGTAAATTATAATATAAATGTATACTTTAAGTAGTCTGTAAGGATGATTCCATAGACTGAATATATAAATAAATATCTGCAGCCAAACAAATTAAAAATAATGCCACTCAAATTTGGTTTATTCTTATTTTCTATATTGATTTAGTTGAACCGAAAAGATAGGATCTCTAAACCGTGGAATAGGGTATCGTGTAGTCGGTCTAGACTGACTATAATTTCTTAATTGTTTTTTTTAAATAATTTAAACGAACCACTATTTTAGCTCGCAGTAATCACTTTATACTTTAGTTACAAAAGTTATAAAATTATATTTAGACCAACTCTTGAAATGGAGCAAGCAATAATATAATAAATGTTGCCATTCATGAAAAATAAACAAGTAAATATATAAAACAGAAATTAACAAGATTGTACACAGACATCATAAAACTTTAAATCCAAAAATAGTTAGTTAACTATAGATAAACCCATTGTCTTAAATATTTTTCAGAATTCTCTTTATATAAACTTTTTGTTATTTCTCTTATTTCTAGTGTAAGTTGGGGATTAAACCTATACATGTTCATAATAATTAATTCGTGGAGATAGTAAAGCAGAAAATACTGTAAAGTAATTCGATGAATGTAAGCAAACAATGAACTAGAAAAGTTGCTTAATTAATTAGCAATGTGTAAGTAAATAAGCCCTGGATAGAATAAAGAAATATACAAAGTAAACCCAAAAAGTCTAACAAAGTTATAACAGAATCGAGTTTTATTGATTTAGGGCAATAAATTGGTATTAGAATAAATGTTTGTTTAAGTTAAATAAGTAGGAAAGGAACCATAAGAACCACAGCTTTTGGTTAATAATAATAAACAGGTACATTGTTTGAAATTGCGCCAGAGTACTTAATGAGGGTTCTGGTAGAGTAACTTAGTAAAAAGAAATTTAATGAAACAGATTTTTTAAATTTAGAGTATTTTTCACCAATCACCACTAAATGGCAACTCTGTATAACAAATATATAAAATAAGGGTGTCAAACTACATATTTTACAAAATCAATTGAAAATGGATATATATATATTTAATTACCTTTTTTACGGAACATTTTAGAACTACATAATTAATTTTACATTTTTTACGCAAATTGTGTTTTACGAAGTGTTACCACTCCTCGAAAATATATTTTGAAAAATTCAGAAACTTGACTTGATTTATTTTCGTATACAAATCTCAAAATGTTTTTAGATATTAGAAAAGCCCTTGGCAAAAAGAAAAGTTTCATACCCATAAAGATTATATTTTAAAAAAAGAAAAATTGGAAAAATTCGGCTACAATATAGAAATACTTGCGTTGAATTGAATAAAAGTTAAAATAAATTAGTTTGCTCTGAAAAATTTGAGAAATCTTTTATCGAATATATCCAACACAATATTATATCCTCCTAAAAAAATTTTTTTACAAGATAAGCAGCTGTTTATGGCCTTTTTGGTAGAAATGTGAAACATTTTGTAAACTAAAAAATGGTTTTGAGTTAAGTGCAAACACAACGACAGAACGGGCACCTAAGTTGTCGCCTACGCTGATGTTTTGCTCTGGTCACAGGCAGATTCCTATCTACGATCAGTGACTACATGTAGTCGGCATTAGATAAACTCTAGAAATGAGCAAGGGAAAACGGTCTTGGGGTCAGCCATTCTAAAACCGAGTTGGTTCTCTGTACGAGATGGACAAAAATACCAAAGTTCAATCCTCCAAGATTGGGCGGGAAGACTTTGTTACTATCAAGGGAGGCGCAGTATTTAGGTGTTATTTTGGACTCTAAACTCACTTGGTCGAGTAACACAGCGGAAAGGACTAAGAAGGCGTTATGTACCTTCTACACCAGCAGGCGTCCCTTTGGTGGAAGTTGTGGTCTTAAACCGCAAATCAATAACTGGATGTATTTTGCGATAATTAGATCTATTTTGACGTATGGTAATCTGGTATGGTGGAGGGCTACGTAGGGGTCAGACTTTCTAGACTCGTGAAGGCACAGAGGTTGGCAAGTTTGGGCGCCACCACAGGCGGACTTGGGGGTAATGCCGAGTATCATGCCTATTAATATTTTCATCGAGAGCATGGCAGTGAAAGTGGCTCTACGTTTATGGGAGTCATATAAGCCCGCCCACAATCTTGGTGACAGCGGGCGGGACACAACTTGAACGGAAAACCAATTATATGTCATCGATGAGGAACTTTGTGCTATTTTGCGATCCTGATACAGACTAGGGAAGACTGGGCTACAGACTCTGTCATAGAGAGTGTATATCGACGGTCGGGGGTCTACTCTGGGCACTTAAAATTTAGGTATCTTGGATAATCCCTGACAAATGTAGTGTTTTTCAGGCCAAGATTCACGCAATTCTCATAGCAATGAAGATAACTCTGGAGCCAGATATGGATCCATTAGTATCTTCGTTGACAGTCTTGCTGCTCCGAAATCGAGAATCTTTAGATCGAAATGAGTGAGGGAATGTATAAGGTCTCTCGACCAAATTCGGCGACACACCGTGAGGTTAATATGGGCTCTAGGACATAGTAGGCTTAAAGAAAGTGAGCTAGCCCACGATTGTGCGCGGAAGGGCTCAGAATCTTTAAACGGGACCTTCGACACTGATATTAAAATCGCTCTTTTCGAGCTGTCGAATCTAATTGAAGAGGTAACTGATCTTTAACTAAGGGCAAAGTGGACACAACTGGCTACTTATAGATTATCCTAGATCCTATGCCCCTTGCCTAATCTAAGAACAACGAAATCACTCCTTGATTTTGATAATGGGACAATCAGCCTACTTATGGGGGGCACTCACTAGACACTGTGAAATTGAGCGGATGGCCGAACGCATTAATGTCCCCAGAGCTGACTTCTGTAGGAGTATGGATATGCAAGAGGAGGAGAGGCGCCTTAATTATCAAGACCAAAGATTCTTCGATAACCTGGGCTGCATAGTTGATGTTCCACTCGGGGACCTTGCGGACTTCTTGAAGGAATCTGTCTGGTTCAGCAGGGATGCATAGCGGATGAAAGAGCTCTTTTTCACTTTTGTTTTTCTTTCCATATCTGTCTGAACTTTTATAATCTCTTTTCTTTTTTCTACCTTCCGATACGATCTAAAGGGTATCATAATTAGCCATATGGCCTCCGAGTGGGCAACCCGTATGACCTAACCTAACCTAAGTGCAAACATTGTTGCTGAGATTATCAACAGAAATATTGTTGTTAGAAATGTTTGTATGCACACATATAGCCAAGATAATATAATTCTGTCACAAGCACTAACGGCCTAAGTCGCACACTAATTTTATGACATTTTTGCTTTGTATATAAGTTACCACGTCCACTTATCCGATCTCTCCTACTAACATTAATAATAGGTGACCTAACCTAAGTTTGCATAGCTCTGCATGCATATATGATGTTAAAAATTCACTTTGTATAGGAGGTGCCACGCCCTAATATCTTATGAATATGAAACATACATTAAGACATATTCCCATATCTACCAAATACACATGAAGAATTTTATAAAAATTGATCAATCCATTTGGAGAAGTAGAATCATAAACACCGTGACACGAGAATTTTTTATAAATATAGATTTATTGCAAACTTCTATTTTATCCTCCCGACAATCCCTTTTATCACACTTTGCACATATACTCGTAATGCTTCTGGTAAAGACAAGAATCACAAATCTTTCACTTTTTGGTGATTATTAATTCTGGTCTGCAGACTATTTTTTGATATTATGTCTTCCCTTTTTTAGGCATTTAAGTTTCTAAATTCCATGCATTCATTTAACCAAGGAAGTATTGGCTTAGCATGTAACACATAGGCCCTTTTTAGTTGTTCTACTACATGATATACATAGTACCACACACCTGATCAAAGTTATCGGCATTGCCTTTGGATTGGTTGTAAAATTCTACCATGTATGGTTCGTATGGCAATTAACAGTTTATTCTCTTCCACAGGAGGATACCAGGTAAACCATTCGACTTGATTTTGGTTTATCTGATAGCAGAGTTAATTCATTGTCAAAAGATGTTCCAATCCGATGGCCTTTGAAGATTGAAGTTAAAAAAAAATTAAATAAAAGTAGGGGAAGAGGTTGGGTTGTGGCCATGGTTCGGTTGTGGCCACCCCAGCGTATCTTTTGACCTAAAGCATATGTGTTTTTCTTGCAAAAGTCATTTGTGTGTCATGGCAATATGTTCTTTTTGTACCGAGTACCGAAACGGCCAGACGCGTCTGCTTTGTGCTGAGAACAAATTTATTTTTCTGTGCTTGAAAAAGACTAATAATACAAATTTACCCCTTTTCAATAGAGTTAGAAATCGAAGCGAATCAATCAAACATGTGAGTGCAATGCATTTTTATTCAGTAAATTTATTATACTTTGTGACTAAATATCGATTGCAACCAATATGTTGATACCAAAAAAAATTTTCACCACATCTCAATATGACTGCAAAATTGGGTTGTGGCCACTAAAATTGGTTGGGTTGTCGCCACCCTTTTTTTTTTTTAATGGTGAAATATCGTCGTAGATGTCAAAATAACTACCCAGTAAGCAATATAACACATACAAGCAATAACTCGGTGTGTAGGGCAGATGTGAGTGCGATAGTCGACTAAAGTTTATCAAACTTGCTTACTGTGTATTTTAATGGTGTTTTTATGTGAGTCGGAAGACGAATAATGCCATTTATTTATCATTATTATTTTTTATTTAGTTTTAAGTTTTTCTCAATAATAATGCCAATGAAGGCTTTGAAAATAAATAAACTTTAAGTTTTTCAATATTCGAAGCGGTTTTTCTTCATATTTTCCTATTTTTACCAGATTTTCCAAGGGTGGCCACAACCCAATCAAAAAAAAAAATTTGCCCCAAAAAGGGCCACTTCATAAAATTTAGAAAAAAAAATTTCCATTTGACGAAATTGATTTAGTTCCTTAGTCTCTAGCTTACCGTAGATACCCAGTTGTCCGAATAATTTGCACTTGGTGAAAAGTTATAAGCCGAAAACCTAACTATGGCCACAACCCAACCTCTTCCCCTACATTATAATGAAAAATGAGACCATTCCCTCAGGCGTGTCTTTGGGCGGAAAGCTTTCGGTCTGCTATCCACTTGGGGATAGCAAAAAGCATATCCTCTGATGAAATTATCAAGCAGCTTACTACTTCCGGTGTCAAACCAAGTATTCCCTGGTAATGTCATACAGACACCCGTTTGTTGGCAGCTAGAGTGAGAGGCGCATAGCTCGGTAACCTGATTGGTATGCTAACACCGACACGTCTCAGGTAAATAGGTGACAGAAGGAACACACATAGTCACTGAAACCTAGCTGTTTATTACAGTCGGGATGGCGACTACGAACTGGATAGGATATAGTGGGCCAATCAGCCGCTTATCTGGAATGCAAATGATTAACGAAACTAGTACAATAGAAATAGAAAACATATCCCCTACGTTGATGGCAACCTTTGGCACACGAAAACGGATACGAATTGGACAATGGAACGTTAGAACGCTAAGTGAAACATCAAGACTCGCTCAACTGGAAGCTAAAAAGTTAAAATTTAATGTTGCCATTCTGGGTACTAGCGAAATGCGGTGGTGTGGAAATGGGGAAATAGTATCTACAAATGGAAATATGGTATTGTATAGCGGAAAGGAGAACAGATGTGAAAGTGGAGTTGCATTTATAATATCCAAAGATTTAAAATCGAAGCTACATTCATGAAACCCTAAATCGGATTAAATTATAACAGCTCGTTTCTTTAGTAAGGTTCGAAAATATATCACCATTGTTCAATGCTACGCACCCACGGAGGATGCGGACGACTCAGTCAAGGGTGAATTTTGTAATCAACTAACCACTACGGTACACAATATTCCAAGCCGCTATATACTTATCCTCACTGGAGATTTTAATGTAAAGATTGGGAATGACAACCATAGCAATACCCAAATCATGGGAACACATGGCATGGGAATTAAAAACAAAAATGGTGGGCTGTTCATAGAATTCTGTCAAACCTTCCAATTAGTTATTGGTGGTTCAATCTTCCCACACAAAAACATACATAAATAAACGTGGACATCTCCAAACGGTAATATTCAAAATCAAATAGACCACATTTGCATTCGCAGTAAATGGAGATGATCATTAATAGACGTGCGCACTAAAAGAGGTGCTGATATAGACAGACACCACGAGCTAGTGGTGGCGGCAATAAAAATTAAATTTAAAAAAATTTACAAAAGAGACACACAAAAGGTATGTACGTAAACGTTTTGAGGTTGGAAAACTACGGGACGAGTATAAAAATAATGAAATTGGAGAAGTTCTAAGAGAATGTATACCAGCAATCAACACAACATGGGAAGAAACATGCAACACCCCCAGAGCCATTGCAGAAGAGAAAATAGGTTACAAACAAAAAACAGAGATAAAACTGGCTGTCGGACAACACCTGGACATTAGTTCAGGAAAGGAAAAACATAAAACAACGGAAGATTGATAACCCGAATTTCAATCCACAATATACCACCGCTGCGAAAACCGTAAATAAATCAGGACGAAACGATAAAAGAAAATATATTGAAACAACAGCCAGTGAAGCAGAAGCAGCTGCCGGCGCGAACAACATGAGAGAGTTACATCATATAATAGGTCGTCTCTCAAACCAAAATAAGAATAGAAATCATTCAGTAAAAGATGTAAATGATCAAGTGCTTACGAATGTAGAAGAACAAACACAAAGATGGAGGCAGCATTTCGAAGAAGTCAGCAACATTATCGATGATAACACAAAAAGCTCCTCATATACTGATGCGTCTACAACAACCAACGACACAATATCTGCAGGCCCCCCTAGAATTGAGGAAATTACATGCGCTGTATAAAAACTGAAAATAAACAAAGCGCCAGGTGAAGATGGTATACCCCCAGAGATACTCCAAGCTAACCCAGCAATAGCCGCGGAAATCATCCATCCACATATACATGATGCTTGGTTAAATAAACAGCTACCTAATACGTGGACAAAAGGTGAGATAGTAAAGCTACCAAAGAAAAATGATCTGACAGAGTGTGATAATTGGAGAGGTATTACTCTGCTCAACACTCTTGAATTGGTACCGGAGTGTAGTTAACTACACAATGGGGCGGTGGTCGGCGCATATTCCGATCCAGTGTTCAGAGCACCGTGAGGTTATGTCAACGTGACGGGAACTCACGTTAAACACAAGAGACTTCTTCTGCTCAACACTGTATACAAGGTTATAGCTACCATAATAAATAACAGATTACACAGTATCGCAAAATCATTACGTGATGAGCAAGCAGGCTTCCGATCACACCGCAACTGTTTGGAACAAGCCAATACGCTCCGTGTAATAATAGAACAATCGGTCGACAGGTCGCACTGTGCATCACAAGAACTGCACTGGAATGGAGTCCCCAAGGTAGCCGACGCTCACGTCGCCCTAAGAACATCTGGCGTAGAACAGTCCTACAAGAACTTAATATCCAAAACAAATCGTTTGAAGAAATAAAAATTTTATGTAATGATAGCATAAGTTGGGATTTTCCCGTAAAATCCCTATGTTTCCAAGTGTAATGAATAAAGGAAAAAATATTTAAAAATGACCATTCTTAAGGTACAAAGTGATATATTGATATGTTGTTCAGCTTTATCATGGCTACATTTTTCTCAAATATTGTTAGTGAAAATTTAGGAGTCCCTATATTTTTTTTCGGAAAAAGGTGCAAAAAAAATTGCTTTTTCGCTTGAAATGTCAATAAGTTAAGCGGTATCATCAAATCAGAATTACCTGTTTGATGAAAACTGATGGCACCATTTTTGTGGGGCCTGCTGATTTTAATAATCTTTTGACGCCTATAAAACACATTGGTCACCAAACTCGCCAAATCAAGTGTAGGGTTTTACTACTATTTGCTACTACAATCAAACCTACACTGCCATGTCTGTGTTTTCTTTTCATTGTTGCGCTGTGTTAATAGCCGATTCGATTAACACGTGCTCTATAACTAAAAAACAACAATATCTACTTCAAATATACAACTGCCCACAGCAAAAGAACACCAACGTCTGAGTGTACACGAGTGTTAAAGGGGATCGACAAAATAAATAAAAGGCTTTGTAAGAAAATAAGCAATTTTAGTAGAATCGAATAACAATAGTGCTCTAGGATAAAAACAAAAATTAAGTTGTTTTGTGTGTTTTGAAATCAAATCACATCTTTAACAGCAAAAATATCAATCGAAGAAAAGAACAGTTTGTGCATCCCCTTAAATTAATGATTCATTGTACGATAAAGTTAAGAAGAAGAAAGATGTTTGCAGTTCTCTGCGTTACTCACAGAATATTTTTGAAATTTTCATAAAATAATTCAAAGTTCCATTTAAGGGGAGTGCAATTTGCTTCTTTTGTATGTGTAACAATAGAATTAGGAGATTTTAATAAGAATATTAGAAATAGTAAATATATAATTTGTTTTTTAATAATAATTCTTAGGTAGTCTATGCAACCAATTCGATTTTCTAGAAAATATTCCAATTCGTATTTCTGCTAAAATTTTAATTTCTATTTGTTTGAAGTACTAAGAATGTTCTTTTTTTACAGCTCACAAATCCTATTTGGGAATTTTATGTATAAAACAATCATAAAACATGAACAGAACTCTCAATAAAATAACCCGAATATTGAATATTTGAAAGGAAATAAATTCACTTCACTCTGTACTTCCTGTATTTCACCTGAAGATGATATATATCTAATTGTAAGTTGTCTGTTATAGTACCTTTGAATTTGATTTTAAAGCGTGACAAATGAGATTTCGGTGTTAAGTCTCTAAAATCGAGATATTTCCCATACAAATTGAAATTTCGATATTTTGCCAAGATTTATGCGAAATCTTGCTAGAATATCGCAAATCAAGATTACAGAGGTAACATTATTTTAAATCGGGACCAAATATGATTTTTAAACCATCATATTTACCTTTTTCAGTTGCATATTTACGTGCATTAAAAAATGCCTGCTATTTATGGAGTACATATCATAATTGTTTTCTGCTTTGTTGTCTGTCCGTAGAGTTCTAAAATGTTGGCTTCAAAATGTGATATTGCCAAAATAAACTTGACAAAACTCATCTGATAACAATTGATCTGACACTGGAAATGACTGAAACTTTGAGCAGAGTCGATCCCACAAAATAAGATAGCTATTTAACAGGAAATCGAGGCCAACAATAAACCTGGGACCAACAGAGCATATGCCACCTCAATCTGTGCGTCGTAATACAAATAATTCATTTTACTTCCTTTGGAAGTAGTTTTTAGATTATTTTTAATCGCAAAAAAATAAAATACGAGCAATATTTTTTATACCCTATACCAACCACTGTGTGGTCATTATATGGAGGAAAAAGAAATGTGTTCGAACTCTCCTTCTCACCCCATATAAATATGCGAATAGCAAAAAAACTGACAAATACAATGTTTTGGGCAAACCAAAAAACATTTTGTCGTGCCTCAACGCGAATGAAAATTTCAAGTGTGTTTATATGGGGAAAATATGACTTTTTTTCCGATTTTACGAAAACTTCGTTCCCTAGTTTACCTTTTCCGACAAGCTGTTATATAATTCGGGATCAGCATTAAATTATCCTTTCAAAAGGCTATAAAACTTCAAAATCTAATAAAACCTCGCCAAGAAATAGCAAATGCCCCAGACCACTTTTGTGCTAAAAAAAAACTAGCTCATGAAATTTGATGGCATTTTCTTCAACTTTGAGAAATTGATTAAAGCCATAACTTAGTTTTGGTCTCTATACTTATAAGCACTCAGATATGAAGTATTGTTGTATTACCGCGTTGTTAACCTATTGCGCATTGAGACCGAAAATGAAAACTCATTTTTCAAGTTTTAAAAAATTTTCTTCAGCAAAATTTAAAAACCTGAATCTTAAACTTTATGGTTTTGTTGAATACATGTAACAGATTAACTGTGTGGATTTTGAAGGAAAGCCCTAAGCTAGGATTTTTTTAACAAGGATTTTATTTTTGCGGATTTGTAGAAAAATGGGATTTTAGTAAAATATTCTGTAAATATACTCTTTCTAAATACTTCGTATCAAAAATTCATCACTTTTCTACTTTTAAATGTTATATTTCATCTTTATAGCCTAGGGTTTCGGAAAAAAATAATATGACCAAATTAACCCTTTTTGAATTGGGATCACATATGACCCCTAGCTAATAAAACACAATTTTCTAAAAAAAAAATCAAATATTTTGTAAATGCTGTTGAATTTTTAGATGCGATGCTTAAAATAAAATAACCAAATGTGTAGAACTTCTGCTCCTAATATTTGGGATAAATCCGAGAACGTTAACCCATTATTTGCCAATTCCAGCTTTGGATTTTAAGGTATTGTTAAATAAGAAGTACCGAAAACGAGTTTTTCTATTAAACTCGATGAAACCACTATTTAGAATTTAAGAAAAATAATTCGGTTATTTTTTATTCATTTCCCGCTTCAGTGCTCCTGGGATCAAAATAATCCATTGTGATATATCTTTGGTGCAATTATCTGTTTATTCCTCGCGAATATAAATTAAAACAACTTTTAACCAATTTTGTTATAAAATTATTTTATGTATAAAAATTATTTAATGTATATATCTATTTTTTCTAAATAAAATAGGAAGACCCACAAACCGCCCAAGGAATGTTCAGCAATAAAAGAAAGATGGCTCGATATTATATTGACCGTCTTGCGGATGAGGAAGACAGAGCTATGATGACGACTATAACAAAAATAACCCCTATTAGATTGTATTAAATGGTCATAGGATCAAGACTATCCTATATATAACCACTAATCAGTAGTCTATAAACAAGTAAGAAATTATAGTCGGTCTAGACCGAGCATGGTTTAGAGACCTTATCTCTTCAATCCAACTAATTCGATATAGAAAATGAGAATATACCAATTTTGAGTGGCACTATTATTAATATTTTTGGCTGCAGATGTGAAAAAGTTTATGTAGGATGTTATATTTATATGGGGACTAGATCGAATTATGGACCGATCCTGACCATACTTGGTAAAGTCACTTATATTTGGAAAAAATATATACAAACCAAATTTGGGAAAAATCTGTGCAATATTTTTGTTTATTGATAGATTTAAGTGAAGATCGGGAAGCAGCTCTACATGGGGCCTATGACTAAGAATTGTCCTATTGGGATCATTTTTGGACTACTTATTAATGGATATAATAAACATATACAAACCCAATTTTACTGAGATCTATATGATAGTTTGGATCTTATGGGGATTTATGTCGATTTCATAGGGGTCATTTGTATGGGGACTAGGTCTGCACATGGACCGATTTTCGCCAATTTCAACACCGTTCATTCTATGACTGATAAAAGCTTATCTACATACCAAATTTCATCAAAATATATTCATATTTGCGACTTTTAGTGTGACTTTCAGAAAGTGTTTCTGAGTCAATCGGTATAATAAAAGATGGGCGTAGGTCAAATATTTTTGGTAGTTACAAACAGCAGCACAAAATAATTATACCCAAACCACATAGTGGTATAGGGTATAATAAACCCTCTAAGACTATTTTCAGTTATAGTTCCAATATAAAGCTGATTGCCGATCTTCATTTATATCTCTCAAAAATATAAAATATTTCACAGTTTTATTTTTAAATTTGCTCTATATATATTTTGGAGAAAATTAAATGACTCTGCAATATATGGTCACGATCGGTTAATTTTTTGACCTAGGCCTGATACAAAAATAACATCAGATATGAATCTTTCATATTTGCGTGCCACAAATTAATAACAATACCACTAAAATTTGTTTTATGATTATTTTCTTTATACATGTATTGCCTCAGTAAAGTTGGGTCCTACATCATCTCTCGAAACTTATGGTGTCGTATAGACGGTCTAGAAATGAATTTAGAAATCAGTATCTAAATTTATATTTTTTTTATAATAATACTAGATGTAACCCGGTGGGCTGTGTTACCCCCTCCCCCCACGCACCGTAATGAAAGGGCTAACGCAAAGTCCTAAGACTCTCACTATTACAATACATCAGATATATAACATTTAATATTTACTATATATGGGGGTGCCACGCCGCTATGTCCGATCCCGTACATTTTTGCCTGACTATTCACGTTAATAACTGATGACCTAAGAAAAATCTCCTAGGCGCGCCCACTTATTTGTTCCGGCCCATTTCCGGCATAGCTGCTAACATTAGTAATAGATGACCACAAAAAACATTGCAAATCTCTCCTTATCATAGTAATCACTATATATGAAATTAAACTTTTACTTTGTATGGGAGGTGCCACTCCCACTAAAAATAAAAAAAAAATTATATCCGCAGTATAACTGTGTATAAATTTCTGGAAGATCGGACGTGTAGTCGCGGAGCTTACCTCCCTCAAACAAACAAGCCCACATTGCCTCTTTATTATATTAATATAGACTAGCAGATTCCAGCCCTCGAAAATCGAGTGCAAATTCTAGGAAATTTTATTTTTTCATTTAGTAAAGAATCTAAAGGTATGCTCATCAGTTTTAGCCGATTCACAGTTTAACACTTACAATTGTGAATGAAGGAATCCAAGTCATATTTTTTTTTTACAAACACATTATCAAATTTATATATGAGTTAGTAGGAACTTTAAATGCATTTTACTTAAAAAAATTTTAAATTTAAAAATCTGTAAGTCTGGTAGACAGTTAAAAGTAATACCTTTCAAATAATATATATTTGGTCAAAATCGGAATAAAACTGTTTAACAAAACATCAGTCACAAGAAATTGCCTTACCTATTAATAATATATATATTGATGGAATGAAACATTTTCATGAGAAATGTGATTGGAGATCAATTTAACAAACCCATTATTTCTTGATAACATAGAAGGTGCCTCATCAATTAAAATGGATGCGATACAATTATCTTTATATTTTTAGTATAGAAGAGTTTTAGACAACTTTCTGATACGTCTTCTACTAGATTATTTATCCAATTGGCAATGAGTCAAAGAGTTCCTCTTTAATACCAGAATATGTTACATATTGAACTGCTACACAACATTGTGCAATGCCGGGGATATCAGTATATTCACCCACAGCAAGAGATACGAATGTAGCGGAATTAATATTAGTAACTTTGAAAAAAAATTCAGAACATGTGTACATATAGTTTTTCACAAATTCGGCATCTGAAAAGTTTATGCAATTAAAAAAAAAAAAAGCAAAACTTGCTTCTGTTTTACACGATGAAAACTTTGTCGAATCTGACTGTTAACTTAGTGTTTTTTTTTTTTTTTTTGTAATTCTTCAGTAGCTTTTTTCTAAAAATTTTTTTGTTTTCCTCAGCTATTTTTTATTTTTACAATCTACACCACTGTGCAGAGGATATATGTCATTTTATCATTTGGTTTGTAATGCATCGAAATTCTGGAGACCCCATAAACCATATAGTTTGTCGATCCTTATAAAAAAGATAAGTAGTTTTAGTGATGATCGTCTTTTGAAATCACGACCACACACTCGGTAATTAAGCTTATGTCTTCGTTTTCACATAATTTGTATAATTGGTCCAATGAGTCGCGAGAAATGAATGAGGATGTCAAAAAACTCTTGAAAATATAAAAATGTTAATTTGTTTGTTGTTTTTTATAAGATATATATGTTGTAATTTTTCTTGTTGTTGCAGTAGATGTTTTCGTAGCATGAGGTTGTATGTATGGTTATACTGCACATGTTACATTAGCTTACGCAAATATTGTCACATATTTTTTTTTTACCGTTATTCCGATATAATAAAGAAATCGCCAATATGGAGAACAAAATTTATCCTTAATAAAGTAGATATTTTTAAATATTTTTAAATATTTTTAAACTGATAAACGTCGAACTAGCCGTATGTGGATTAAACTCCCCGGAGAGGTCTTTCCTGACAGTTATAATCTAATAAAATTTAAGTCAAATATCCATAAACACTACTCCCTCTCTCCTCCTTCCCATAACCTATTTTCCTTAAATCAACACAATGCACTGCATTTGTAGGGGGCATCCCCTAAGTGTTGGTTAACAAAAAAAAAAAAAAAAAATTTTTTAAAAAGTACGCTTTTTTAAATTACCCTTTTTTGAAAGAACTCTTTGTATAATTCCAAGTGAAGCTTCTTATATCAACAACAATCGGGGGTTGGTGTAGTGGATATCTTCTCGAACGCACAAGCAGACACCCAAAAAAAAAAAATTAAAAAAAATTAGGTTTTTGCTATATTTTCCCTTCAGAGAGAAATAGCAATTCTTTCCATTTTACTGTGTAAAATTGACGATTACAATTTTATTCAATTTTAAAGATTAAAATATTTATTTAATTATGAATTTAAAAATTATTGTGAACAACGAACTGGCTTGGCTTCTTAGATGTTAAACAACGATTGTAAGGTGACCATCCATCATAACTACCCTTTTTTTAAAAAAAGTACCTTTATATAAAAAATACCGTTTTTTTTTTAAAAGTTTCCTTTTTTATAAAGAAGCCTTGTTTGGAAATATATTTAACAAGTTCTTGTTGCTGTTTGTAACTATCAATAATAACTTATACAAGCACACCTATTCTACTGGTCGACTGTTAATTACTTTCTTAGTCGACTGAATGACGTTCTCCTCTTCATGTGTCAGTTTCCTCAACCTGGTACCCAGAATAAAGGTCGCCATTATATAATAAAATATTTATTTGAAATTTGGTATATAAGCTTTTATCGGGTATATTTTTATTTCTTACCTGTTTTTATTTGTATTTATATATCATTTTATTTTATTTTTTGTATTAAATATATCCATAAATTAACATATTTCTAGCTAACTTAGATATAAATATTTTCAAATTTGCTTAAATAATAAATACCATTGATAATCTGGGAAGTAGTTAGGGAACTAATGCAATTTTTCAGAGAGTAATTAATCATTTTTATAGAAGATTATTAATTAATTATTAATGTAGACTATTGTTTTTTATAACAAGAAATTATCATAGAAACTAGCCAAAAAGAAAAGCAACTAAATTAAAATGTAATTGGTATTCGAATTTAAAGTTTCAGTATCGGCAACAGTTTTTAAGTGGCAGCCGTACTCAATATTGTTTGTAAAATTTAGTTGAAGGTGCAGGTGGAAGGTATCAAAAATTCAACAGAGGCGAATCTTACACTCCTGCATGTTTTTTTTTAACCCTTTAGTGTTTTCAGAAAACACACATATTTTAAATGTAAATCGAAATA
This sequence comes from Cordilura impudica, assembly GCA_963682025.1. Lineage (NCBI taxonomy): Eukaryota > Metazoa > Arthropoda > Insecta > Diptera > Scathophagidae > Cordilura > Cordilura impudica. The sequence continues at coordinate 134,286,596 of OY821519.1, read as the reverse complement.
AATTGCCGAAAAAGTTTATATTATATTTAGTTTCATTTTACAAAAACCTTTCACTCGATATTTAGAAAAAACTGCGTTGGGAAAGTACATTTGTACATAACTAAAAATATACATTGAAGCAACATCAAGGCTATTCACACTAGTAAGCTGTGCAATTATACAATGTATCGTTACTCTCCGCTGTATATTACTCGAGATATAGGTTATTTAAAATTTACTTTGCGTGGGAGGTGACACACTCACGTACATTTGAAGACACGAATCCAACAAATCAAAAGTCATTAAAATCGGTTTAGGTGCTCTTGAGTTATAAATGGTGTAACTAACCCGAATTTGTTTTATATATATACCTAAATAAATTTTAATATCTGAATTCCTTAAATGTTTTAAAAACCTCAAGCATTTCTTGCGAAATGCATAATTATGTAATCACAACAGAATGTAGCGATATTATATATGACTACCAAAATTCGGTTGGCAACAAATTCGGTTGCCACAATGAAACCGTTTTCTGTGTGTATAACTTAATAGCTTTATATTTTTTCTCACATTAGTTTAAAAACATTCTTTATATTTGAAATCCGATAAGATATATTTGTTTAATTTCAACAATTATTAATTTAACTCGAGGTCTGTTTATTTATTTGTCAATATTTCGCCAATCTCTGTCAATTTTACGTTATAACAACAATAAACACAAACTTAACCACTGTAACACGCAATTAATAACAAGAAGAGAGCTGTTGTTACATTCTAACAAAAACATATAAGTACGTATGAATTAACATTTTATATTGCCCTAAATGATCCAATTTTATCTTATTAATTATTTGCCCACAGCTATGTCCACAACTGTCTCTGTCCCTTTTGTAATTAATTCAATTTTTTGTTGTTTTGTTCGTTTATTAATAAAGTTTAGCATTTCTACCTACATGTTTTAATATATTAAAAATTAAGGAATTCTTCAATACTGCAAATTGTGAAGCTACAATCTGGAAATCTTATAATGAAACAGAAACATGAAATTGCAAAACTCATGAACTCATGAACGTGAATAAATTTTTAATAACAACGGAGCCACTTGGAAACCAAAAACACTGAAATTAGTAACCAGTATAAAAAAGAATTTAAAAAGCTAAGAGAGGAACAAAGAAAGAAGTTGGGAATGGTAAACAACAAGTTATTTGTGAGGAACAACTTTGCCGACGATATGAAGTGAATTCTTCTAATAGGACAAAGATACGCATATACCAAAATTATGATTTATGAAAATATTAAAACGCTGCATTAAGGAAAGTCATATTTTATATAAAAAGACGAAATTTGTCGAAATGCACTGTATTACCTATGGATCCATCAGCTTCTCTAGTAGTAGGTGATATAGTGTAGCAGGAACTATTAAGGAAAACCATCTGATCCGGCGACCGCAATCATCGACCTATTGAAATCAAAATTGGAGATAAGTATCGAGAAATGGACCTGTCAAATGGCATGGAGGAAGTGCGATTTGGCACCTCTCGATTATTTCCTGCGGGGCTAAGTGAGGTCACTGGTTTACGCTGATAAACCAGCAACAATTGATTGACGCCTTTGAAGCCAACATTGTTCGTAATATACGACCAGCGATGCTCGAAAACGAGGCTTAAAATACAATAATACAATACAATAACTGAAAGAGTCAATAAATTAGAAATGAACAGTACAGAAGTTATCGAGATGAAAAACGAATTAAATGAATTAAAGAGAAATATATTAAAGCAAGAAAACTCAGTAGTAGCTGGTATTATTCGAATATTTGGTGTCCCCTACTATGAAAATGAAGATCTTCATAAAATTTTTGATAACATATGTGGTAGCTTGAATATACCTTCGCCACAAATAGAAAATATATATAGACTTAAAAAGATTTACAAAAACAATAAACCCTATAAACCTACAGGTGAGGTTATAGTGACAAAATTAAATTCCCCATATGAAAAAAGCTTTATTCTAAAAACAATTGCTAAATACCGTCGTAATAATAAACAAGTAAGAAAATTATAGTCGGTCTAGACCGACTATACGATACCCTATACCATGCGTTTAGAAACCCTATCTCTTAGGCCCAACTAACTGGACATTGAAAATAAGCAAAAACCAAATTTGAGTGGGATTTTTATTAATTTTTTTGGCTGCAGATATGAAAAAGTTCATATCGGATGCTATATCTATAAAGGGACTAGGTCCAAAAATGGACTGATCCTGATCATGTTTGGTAAAGTCTCTTGTATTTTGCAAAAATATGTACAAACAAAATTTGAGAAGAATCAGTGCAATATTTTTGTTTTTTAATAGATTTAAGTGAAGATCGGGAAGCAGCTCTATATGGGGTCAAAGGGATCATTTTTGGACTACTCATTAGTGGATGTAATGAACGCATACAAACCCAATTTGAGTAAGATCTATATGACAATTTGGATCTTATGGCAATTTATGTCGATTTCATATGGGTAATTTGTATGGGGGCTAGGTCTGAACATGGACCGATTCTCACCAATTTCAATAGCGTTCATCCCATGGCCGATAAAAGCTTATATTCCAAATTTTATCAAAATATATTCATATTTGCGACCTGCAGTTTGATTACAAGCTTTACATGGACACACAGACGGACGGACGGACGGACGGACGGACGGACGGACGGACGGACGGACGGACGGACATTGTTAAATCAACTCAGAAAGTGATTCTGATTCGATCGGTATAATTAAAGATGGGTCTAGGTCAAATATTTTTGGTTGTTACAAACAGCAGCACAAAGTCATTATACCCAAACCACATAGTGGTATAGGGTATAAAAATCTTTGTGTTTACATCATGCTGGTTCTCAAAGCGATGAACCGATTTATTTAAATGTAAATCTTACACCACATAATCATCGAATATTTAAAGAGGCGCTAATTATGAGAATACTTAAACAGATCCAATCTACATTCACTCTGCGAGGTCTCGTTTATGTAAAAAAAATTAACTCAGATGACCCAATTCTAATAGAATTTTTTGATGATCTGTAAGAGCTTTTTCGTGAATAATAAACATAAACTTTGATGCTATTGATGCTATATATTACTATTGTTTAACAAATCTTATTGCTTATTGCTCATTTTACATATGTTTCTCATTTCTCTATATGTTTTTAAAATTTTGCAAAATTTGTCTTTTATTTTAAAATTTATATACGACAATCATGTTTTAAAATTTTTGTAAAATTTATTTTTTATTATTAAATTTACTTTATACGACTAAATGTAAAATTTTATTGCGTTGCTTTAGAATGTCATTATGACAAGTACATCATATGAACATGTTGGCTCCAGAGATGGTAATTATAACATGGTACGTCTCCTGGCTAATCATAGACAGGGTTTCAGTATTTGTCATTTAAATGCACAAAGTTTATGTAATAAACTTGATGAGTTTTGTCTTTTATTTGAAAATTCGGGTGTTGACGCTATATGTGTTTCTGAGACATGGTTCTGTGATAATGTTAGCGACAATATCTATGAGCTGAAGGGGTACTGTGTCTTTCGTTCCGACAGAAGTAGTCATACTGGTGGTGTCGCAATTTATATAAAAAATAATATTTCATGTCAATTAAATTGATAATGACGTGGAATATGTTTTTGTAGACGTAAATTGGTGATAAACTTCTTCTTGGATGTGTATACAGTCCACATAAACTGATATAGTTTGACAGTCTTATCACGAAGCTGGAGCTTTCATCAATGTCATACTCCGAAGTCATTATATCAGGTGATTTTAATAACAATATTTTCGATGACTCAAATTTTACCACTTTAATGTCGATGTTTAACTTGTCAGCTGTCAACACAACGAGACCTACACACTTCACGTCAACAAATAGCACTTTGCTTGATATTTTCTTTACCAGTAATGAAAGTAGAGTCATTCATTATAATCAGTTAGCAGCACCAGCATTTTTGAAGAATGATCTACTCTTCTTATCATATGATTTTGTAATTGAAACCCAGCCCCAAACATTTACTTATCGTGATTTTGATAATAGTCATATCTTGGCTTTGGGATATGATCTTTGCTCTACTCCATGGGATCAAATTTTCTATTTACCGACTGGTGGAGATCAACTGTCATTTCTTAATGATAAAATTTTAGGAATTTACAACAAACATGTCCTCAACAAAACGAAAACTATTAAAAATTGAGATAGACCTTGGTTCACAATGAAAACCAAGATGCTAATAGAACACCGTGATAATCTGTATCAGAAGTGGAAACGTTACAGGATATCAGAATATCACGACGAATATAATATGGCTAGGAAAGCGGTTGTGTCCAAAATAAGGCATGATAAGTCCTCCTATTATTTTAATAAATTTAATACAGCTATTGGAAATAAAAAAAACCTGGAAACAAATACGCGAAATTGGAATAAATAAGACAATTAATCAATCAATGAATGTTGACATTAATGCGCTAAATGAAGCTTTTGTAAATATTCCTCTACCAGCCGTAAATAACGAATTTTGTGATGATTTTCTCTGTAATAATTTAAACATTCCCAAATTTAACTTTCAGTGTGTTACACTAGCAGAGGCAGTTAAAAGTTTCAATGCTATTAAATCGAATGCAGTTGGCCTTGATAATATACACCCCAGATTTATAAAAATGATTTTACCATGGATTGTCCGTTTCATAATGTACTTGTTTAACCCCATAATCACTACTAGTATCATTCCAATGGAGTGGAAACGTGCCAAAATTATACCAATACCAAAAACGGGTAACGAATACCGCCCGATTGCAATTCTTCCATATCTCGCAAAAGTTTTCGAGCTCCTTTTACACAGACAAATCTTTAGGTATTTAAACGACACCAACTTACTTACAGAGCGTCAATCTGCTTTCAGGCCACAGCATAGCTGTATAACAGCTTTATCTGATGTAGTTGAGGAGTTAAGAAGTAACATGGATGGTGGAAAAATATCTTTTTTGGTTTTATTGGATCACTCAAAGGCATTTGACACGGTGCAGCACTCAATTTGATGCCTCAAACTGAAGAGGTTTTTTAACTTTTCTACATTAGCAGTTAGACTCATGTTTTCATATCTCACAAACAGATCCCAATCTGTTGCTAATGGTAGCTCCATCTCAAACTCACTGCAAGTTGTAAGAGGTGTACCACAGGATTCAATCCTTGGACCACAACTTTATTCGATATATGCCAATGATCTTCCACAACAAATTAAATTCTCTAAGGTTCAGATGTACGCTGATGACATTCAGCTATATTTAAGTAGTACCAAGGATTCAATTATTTCCAAAACTCAAGAACTAAATTATGATCTCAAACGTATTCTTAATTGGGCAACGGCAAATGGTCTACGACTTAATCCAAATAGATCTAAGTGTATTATAATAAAGAAGAAAGTGATGCATTTGGAGAATGAGATTAATGTCTTCATTGGGGGCTCTAAAATTGACATCGTGGACTCTGTACGAAATCTCGGAGTTGTGTTTAATGGAACTCTGACTTGGTCAGATCATATTAATCAATCATGTGGCAGAATTTATAGTATGATAAGAAGTTTATGGTTAACACAGCACTTTACTCCACTGAAAATAAGATTGCTACTTGCTAAAACATATCTTTTACCAACATTACTATATGCATCTGAGGTTTTCACAGGTTGCAACTCTAGGGATAACAGAAAACTTACTGTAACTTTCAACAACATTATTCGCTATATCTTTGGATTAAGAAAATTTGATCGTGTATCCCAATACTCGTGTCATGTCTTACACGTGTCATTTGACAACTATATTAAATTCAAGAACATTATATCTTATATATAAAATTCTTCTGTCGCGGTGTTTGTGGTAAAATTCCGCCGAAACGGCTCGACCGATTCTCATGAAATTTTGTGCGCATATTGGATAGGTCTGAGAATCGGACAACGCCTATTTTTTTTTTTTTGATAGGGCCACTGGGAGGGGTACCCCCCATACAAAATGAACTTTTAAAATCAGATATCTGGAGTACTATGATAGCCGTTGTCCGTTTCTGAGACCTACCCAACATCCACACAAAATTCCATGAGAATCGGTCAAGCCGTTTCGGAGGAGTTCAATTACAGAGACCGCGACACGAGAATTTTATATATAAGAAAGTGAAGCTTTGACACTTTGTGCGATACCATCAGATCTTAGTATGAGTACTCGGACAAAAGATTGGCGTGGCACTCCCCATGCAAAGTAACTATTTAATGTCATATATCTGGAGTACTGTCAAAGAGAGGGCTTTGTGGCTTTGCATGAGCCCATAGGTTCTTTGTATGATCAGTCGAACAAAAAAATGGGCGTGATCGTACCAGTGGGCGTAGCACCGCCCATGTAAAGTAGATATCTGATATCATATAACTGTGTTCTATAAAAGGGAAAGACTCGACATTTTGCACGAGTCAATCAGATATTAATGAGAATAGTCCAATAAAAATTGGGCGGGATGGGATTGGTGGGCATGGCACCTCCCATGTAAATAATATGAAGTACTACGAAAGCAACTGTCTTTTGACAAGTACATTAGTTATCAATGCGATTTGTCGTGGAAAATATATCGCCAAAATCAAAATTCGCCAAAACCGAACATTGCGAAAAATAAAAATCGCACAAAAAAATCTTCAAAATCAAAAATGGGCAAAATCAAAAATCGCTAAAAGAAAAATTGCCAAATAATATTCTGAGTTCAAGGCCAATAATTAAGTGTTGCCAGATCTAATTTTGAAAATCCATCTTCTTCTCATGGGCAGCTACATGCACCTTGCTCCAGGGTAGGAACGCCGAAAAATCTGATAATTGTTGTACCGAATGAAAAAACAAAAAACATTGTATATCAGCAAGTATTCGAAATAAAAAATCTATACTAATAATCTATACTAACATAATAAAGAGGTAATGTGTGTTTCTTTGTTTGTAGGAGGTAATCTCCGTAACAAGTCATCTCATCTTCCTGAAATTTTCACAGAGTTTTACTGCGGATATGGGAAGTGCTACACGCTGTATTTTTTTAAAAACATTTTTAGTGGGCGTGACACCTCCCATACAAAGTAAATTTTTATTCTATATATATAAAAACGTTGGTGCATTTGTTTGTAACGAATGATCTCCGGAACCATAAGAGCTGTCGAGCTTAGATTTGCACCATAGGTTCGGTTCGAGCTCTTCTCTGTTTTTTTAGATTTAACCCTCTAGCTGGCGTTGGGTCAAGTTATAAACAAAATTCCTATTTTCGGTGCGATTTGACTGCAATTCAGAATGTATGTATTTTTCGTCATACGAAATGTTTGTATGTCTAATGGACCCGATAGGTGGTGCTGGGGCAAAGTTATTTCGAATATTCTTATTTACGGTGCGATTTTACTGAAACTAACAGAGTACATGTATGTATGTTAGATGATTCCAAAAATTTTTATTGGACCCGGTATATGGCGCTAGCGTTCGAAAAATAATGAGTTCTCAACTTTATTTAAATTTTATAAGTTACAAAATTCACAAACGTTTTTATATAAAAATATTCTAACCAAAGACGAAGGAGCAATTGCGTTGGCTATTGCTTTGTCCGGAATAGCCGCAACATTATTGCATGGTGGTCGTACAGCTCATTCAGCACTCAAATCACCGTTAAACGTACAAACGAATGAGAATGCCGTATGTAATATCAAAAAATATTCCGATATGGCAAAAGTTCTGCGAAACTGCGATATTATTATTTGGGATGAACATAAAATGGCTCACAAACATTCCTTAGAAGCAATTCATAGAACTTTAAAAGATTTGAAAGGCAATCAAAGACTTTTTGGTGGAGCTCTCATTTTATTATCTGGAGATTTTCGTCAGACATTGCCAGTCATTGCAAAATCAACCTATGCTGATGAAATAAATACATGCTGAAGAACATCAACATTATGGAGTAGCGTTCAAATTATAAAATTAACAACAAACATGCGAGTACGATTACAAAATGATCCAACGGCTGACCAATTTTCAAAACAACTTCTTGATCTTTTTAATGGTAGAATCAATATTAACCCAACCAGTCAAACTATTAAAATATCCACAAGATTTTTGTCAATTTATATCGTCACGCTATGAATTAATTGAAAATGTATTCTCCGACATTCAAAATCAATATCGTAACCATGATTGGTAAAGTGAAAGAGCTATTTTAGCCGCAAAAATGTCGATATTGATAATATTAATGTTGTTATTCAGGACATGATTGATTCCGAAAGTGTTATTTTAATTTTATGGATAGTGTTGTTGAAGGAAATGAAGCAGTCAATTATCCAACAGAATTTTTTAATTCACTTGATGTACCCGATCTACCTCCACATTTATAAAAATTAAAAGTTGGTTCTCCAATAATTCTGCTACGTAACCTCAACGCTCCGAGACTATGTAATGGCACCAGGTTAATTGTTGAGAGGATAATACTCAATGTTATTGAGGTCACAATTCTCAAAGGTAAATTTAAAGGAAAACATGTCTTGCTGCCAAGAATTCCTATGATTCCTACCGACACACTGATAACATTCAAAAGATTGCAATTTCCGAACAGATTGGGCTTTACCATGACCATTAATAAATCTCAAGGACAATCATTGCAAATATATGGTTTGGACCTCGAAAACAGTTGTTTTTCCCCTGTCGGAAATCCAGCAAATTTATTAATTTACTGCCAGAATAAGGAAACTAAAAATATTGTTCACTCTTTTTAGAATTACAATGATAGAAATATACTGATCATTCTTATACATTACTATGTTACAATAAATATTTATTTTAATTTTCATAAATAACACATGATTTTTCTTTAACAGTTTTAATACTAACAAATGCACAAACGTTTTTTTATATAGATATATACAGATTCTAACTAAAATTAAAAATTCATTGGGGGCAAAACAACGGTTGCCGGGTCCAGCTAGTTTCTATATAAAATTATTATAACAAAGGCTCCAGAATATCTTTTTGAACTACTAAAGTTCGCAAGATCTTCCAGAGGGAATCGAATAATTCAATTTAAGTACCGGGACCATGCCTCTGAATGTCAATTTTTTATTCTAACTATTCGTCTCTGGAATCAGCTTCCTAATGTCATGCAAAATACAAGCAATGCAATAGGGTTTAGAAAATTACTATACCAATACTTTAATTGATTTTATTTGATTTTTTTTAATGCTTTTTAATTGTAATTTATAATATTTTAAATTGAGATTAAGACTTACTGATATTAAATATATAGTGAATAACTTATCTGATTCCATTACTGTAATTTATAAGATATGTGTCTTGTTGTAATGGAAAATCGCATTTAATAAATAAATACAAATACAAATATACAAATTGAACGTCCAAAGTACGCTTCGTCTAGAACAGCCGCTCTGGCCATATGCCCGATATCAGTGTAAAGTCACGGAATGATTTAAAATTCATTCCTCCTTACCCGATCGATCTGAAACTTTGTCCATAGGCTTGTTGTGGCCATGGATTAATTTTAAAATAGTCACAAACAAGTTATTTAAAACCCATTTCCCTTATCCGATCGATCTGATACTTGGTCGATAGACTTGTCATGAAAAAAGATTAACTTTGGCATAGTAACGCACAGCCACGCATAGTCACGCACATTCGCGGAGTGATTTAAACCCCATTTCCCCTCATTCGATCGATCTGAAACTTTGCTCAGAGACTTGTTGTGGCCAAAGATTAATTTTAAGGTAGTCACACACACTCACGGAGATATTCAAAACTCATATGCATAAGGAAAGAAAGAGTTTTAATTAAACCTCTGTTTTTATGGGTTAAATTATTTTTTTTATTTTTTCAATTTCAAGTTCTATCGGGTGCAAAAAAACACCAGCGTCTTCGGGAGAATTTCAGTTATCACTTTACCAACCGAGAAATATTGCAATTAATACAGCCGCCATATCTAGACTTTTTGAACCAAAACAACTCATTCCAGTACAAGATCATTATTTAGCTAATAAGGTCAAATAAGAATGTGAAAATGTGCGACATTGGCATGTTAATTTCTGATTAAAATTATTGAATGGGACAGAGAGAGAGAGATAAGAGAGCATCGTTTGCTCCACTGACCATAAACGTAATCGTTTTATAGTATTGGATGGAGTTTGGATTTATTACAACATACCGAAGGTGAAGCAATGGGGTTCTGCAGGCGAACAGTTGCCAAAGAAGACAATGGTATGTAAGCAACTTATTCCACATTTATTTTCTTCAAAGGGAAAAAATGGCAATTTATTAAACCGATTCAAAAATGATTAAAAAAAAAAACGATCGCATAAGCCAAGAAGAATGCACACGTGAATATCTACCACGTCATTCGCAATATTATCCGAATTTAACCTCCAACGTCATTTTTCTAGAGGTGAAGCTTGAAATCATTAATCAACCAAACGCTTCTTTCGATGGTCTGGAAAATTCATACTGTTTAAAAGGGATACAAAAATTTGGAGAAATGTTGGACAAGGTGTATTGAGTTATGAATAGACTGTTGAAAAATACATATTGCTTTGCATTCGAAATCTCACACATTTATTGATCCGCCCTCGTGTGTTAATAAAACATCTGATAGCATTCAAAAACCTAACACATCATCACAGATAAATACAAAAAATACTCGTAGCACCAAAAGCTGGTAATGAGCTACTAAAACAATTTCCATTAAGTGGATTAAAACGAACAACTTGGAAAAATCAAATATAGCAGGATATAAAACAGATTTAAAGAGTTCAAATTATTCGGCAGCACAAAAAATATCAGCCCACTGTACGGCGAGATAACACAAACCAATTTTTGAAAAAGGGAGTTTACACACTGACGATAATTACAAGAGGCGATTTACATTAGAAATGTTACACATTGTTAATATGCACAACAATAGAGGATAAATAAATTACAAAAGGGACAAAGACAATTGTGTACATGGCTGCAGGCAAATAATTAATTAGATAACATAAGATCATTTAGTGCAATATAAAATGTTAATTCGTAGATACTTACATGCTTTTTGTTTGATTGTTGTTACTCGGCTAGTAAGTTTCCTACATTTGTAACAATGGTTTATTTTATTTTTAAATAAAAAAAAAATTATAAAAGAAGCTGACCTGGTACCTTAGCAATAATTACTCAGTGCAACAGCCATTCTGGGGGGTAGTCTGACTATTTCTCATTTCGTTCTTCAGCAAATAGCTGCAGCAAATGAACTTGGATTGATTTTGCCGAATGAAATATAATTTTTTTTTTAATTTCTTCCCCCTTTTTTAATCAATTTTTTTGAATATCATAACACATTCAGGGCGTATGATTATTAGTTATTAGTAGAGTAACGACGATGAAAAAAATATAGTAAAAAAAATTGTTTGACTTTAGATTTTATAATTGTTGAGTAAGACTCAGACGATACGGTAAACTTAATTTACAAAGAAAGGGAGTATAATAAAAACTTGGTTGTTATGGGTTTGTATATACTAATATAATAGAGAGGTAATGTATATTTGTATTTGTTCGTATGAGGTAATCGCCGTAACCACTCATCTGATCTTCCTAGAATTTTCACAGAGTCTTACTGCGGATATGGGAAGTGTTAAAGGCTATATTTTTTTAATTACTTATAGTGGACATGGCACCTCCCAAACAAAGTAAATTTTTAATATCATATATATTCAGTACTATGATAGGAACAGAGTTAATGTTACTAGCTCTGCCAGAAATGAGCGGGAACGGATAAGTAGGCGCGGTACCTCAAATACAAAGTATGAATTGTCATATATCTGGAGTACTGCAACAGTGAGAGCCACTTTGCGTCAGCCCTCCCATTACGATGCGGGACAGGGTTACATATAGGACATTTATAAAAGCGAAGGTGTGTATGTTTGTTTTTAGCTTATAGGCTTAGTGGGTGAGGTCTATTATTAATTAGCCATGCCGAAAATGGACGGGATCGGATAAGTGGGCGTGGCAGCTCTCATACAAAGTGTACCAGTTCCAGCAACATTATAACTGTAATGATGCAGAATTTAACTCACTTTGGGTTAAGTTCAAAATCAGGCCAAATATAGAAAGGGAGCATACCTATAATAGCTTCGATGCCCTTTCTGAATCCATAACTAGAATCCTAGAGAGTTGCCCGAATAGCGAAATCGTAGTTGCCGGCGATTTTAATATTCACAACTCTTCTTGGCTTCACCATTCGAGTCAAACAACTCCTGAAGGCCGTTACGTTGAGCTTTTCGCCGCGCATAACCACTTAGCGCAACTAGTGAATGAACCAACGCACATTCCGTGCATTGAATGGCAAAGACAGAATACTCTCGACCTTTTTCTAACTTCACACCCTGACAAGTATGAAGTGAAAATACTTGCACCTCTTGGTAATTCGGATCATTGTACCATTTCCGCTTCTTTTTCGTACTCTGTACTTCACAGTGTTTCAACACCAGCTATGAAACGCTCAGTTTTCATCTACGAAAAGACTCGTTGGGCCGAGCTCAACGATTTCTTCAAGCATTTCAACTGGAAACTTTGTTTCCTAGATAATAATGTTGATGCTGCTGCGATAATGGGGGAAAAAATAACAGTGCTTGGTATGAAATTATTCATTCCATCAAAGCGCATTTCGGCTAAACCTAATCAAAAATCTTGGTTTAACCAGACTTGCAGAGATGCAGTCAGATCCAGAGAGGAAGCATTCAGACTTTGGCGTGAAAATAAAAATTCCGTCACTGAACTGCTACGCAAACAGGCGAGAAATGAATGTGCCAAAGTACTGAGGCGCGAAAAGTTTCTTCACGATCAGCGTCTTCGTGCTAAAGTTCTTTCTGCTCCTCGGGGCAGCAAGAGCTTTTGGTCATTTGTTAAAAGAGTAAAGAATAATGCTAGTTCTGCTATCCCAACTCTTATAATGAATGACCAAATATTCACTGACCCGGTTGATAAGGCTAACCTTTTAGCTGAACTTTTTGCAAAAAATTCATTTTTGCCGGATAGCGATCAACCACTGCCCGAACTCGAAAGAGTATCTTGTACTATGCCTAAAATATTCTTCCGAGCACGTGCAGTTAAAAAGGTTCTTTCGGATCTCAACATTAACAAGTCTCCGGGACCGGACGGTATACCAGCACTGATGCTGAAACAGTGCCCTTCGATGCTAGCCAGTCCATTGGCCAACCTTTTCAGCCTTTCGTATCGTGCGGGAGTCTTTCCCTCTTGCTGGAAGGTTGCTAATGTCCAGCCAATCCCTAAAAAGGGTACGGCTAATAACCCTGAAAATTACCGTCCAATTGCAATCTGCTCTGCGCTCTCAAAGATGATGGAGAGCATGATCAATTTCCACCTTGTGAACTACCGAGAGGCCAACTCACTTCTTAATGATCGACAGTATGGCTTCCGTAGAAATCGTTCCACGGGAGACCTGTTAGCTCCACTTTCTGAGCGCTGGAGTCGATCCATTCGAAATTTTGGCGAAAGTAAAGTGGTTGCTCTGGATATTTCCAAGGCATTCGACCGTGTATGGCACGGTGCATTGATATCAAAGCTTATTGCATTTGGGGTCGGTAATGACTTCTCTCGATTTATATCGAGTTTTCTCAGAGACCGAACAATACGCGTTCTTATTGATGGGGTCTCATCTAATGAGTTTCAGCTTAATTCAGGGGTACCCCAAGGTTCCGTTCTTTCTCCTTCTCTTTTCCTTATCTTTCTGAACGACCTTCTTGGCCAAACTTTTAACTCTATATACTCTTTCGCAGATGACAGCAGCATTTGTCATTCATTTTCCTTTAATTGTAGGCCAAGCCTCTTGGAGGTTGGGGGGCAAAAGGCGGAAAATGAATGACACACTCAAGCAAGACCTCTTAACAATCTCCGAGTGGGGTAAAGCGAATAGGGTTGATTTTAATGCGCTGAAGACCCAATGTTGTATGTTGACCCATAGGGCCATGGAATCGACTATGTCATCTGTATATATGGGTGATATAGGTATTAAGGAATCGGATACTCTTGATGTTCTGGGCATGAGAATTCAATGTGATGTTCGTTGGAATGAACATGTTTTTCAAGTGTCGAAAGAAGCATTCAAGTGTCTTGGTTTTCTAAAACGGTGTAGAAATTACTTCACTCCTTCTGATATCCTTAAAATCTATACCACTTACATCCGACCGAAATACAACTCCCATATATGGGCAGGGGCTTCGAAGTCTATTTTGGAGCTACTGGACCGTGTGCAAAGGAGGGCGTTGGCGCTCATCAATGACAGTAGTGTATCCAATTCTATTGATTCATTGGAACACCGTCGGAATGTGGGTTGTGTAGCACTGTTCTATAGAACTTATTCCAAGTGCCCGAGTTTCGGTTCGCTCTACCCGATTCTCTAGTAGATCACATCCATTTGTAGTCTATTGTCCAGTTGACCGCACAACGCATTACAGAGAGAATTCGTTTATCAGTCGAACTAGCCGTATGTGGAATAAACTCCCCGCAGAGGTCTTTCCTGACAGTTATAATCTAATAAAATTTAAGTCAAATATCCATAAACACTACTCCCTCTCTCCTCCTTCCCATAACCTATTTTCCTTATATCAACACAATGCACTGCATTTGTAGCGGGCATCCCCTGAGTGTTGGTTAACAAAAAAAAAAAAAAAGTAATTACTCAATATCATATACCTCGAACACTTGGACTGAGACAGCTTTGAAAATTTGTCGAAGGTCATCTATTTTTAATGTGAGTAGTCGGACAAAAAATGGGCGTGATTAGAGCACTGCGCGTGGCACTGGCCGTACAAAGTAAATATACAATATCACATAACTGGGGTACTACAAAAGGGAAAGCGTTGCGGGATTTCGTTTGAAAAATGCATTATTGGCTCATAAGCAGCTATATGTAACTTGTTCCAGAGTAGGCATTTTTGATAATTTTTGCACCGAATGAAAAAACAAAAAATGTTTTATATCAGCAAGCATTAAAATAAAAAAATAGATAAAAAAAAATGTGGATTTTGAAATCGACAATAGATGGATCGTCCCGTACAGTCCAATGTTGTCTATAACGTTCAGGGGCCACATCAATTCGAATATTGCAACTCAGCAAAGTCCATCAAGTACATCTGCAAATATATAAATAAGGGCTCGGATATGGGAGTTTTTGAACTTTCAAAGCAATCCAATGAAATCTCGCTATTCCTACCTAGATCGATAACAGCCTACTACTACTTACGACTTTAATAAACCGGCGACACGTATACTGATTTTAGCAAACATTAAACAAGATCAATCACATTCTTCTTCTCAACAAGCTGCAACTAATGGGGTGTCAGTTGGATTAGTTGACATCTAACTGTCGAAAACCAAAGTATATCTATAAAAATTTGGAGTGACACAAGTAAGACATCTTGGTCCGATTTTAATATCGTGTTTTATCAATGATCTAGCAAATACACTGAACTTTTCTAATATTATATGGCAATTTCTCTTTAATGGTGCAGTTCAAACTTAATGGATTTAGATGTAAAGGAATGTAAACACATGTAATTTTTCAGAAAATTTGGCACTGCTGGTTCCCTTTACTTCCATAGTTATAAGTTTGAATCAGTGGACTCATTTATGGATTTGGGTATTCTAATAAATGCTTAATTAAATTTTGTTCAACGAATTACAACCACATCTAATAAAGATCATGGAGTTCTTGCTTTCATAAAACGATGGATTGAAGGAATCATTGACCATTATATCATTTAACAACTTTCCACATCATTAGTAAGGTCATTTTAGAATACGGTTCCATCATTAGGGTCCTCAATACAATGTTCACTGCTATGATATCAAATCAGTTCAAAAACAATTTCTATCTACAATTTGTTGTACGAAATTCTAAAGTCATTAATACTAAATGTAATATTATACTGTTTTTAATTTCATAACCTTTGGCCAAATGTATATTATTTGAAACGTATTTCTCTTTAGCTGTTCACCAGATTTACAGATTCTTAAATTTTTCCTTTCTTTTTAGTAAATTGCATTTAAAGTTGCTACTAACACATACATAAAATTATACATATGCTATGTGTGTGTTTATTAAATTTCTTAATGTGTTTGTCAATAAGTTTCTTATCTTCATTCACAATAATAATAATCCAAAATAGTGTTGGTTTGTGAATTGGCTGAGTTGAGAAATAATGTTGCCTAGAAATTGCACTCAAATTACGAGCGCTGGAATCTGCTAGTTTTTATTATTAGTTTTCAGGAAATTCTTCCATAGACTTATGAAATATATAAGTAAATTTTTACCATACCATATAGTTTTACCTCCATATTTCACATACTGGAAAAATCACAAGACAGACCCAGAACGTAAGCATAGTACGTTGTCGTCTAGAATTTACTTAACAACGTATGGGTTTTGCTGGATCTAATGAGTATAATAAATTTCTTACAAATTAAATCACAATATGCATGGTTTTCAATATGTACAATTTGCTCTATTATCTTTATGAATTAATCCGTTCTTAGCCACCGTACCAATTTAAGAAAACCTGGTTGGTGAGGGATTTTAAAAAATATATTTAAAATAGATAATAAATTATTATGTTATATATAGTGGAGAGTGCAATAATTAAATATAATATTAAACCTTTTAATTAAACTAGCGTGGCCCAGCCCTCGAAATTCGAGTGCAACTTTTAGGAAATTTTATTTTTTCATTTGTTAAATAATTTTATAAGAGCATAAGGGTATGCTAATAATTTTTAGCAAACACAGGGCTTTTGATATTTAAAGTAAGCAGACACATAGTATGTGTTTAAAGTACGTGTCAGTAACAACCTTCAATGAGCATTATTTCAAAATAAAATATTGCAGATGGTATAAATTTTTAACTCTGGTGGATAGCTAAAAAGACATACCTTTCAAATGAGGCACGTTTGGTCAAAATGGGTTATAAACTACAGCTTTTATATCGGTCACAAAAAATCGCCTTGTCTATTAATATCATAAATTAAGTAGTTTTTCTGTTAAACTCCATCATCGAGACACCTGTGAAGGTAAGTATCTAATTTTTATAATTATAATTTTTATAATTTCTGAGTAAAATATACTGTCCAAAATACTTGTGATTTTACAAAATCAACCTACTATAACGGAACAGCTTCAAGCATATTGAGTTTGCTAAGTTAAATATAAGAGATATTTTTTCATAATGTTGGTGGTCTTTTAGATTTCAAAAATGCAGTGAAGATGAAGCGGTGTCTGCCAAATTGGCGTGAATTAGAACCAAATTAATCAGCCTTGAATATTCCGGCTTGACGGAAATGTACTCCAAATTATTCGAAATAATATACGGAATCCGTTGACCCTGCTAAATAAAAAGCTTTTGGAAGAAGCATTGCAAGAATTAAATATTTGAATTTGTTTTCCACGAAGAAGTTCATGCAATGAGTGTCGAGTTTAACCAGTTGTACGTTTGTCAAATTTATCGACACAACTATATTGTCACCGTTGAGGAGTAAAAGATTTTCTTTGAGATACTAATTTCAAACTGCCAAGGGAAGATATTTATTGGTCTATAGATAAAGTTATTGGAGTAGACGTAGTATCAATGGCTAAGTCTCTATCTTTTCCAATTATATTTCTGGAAACATCAATGGATTTTCAGAAAGTATCAATTGAATTTCAGAAAATATGGATTTATTTTCAGTAATTATAATATGTATTGCAGAAAGTGTCAAATGAATTTAAAGAAGTATCAATTCAATTTCACAAAAATAGTCAGAACTCTACACAAAACATATTTTTTAAGTATTGTAGTGCATTTGTAATATATCTCGTAAACTATAAACGTAATTTTTTCAAAATCATGTAGAAAGATATTTGAGGAACAAAATAGAAATCTACACCTTGTTGATAATAACGATGCTCCAAACACGACCGACATAATGTTTAAAGCATGGAAACTTGCAGATATTCTTTCCAAAAAGTTCAATGGTATGTTTTCGACGTACATATTTCTATCGCCGAATTTATGGTCAAGTATTATGGTTGTCATTCAGCAAAACAAGTTATTTGAGGTGACCCTTTCAGAAAAAGAATACTTTAAATTGAAAAAATTTTACTCATAAGTGGACAGTGCGCCGATTCGGGTACACCCCTACAATATCCTCTTTTTTGTTCCTTTGCATTTTTGTATTACTAATATTCCATTGGGCAAAGAATTATTGTAAAGAAACTAAAATAGTTTTTAGTAGCAAAGAGGATCATCAGGAAACATTGAAAACACTGAAGAGCAGATTCGATGCTGCGGTAACAATCGATGGCACCGCTCAATACCATGCTTTTATACCGCTTGTCGATGGACGACTCAAGTTGAAAAAGTTTTCTGCCTCTATTCAATTCGATTTCTTTCCAAAGACAACAAATAAACCAGCAGCGAAATCAAGAGCTGAACCTAGTAACGCCAAGAAAGGATTGATAAAAAAAACGCAGTAAATAAAGGCGACAAAAAAGCTGGATGAAGGACTGGGTATCTAAAAATTTACAAGACTTAAATACTTCATCAGCTACAATAAATTAAGTATAAAAATAGTTATGATATAAATGGATCTAATGCAATTATGATTAAATTCTAATAAATTATTTATCTTTTTGTTTTTAATATTATTATTATACATTAATTTAATTATTATTAAAAATAAATAAAAAATAATAATTTTTCAACATTTCTATAGAAAAAAAAGCGATTTTTTTCCTGAGGTTAACATATTCTGGGTATTACAGTATTGAGGGAAAGTTTAATTTGTCTAGTTTCTCAATATAAGTTTTATTTGTAAGGTTTTAGACACAAATAGGAAAAAATTCAAAATAGTGCATTTGTGAAAAATTGAAAAACCGTTGTCTTGAGTTACAAAACATTTATTTTGATAGATATCCCACTCCCATCCCACTAAGCGACCAAAAAGCTCCTAAAGGAAAAATCCTAAGCTTTCTTATGAAAAAAGGCAAAAAATGATTTAATTTAGCAAAAAAAAGTCTACAATTTTTTTTTTAAAGTATTTTTTTCCGAAATATTGAAGAAATAGCTATCTAAACTCTTTGGGAGAAAACTTTCTAAGAACAATAGGTAATAAGATACATGGATGAGAAAAAACACCTGTTTGGCCAAAATGTCAAATTTTGATCCCCTCTAACTTAGAGAAATCTGGAGCGATCTTATTGGAAAATTGTGTCTAAACTACTATCCAATAGGACTAACCTTGGTGCAAATTTCATCCCGATCGGAAGACATCGGTTTCAAAAGTTTTTGCACTTGACATGAAATCCCCCATATACATATGATTTATTTGGCCACAAATGATTTAGCAAACATATATCTATCTATATATATAAAATTCGTTTTCTGTTTGTTCGTTTGTTTGTTTGTTTGACCGCTGTACAAATTTTTATTTTTCAACGGATTTCTCTGAAATTTGGTACACACGATCTCTGTACTCCAGAAGAGGTCGCTATATGATTCTTACCGGCAACGCATACTTTCACGCCCACTTTTTGTATACAGTCTACTTTCTGTCTTTTGTTATATTTGTTCGCTATAAAAATTTTTATTTTTCAATGGATTTCTCTGAAATTTGGTACTCACGCCTAATTTTGCGCCTACTTCTATGTATATAAAATTATTTTTTTTTCCTTTTATTTGTTTCTTTGTTTGACTTCTATACAAACTTTTATTTTTCAACGCCTTTCTCTGAAATTTGGTAAACGTGATCTCTGTACTCCAGAGAAGGTCGGATTATATACCTTTCTGGCCATGCCTACCTTTACGCCCACTTTTTTATAAAACTCATTTCCTGTTTTTGGTACATTTGTTCGCTATACCAATTTGTATTTTTCAACGGATTTCTCTGAAATTTGCTACACACGGGAATAACTTCACAATTATCAAGTTCCCCAAATTTAAAAAATGTCACCAAAAGAAATGAACAAATTCCCGATTTTTTTTTAAACGAAATAAAAAATGAACTTACTCCCCAAATTCGTTCTTAAATTTTTACATATTTTTATTTAATGTATTTTGTTAAATATTAATTTAAGTGAAAATTTGCATACAGCTCTCAATATCTGTCCTGCAATAAACGCATTTAAAAACTTTATTCTTTTCAATAACATCATTTCGGTGCGCGGAAGCGGCGCACGAACGCGGAATGAAGTAACTCAATTTTTAAAACTTCTGATTCCTTTAATTTGCAAACGATTCCATTATATTCGATGTTGGCAAAATAAACTTAAAACAAAAGCTTAAATCGGTTTTGAAGCATTTTTGCTCTAGCGTCTTATAAAAAAACTTCTAAATTAAAAAATCGAAAAATTTTAAATTCAAATAAAAAAATTAATTTACTCCCCAAAAAAACGTAAATATTGGGGAATTTTTTCATCATGAACAAATTCCCCAATCCCATACAAATTTTTGGGGAGTTAATATTTTGGGGGAATTTTTTCGTTGGGGACTAAGTACTCAGCGCCTGGTAAGCATAGTGAACCATTTTTCAAGCCAAAGGCCTTTGGGTCCCGGGCAAGGCCGGGTAAAACATCTAGTATTATTATAATATTGAATTTTTGAAAATAAAAGAGTTACTACTACTACTACAGAACGAAAACGACATCACTATTTTTTATCATAGTTATAGATGAGCCAATAGAAAAGCAGTGAACTACAATTCGGAAAATTTAAATATTAAATTTGGTACATGTATATCTACAAAAGATTTAATTTTTTTTTACAAAAATCAAAAACTAAAAAAAAAAAAAATTTGGTGGCCATGGGAAACAATATTGTAACGTAGGATAAATAAATAAAAGAAGCAACTGCTTGCTTTGAATTTCTAAAAAGAACAACGTTTTAATTGTTATTTTTATTTGACTTCTAAAAAATAATTTATAAAATTTATTTCTAAGCCAACTATAAAAGTTTTTATTTATATTTCGTAACATTTTTTCCTCCTTAAGAATCAATGTTATCTCCACGCTTTGCCGCCAATCGATCAATATGTACAAATTTAAATTTTGTTTTTGGAGATTTTAGAATTCGATAAACTGCGTCAATTATTTTTTTAATAATTGTGTACGGTCCTTCCCATTTAGGTGCTAACTTAGGCGATACTCCAACATTTCTTTGTAGATTATAAATCCAAACCAAATCATTTTCATTAAAAAATCTAATGGCGGTTTTCTCAATGTATCGTCAAACTGCCTGTTACTTAACTAGGACATAAATTTATTGGCCCGATAAACTGCCGGTTAACAATTTTGGTTTTCTCAATGTACCGACAAAAACATTATTTTCAGTTGGCAATGCCTCTCAAAATACGTATGAAAGTTGGGAGAATTGATATGAAAGTTGGGAGAATAATTTATCTGTACGATAAATAAATAATTGGCAGATGAGTACTGGTTACCTTTGCGACAAATTAGAAGCAAACCAGACATTGAGAAAACAAATTTCTTTAAGCGGCAGTTTCTCGTTGGGATAAAAGATAATCGCCTATTGAGAAAACGGGCATAAGTGTAGAACAAATGTCGTAATTATGTTTCATTCGATCACTTGTTAGTTTCAGTTTGCCTATAGCATTTTCGTGAATTTCTTCTAACCGATTTTTCAATTGACTACCATATTCTGTAGTTGTACTGGATGCTGATGGAGGTGACCCAAAGATTAGTTCCGATGGCTAGCGAACATTAAAACCAAACATCATTTCACTATGCGTTGTACCGATGAATTCGTGCACTGAAGTACGATAAGCCAGCAAAAACATTGGTATGTAAAAAAAATCCTTTCAAGGTCCTAAGGTTGTGGAATCCAAGAAATCAAGCTAAAGCAACAAAAGATTAACAAAATAAACACCAAGTTTTTAAGGTTTTTTCCAACAAAAGCGTACAATAATTTCAAAGTACTTATCTTTATTTTTCACAAAGATGGCGGGGTATATAAAATTTACACTTGAAAAGTCACAAGTAAAGGGAAAAAAACGATCTTCGTCCTTCCAAAGTTCGACAACGAATAGGGAAAAACGATTACAAGTACGCGGTTGGAAAACTAAAGCTTTACAATAAATATATAAGATAATGTCAAAGAAAATGAAAAACTTAAATAATAACAGCGCACTCTGTACGTGACCATCGATTTACAAAAGACATCATCTAAGTACAGTGGAACCTCTTTAGCCCTCACGTAAACATCCCGGCCGCCTTGCAGTACTGCAACAAGAATTCTCGAACCAAGTCAAGCCTAGAGAACCAAAAAGAAAGAATGGAAGAAGAGGAAAAAAAAAAGAAAAAGAAAAAAAAACTCCATTCCTTCAAAAAAAGAAAATAAAATCCATTATGATCCATTTATTTAAAAAATTATATTATTAAAACTAATAAACTAATAAACACCAGCAGCAAAGCGAATCCATAAATCTGCTACCAGTCGCTTAAAGAATAAAATATAAAGTAACACCTACAGGTTTAACTCATCACGAAAGACATGATCCCGAAATTATATACCCAAAAATAGAGAACTGGGCCAATGGTTTTCCGAAATTGCCGCCAACTACGCCATTCCGAATTATTTTCGGGTATACATCGCCACCAAGAACTAAATTGACAGGTGCGGCTACGTGAAACTGCGGATCAGCCAATTGTAGACCCGGAAACTCGTCTAAAATTCTCCCATCGACAGATCGAGAAGGTGTCACAACTCGGTGCTTTCGCCTCACTTCGGCATAAGTCTCCACACTTTCACTGCTTCCATAGTTGCCACGGATTGTAAGCAAACACCTTTCTGAGCTTCCAACTCGAACCATTCTGGCACCAAGCCGTCTGACTAGCTCCTCCGCAATAATCGAGCATTCCGAGCTCGCATCAATAAGAGCTCGCTCAGAAACGTACCGCTCCCTCGAAACAATCTTGACCACCGCTGTCGGTCTCAACATTATTGTCTGGCTGATGTGGTAGACCGGCAAAGAAACGACCCCATGGGTTCTACGGCCGTCATTCCGAGACTGTGCGCGCTGGTTGAAGTTCCGCAATTGACTCGGAACTACAGCTCGAGACAAATCGCGCCTCTCGCATCCCATATCACCGGACGAAATAGTGTCTCCTGGTGAGCTTTGGGACAAATTGCGTCCTCTGCTCTTCGGGCGGGTAGACGAAGATTGTCCCCGTTTGCAACGCTTTATTTTTAGCTTCTTGTCCTTCTTGCTCTTCTTCTTTTGAGAACTAGAGCTTGGTCTCGTCCCCGGCTTGTGGAGGAGCGTGTGATGTAGATCACCGCAGCGTTTGCATTTCCCCGTACTCTCGCAAGTACGCCAGGTGTGATCATGGCTCAAGCAGCCCGCACAGTATTTATAAATTGAGACCAACTGCATTCTCTCACTATAATCCACATGAAGAAATTTACTGCACAGACGCAACGGATGATTGTCCAGACAGACGCGGCAAACCATTTGGGCTTGGGTACTGCGGGATTCCGAAGACTTCTTTGTAGGGCCCATGATACTATGTAAAAAAAAAATAAAATATTGTAACGAAAAAACAAAGGAAACTAATAAGTTGGAAGACCCACTAGCTTCACAACTGGTCTAGTAATTAAGCCACGCTCCGTCTTTAACTCTACCACCCGAACATGACCATCTTTACCGAAGTGGACTTTTAGCACTCGACCTATTTGCCACTCAATCGCCGGCAGGTTGTCTTCACGTATGACAACCAAATCACCAATCTTAATATTTCTTTTCGAACATTTTCGATAACGTCTTTTGTTGCGTCCAACTTTCGCGTAACGGGACACACACGAAGGAAGAGGTTTATTGTTGTGCTCAGATAAGGGACCGGACAAGATCCAACCAAATATTGTCTCTTGTGCCATTAATTTGCCAAAAATATTGCGTTTAACCCCATCTAGCATTATTTGAGAATAAACGTCACCCCCAAGTAATATATCCACTTGACCACTCTTTGCAAAGTTCGGATCTGCTAACTCGATATCTCGTAACGAATTTGAGCCAGAAATATCTAAAGACTCATTAGGCAACGTTCCCGTCAATTTGGACAGAACCAAACCGTTCACATCAAGTTTAAACTGGCTATTAAGGGGAGACCTCAAAGTAAATGAACATTGCTTTTTCACAGTACCTGCGATACTGTTATTTAAACCAAATATTGTGGCATTTATGCTCTTGACTGGCAAATTAAGTTGTCTTTGCAATCTCTCCGAAATAAAAGTAGCCTGAGATCCCGAATCAATAAGCGCCCTTGCCCTAAAAACACCTCCCCGGTGCACGATACTAACTACAGCAGTCCCTAAAAGTATATGCTTTGAGACAGTAGCAAAACAGTTTTGAACATTTATACTCGGTGCAGTCGCAGTACTTGTACCTGGTCCATCGGCAAAATAACTAGAAGGAAAAGATCCAGACACTTGTCTATGCAGTAACGTATGGTGCTTAAGCTTACATGTTAGGCAACAGAAATTACTTTGACATGCATTTAATTGATGACTATCACTAAAACAATTTATGCAAAGGTGATGTCTTTTAACCACTAGAAATCTTTCGGTCGGAGTCAATTTCAAAAATTTCGGACAAGTTCTTAACAAATGGCCCTTTGCACAAAATGGGCACGATGTTCTCACAACGTTCGCCTGATAAGTTCTAACCCTCTTTCTCAAAAGTGAATTATTACCCGACTGACATTCATTCCCAACATCAGACTTCCCCAAATATTCTGTTCCTTCGGAACGAATATCCGAAACAGTTTCCAACGACTGGAACCGAGAAGTCAGGAAAGTGTCCAAATCTTTCCATTTAGGAATCTCAGTTTTTATGCTGACTGTCTGTTCCCACAAAGACAACGTAAGTTCAGGCAATTTGGTAGAACAAAGATAAACTAGAATTGGATCCCAATTAGAGATATCAATTTCATGTAAATTAAATGCCGAAATGCAATTATTAATGTGTCGTTGTAACCGTTTTATTCCGTCCGCAGACTCTGATTTGACAGCTACAAAGTTAAATAAGACCCTGAGTTGGCTATTGACTAAAATGCGTTTATTTTCGTACCTATCCTTTAAATTGGCCCAAGCACATTCAAAGCCCTGATTAGTGAGGGGAGATTTCTTTACAATCTCCAAAGCTTCATCTCGCGTATTTTGGCGAAGGTAAAATAACTTTTCAACTGAAGTTAAAGCGGTACCGTTTATATAAACCGCCGTGAACATGTCACGAAATGAAGGCCACGACTGGTAATCACCATGGAATACCTCAGTAGTACAAGGCGGAAGCTTCATATGATGGCTAGGCATCTGACTTTCGACATAAGCTGAATTTGTCCCACCATGAGTAGAGGAAAGTATTGGCCTAGTTAAAAAACTTTGCGAAAGTTCACCCATTTGCGCAGCGCACGATATGTAGGTTAATCTACATTCTTTAAATAATTGTCTCGCTGAATCACTATCTTCCTCAGAGTCTTTTGTATTACCAGCGGTAACAAAATCTTCAAAAGAGAGTCTTACTTTCTCCCAAAGAGTTTTGAATTCTTCTTTCTGAAGGTCGATAGTAAACGACGTGTGGCTCTGCTGTGGCATATCATTATACTCATTCTCAAATTCGAGAAACAGAGTAGCCATTTTTTCAAATTTAGTTAATTTATCGGACTTTGCCATCCTTTCAACGACAAATTGATTTAAAAAGTTTAAAAATAATCCGAAAAACTGAAATCTATGAAATTCAGTAAATTTTATAAAACTGTAATTTTTTTAATTATAAAAACCTTTTCGCTAATAAAGTTGACCGAAAATAAACTTAAATCACGATGAAATAAAAACTGATTTTAAAAATATTTTCCCAACAACAAAAAAATATCTCAATCACTTTAGCTTCATTAAGTTTAAAAGAGAAAAACAAATCATCCGATAAAAATAATCGAATTTATTTTACAGTATTTACTTTCAAATTGACTTTGGGAAAAAAAAAGAAAATATCCTGTTAGCTCTTGTTTTATTTTCAAAAATTTTTGAAAGATTTAATACCTTTAAGTGCCTGAGCTGTAAACGCACAAAGCTTAGTTTATCGAACGAAAAAAGTCGTTTAAAGAATTGGAATTGATGGTAATTTAGTAGAAAGATTAAACACAAATACTAAATTGAAATAATTACTTTGATGCTCTGAATTACCAATTACTATTTAATTCCGTTGCAAGAACACTGAACTAAAAATTTTAATAATTAAAAATTTACTATTAAAAAAAAAAATGAAACCACACCTTTACAGCTCTGCACTATTTATTTTACATTTTAAAATAATCCTTTCAAAACACAAGCTCAATACACCGAATATAAGCAAATAAAATTTTCATTTATTAACAAATCATATAGTTACTATCATACATATCACCACGTACCTAGTTATATTGCCACCTGCTGTAACCATAAAAACGCACACATTCGTTGGTTACTGCAAAAAATTCTCTTGTGGTGGTTGTTGGCAGAATGCACACAGTGTATGTTTGTTTTTTTTTTTTTTTTTCCTTAACACAGAACGTATATATATATATATATATTTTTTAATCGTTCGCACAAACACAAAATTTTATTAAAAAAAAACAGCATTAAAATTAAATTGAACTAATGCACTTAAGAAAACAAAATCAAGCGGCGAATTCACTTGACAGATGGTCGTATATACACAATACGGTGTTGATAAGAGCAAAGATAGACTGGCTTATATTAATTACTACTTTCGTTTATATTAAGTAGTATATTTTGACTACTTTTTTGACCTCTTAATTATCCAATAAATTTTAAAGTGTTTTCTTTAAAAATCTAATTGGAAATTATTTGAGATGTTATGAAAAAATTACAAGGCACTTTACCTTAAATTCCTTTATGTATATTTAAATAGCTTGATGTTCCACTCACTAAAATCCGGTTCGTTTGACCAATAAAAAAAATCCTTTCAAGGTCCTAAGGTTGTGGAATCCAAGAAATCAAGCTAAAGCACCAAAAGATTAACAAAATAAACACCAAGTTTTTAAGGTTTTTTCCAACAAAAGCGTACAATAATTTCAAAGTACTTATCTTTATTTTTCACAAAGATGGCGGGGTATATAAAATTTACACTTGAAAAGTCACAAGTAAAGGGAAAAAAAACGATCTTCGTCCTTCCAAAGTTCGACAACGAATAGGGAAAAACGATTACAAGTACGCGGTTGGAAAACTAAAGCTTTACAATAGATATATAAGATAATGTCAAAGAAAATGAAAAACTTAAATAATAACAGCGCACTCTGTACGTGACCATCGATTTACAAAAGACATCATCTAAGTACAGTGGAACCTCTTTAGCCCTCACGTAAACAGTATGTGTTTCCCAAACCGATTGATTATTTTTTCTAACTTTTAAAAGGAAATTATCAATTGTTCGATTAAAACGTTCTACCATTCCATCTGACTGCGGATGCAGTGGAGTGGTACGAGTTCTCTTAATGGACATTTAGCCTCACATTTCTTTAAATAATAGCGATTCAAAATTTCTTCTTTGATCTGAATGTAGCTCGAGAGGTATACCAAATCGTGATATCCAATTATTTGCAATTACCTCTGCCACAGTCATTGCTTCCTGATTTCGAATAGGAAATATTTCAACCCACTTCGTCAAATAGTACATAACAACCAAAACGTATTTATTACCGGACGTTGAAGTCGGAAATGGTCCAGCTATATCATTGCTATACTTTCATTAGGGCCTCCAACCAACTATAGTCGTAACTGTGCTTTTGATTTTGTATGAGGTCCCTTTGCTGCTTCACATCTATCACAACGGCTAATGAAAATTTCTACGTCAGTTCTCATATCGGGCCAGTAGAAATATTCTTTTATTTTAGCCAAAGTTCTATTTATTCCCATATGACCATCAGAACTACCACCATGCATTTCAGAAAGGACATCAGCTTTAATGGATGATGGAACTATGAGTTGCAATTTTGATGATTTACCATCAACATCTTCCCAACGTCGTTTTAGTACACCATTTTACAATATTAAAGAGCCCCATTGTACCCAAAACATCTTTGTTTTTCTACTACAACTGTTTATTTCTTCTTTTGATGGCCGTTGACCAGACTGCATCCATACTAAAATTGGAGAAATATGGCAATCCGATTGCTGTTGTGTTTGAATATTCTGATCTGTCCACAAATCACCAGACAACAGTGCCATTCTACATGGGTAACCTTTTTTACCACTTGATTTTAACTTTTTATCATTGCATATATTATAAAAGCATTGCTTTTTTTTTTAAACTTTGCATTGCATTAAAAATTAATTATATATTTTTCATTTGAAGTAAGAATATCCTCTACTTATTTGATATAAGCAATTATTATTATGTTAATAATACTAGATTTCTCGATCATGACACATTGTATTTTTTTTTTTTTATTATTATTGTTCTTGTTAACAACTGGTGTTTATTTTAGTATATATTTTTGGAAATAATTAAGGTTAAAAAAAGGGCAATAAGATAATATGCTCGAAATGAATTTCGGCTGTATAAATCCTTTAAACGAACCACTGTGCGATGTACTGAAGTTTTGTTTATTTACCAATTCCTAGAATTTTCATTAACACTTAACTAATATTGCTAGAAGCATGAAACTTTGGATGTGTTGCCACATACATAATCGTATTTAAGACCTCAAGGTAATTCTTTTTCAAAGAATTTATTAGAATTTCAAAGGATATTGAAGGATAAATTTTTTAAAGGACATTATGGACATCTATTTGTCCTGATATGATAGATGAAAAGATATTATTAAATTTGTAAGGTTCTTGTTTTCATTCTGTAGCATTATATCGTAGAATGAGTATAAGTACATAAATATATTTATTGAAAAAATTAATTCTTTGTAATTTTGAAATCCGTATAAAGGGAAACAATATAAAACAATATAAAATTTTAAAGGAATTTGAATCCATGTAGTATCTAGTTTTAGACGTGCGACATTAAATCTGTTAGTGCGTACTCTAATTAAATTAGATTCGATAAAAGTTTTCATGTGTAACGAAAAAGAAAATATTATTTAGGGGCGATATATTATATTTTTGTTTCAGAAAAAAACTAACGCTTAACTAATTAAGATAGAAGTATGATATTTTGGTACTATATGCTGAATTTCCCAACACAATTTCGAAAGAATTTATTTAAAATTAAAGGATATCGAAGGCAAATTTATAGAACATGTGTCAATAATATTCTTTTGTTCTGATATAATATCTACATATATCTTATATCACTCAATGGTCAGGGTTATAATTTGTTTGTAGATTAGGTTAGGTTAGGTTGAATAGGTCGACCGCCCGAAGGCGGGCACACTCGGAGGCGATATGGCCCATTGCGATACCCTTTAGAAAGCGCCGGAAAGGTAGTGAGAGGAATAGAGATTAAAGATCCCAGATATATAGTGTAAGGGGTATGGAAAATGAAAATAAAAATAAAAACAGAAAAGAAAAGAAAAGAACAAGTGAAAAGTGAAAAGTTATGCGTCCCTCCTGAACCATCCAGATTCCCTCAAGAAGTCCGCAAGATCGTCAAGTGAAACGTCTACTATGCAGCCCAGGTTATCGTAGAATCTTTGCCCTAGATATATAGAGCGCCTCTCCTTCGGTCCTGGACATTCATATAGCAAATGTTGCACTGACTCCTCCTCGTCCACATCCATACAGCTCCTACAGAATTCGGCTCTCGGGACACCTATGCGTTCAGCCATCCGCCCTATTATACAGTGTCCAGTGAGTACTCCTATAAGTAGGCTGATTGTCCCTTTACCAAAAGCAAGGAGTGATTTCGTTCTCCTTAGATTAGGCAAGGGCCATAGGATTTGGCATATTCTGCAACAGGTCAGTTGCGTCCACCTTGGCCTTATTTCAAGATCCACTGCCTCTTGAATCAAATTAGACAGCTCTGATAGAGGGGTTCTAGTACCAGTGTCCACCGTCCCACTCTGAGACGCTGAGCCATTCCGCGAGCACTCGTCAGCCAGCTCGTTTCACTTGTCCCCACTATTTCCTCGAATCCATATCAGCCTCACGGTGTGCTGCCGGATCCGGTCGAGCGACTCGATACATTCCCTCACACACTTCGATCTAACTGTTCTCGATTTCAGAGCTTTGAGAGCAACAAGACGGTCCACGAAAATATTAATGGTCATTGGCTCCATATCCCGTTCCAGAATTATCTTCGTTTCAATGAGAATTACGTGAATCTCGTCCCGAAAAACACTACATTTGTCAGGGATGCTCCGAGTTACTTGAATATCAAGTTGCTCGGAGTGGACCCCTGAACCTGTACCCTCTTTCATTTTCGAACTGTCGGTATACACTGAGATCGCAGTCCTGTCTATGGCAGAGTTTGCTGTCCACTCTTCCCTAGTCGGTATTTGGATCGTAAAATTACACCCAAAGTTTATCATCGGTGACATATAATCGGTTTCCCGATCAATTTGTGTCCCGCACATTGTCCGCAGTATCGTGCCGTGTCCCCAAGAGCTCTGTTTCAGCTTATATGACTCTCTTAAACGGAGAACCACCCAGACCGTTTTCACTTGCTCATTTCACGAGTTTACCTAATGCCAACTCCATGAGATCACCGATCGTTGATAGAAATCTACCTCTGACCAGAAGCACAACATCATCAGCATAGGCGACGACTTTGGTGCCCGTTCTGTCGAAAGATTGTAGGATTTTATTGATCACCAGGTTCCACAAGAGAGGAGATATAACACCCCCTTGTGGAGTTCCCCTCGTCACCACCTTCCTCGCTTCCGCCTCACCTATTTTCGAGTTTATCACCCTACTCTTCAGCATGTTGCCCGTCCATAAGATGATCTGTGTATCCGTGCCCGTACTACCCAAGGCTTCTAGGATCGATGATATTTTGATATTATTGAACGCCCCTTCCACGGCCAAGAAAGAAACCAAAACATATTCCATATATTGAAGAGCATCCTCAATCGTTCCCACTACTTCGTGTAAGGCTGTATCCACCGACCTTCCCTTGGGGTATGCATGTTGAGCTTTACAGAAATTGTCCGGTGTGAGCTTACTTCTCACATAGACATCTACCAGTCTCTTCAATGTTTTCAGTAAAAACGATGATAGACTGATAGGTCTGTAGACATTTTCGGTATTGTGGTTTATCTTTCCCGCTTTGGGGATAAAGACCACTCTAATTTCTCTCCACTCCTTTGGTAGGTACCCTGATGCCAGGCTGCCTGAGAAAATCGTTAGTAGCCATGTCATAATTGTCTCTAAGGATTCCTGCAATAGAGCCGGGAATATACCATCTGGCGCTGCTGACTTGTAAGGCTCAAATGATCGTACCGCCCACTCTACTTTGCTTTCGTCCACTATTGATCTAATTTGCCCATACTCAGGAATTGCGGTTGATGTGAGAGCGCTCATGGAGCTGTCTTCCATCATCTTATCTCTGCAACCCGGGAAGTGAGTGTAAATTAGAAGTTCAATAGTGTCTTTGCTGCTTTCTGCGAAATTGCCGTCAGGTTTCATAAGAAAACCCGGTGTGCTCGGGTCCTTGTAACAAACAAATATGACTAACGTAGACTCACTATTTATTAGATCTGAGACGATTTAGCGATGTCCGTCCTACCGTCTCCGTCTGTCTTTCTGCATGTCCGTGTAATCATGTATGAATATATTCCGATGAAATTCTGTATATAATTTTTTTTTCGGGCATAGCACGATCCGTAGTCAAATTAATAAAATTCTTTCAGATCTAGCCCTTATACACATGACCTCTATGAAGTTGACTTAAATTGCCATAAAATCCAAATTATCGTATAGATATCTGTCATTGTGGGCCAATTCTGAGTCATAGTCCCAATAAAAATGCTACATCCCGATCTTCACTTAAATCTATCAAAAAATTTTAATATATCATAGATTTCAATATAAAAATAGTATCCGATATGAAGTTTTTCATATTTACAGCTAAAAATCCATGCCTTATAAAATATCTAGGAAAAACGACATACACTGTAGAAAAAATAAAAAAAGTAAAATAAATGATACTGTACGAAAGCCTTTTTTAAAATGTAGAAAGTTTTAATTTTGTTTTATGAAAGAACTTTTTATATACCACAAATTAATTATGTAAATTACTGTAAAAAATTATTTTAAATTTTAAATTGTTTAGTTTATATTTAGCATATTCCAGAAAAAAATGTTATTACTTTATGAAAAGCGTACGCATTTTATACGCAAGATTTTTGTAGATTTACAAAAAAATATATTTATTTTCTTTTTCAAAGTTGTTTATTATTTTTTTTTAATGACAAGTCAATTATTCATAAATTTTTTTAACACTTTTTTAAAATTTACAAGATTCAAAGACATTCGAAAAAAATATAACATCGCGACAATTATATTAAAAAAAAAACAAGTGAGAGACAAAAACCAGTAATATTAGTATGAAAGTTCCCGTCTAGTAGCTTGCGAAAACCAGTAGGACAGTCTGAACAAGTGGAATTTAAGGGTTATATTTCTGGTACATGCAAGATTCCAAAAAGTATATATTCTCTATACTAAAAACTTATATTTTTCGTTTTACATGGTTTCAAATATGGATCAGCTTTTGATTGAAGTTAGTTCAAATAAATCAAGGATGCGTATATCGATGAATAGCAGTAGTAGAAGAAGACGCTACAAGTTATGATCAAGGGCAAGTGGATTTTACGTTAGCAGACCAAATAGATTTTAAATTTTCGTTGTTTCGTTTTTGTTTTTTTTTTTAATTTTATTTTTAATTAGTGAATTTATATCAACATTTTAATGACAGTAATTCTTTTCAAACCATGTACAAAACTTAAATTATAAATATCTAAAATTTAACAAATTCGAAACTTCTTGCAAACTACCCAGATTGCCGGACATTCTTCCGATACTCAATTCCTCATTACAATTACATATATTGTTATAGAGTTGATGGTTATAGTGGAACCTGTAGTAAAAACTTCTGTATACTATGATTTGTTGTGAAAGTGGAAATAATGCCGATATAATTCAGTTGCGGCCAAACTTTTTTAGATTAATGGGAAACCATTAAAGTTCAAGACGTTCTATTGGAATTTTTGGAGATATTGGATAAGTATTAGTGTAAAAAAATACGGACATTGTTGTAGGAGATTCAAATATTGATTTGTTGAATGATGCATACGCAAATGATATTATAAGCTTATAAGCTTATAAATTAACTAAATCGAGGAAAAAAATTATGTAAAAAAAAGAATCTAGTTCCTTGGATTAATACGAATTTATGGCTTTTGATGGATGTTGAGAGAATAATTAATATAAAGCAATTCAAACACATATATTTGAACTGTACTGGTTTCGTACTTCTATTGACGCTCAAGCACTTGTAATTTGAAGGTATTTATAACCGATCAAATAATTAAACCGCATGAATTTTAACTATTGGACATTTATTTAAATTTTTTTAAACTAAAATGTTTGTTGTTTTGGCCAATAACAAAATAAACTACAAAAACTTTGTGAATGAAATTTGATATATTAATAATAAAATTAACGTTAAATCGACCAATGAAATGAAATATAATATTAACTTCTCAATTAATATTAAACGTATTCACTAGTTATTATAATTTATTGAATCCCGACACCTATTGAATTCTAACCATGGAAACAAAAATGAGACTTTTAAGAATGAGAAAGAAGAATCGGTGTGATACAACCGTTAGTTATAGATTGAGATGAATAAGCAGATAATAAAAATATCAACAAGGAAAAATATCATATACAGGTTGTATTATGAAAAAAAACTTGTTGAAGTTTGGAAATGATGTTAGGAGTTGCTGAATAATGCAATGGGTCGCTCTATTCAAAAAATGGTAAACATAATTATTTCCGATGGGATATGTGTAGAAGACGTTAAAATAAATCAAATATTTTCAATGAATATTTTAATAACGCTGTTAACTCGTTAAAGCAAAATATTGGAAAACATGACGACGGCACTGCTACTCCTTGAGAATATTCAGGCTATATATCAAACGATTTTCTTTTAGAGAACTAATATTGAACGAATTGGAAGAAATCAAAAACCTCTGGTAATGATAATATTTCATCTAACTTGATAATCGATTACTCTACTATTTTATCACCTATTTTATTAAGAATATTTAATACATTGCTCAACACTTCTATATGTCCAGATGTTTTGAAAGTACATAAAGTAATTCTAATTGCAAAATCACTTCACGCTAACATGGTTAAACAGATGGACGGACATCGCTGTCTCAATGCGGAAAGTGTTTCTGATGTTTGTGTTTCCACATCAAATATTTTTGGTAGTTAAAATCATCATCCCAAACTCATTATACCCTGACCACACAGCGGTATAGGGCAGAGCCTACGGTCAAGCTCGAATACTCGGTAGACGTAGACCCATCTCTTACTACACCGATGGACTCAGAAATACTTTCCGCATCGATACAGCGATGTCCGTCCATCTGTTAACCCGTGCGTCCTTCTGTGTGTCCATGTGAAGTTTGTAATCAAACTATAAGATAGACTTAAATTGCCATAAGTTCCAAATTATCATATTGATCTCAGTGAAATTCGGTTTGTGTGTCTTTATTACACCGATTTATCAGTACTCCAAAGACAAACCCTGTAGAAAAATTCTTATAATAACCCTCATAATAACTTAAAGATAATACGTATATACATATTTACATGTTTTATATTTCATTGTAAAGATTTGATGTTTTGAGAAATTTAGTCAACAGGGAAATATTACCTATAGAAGGATGGAACAGTGTATACAAAGGGTCGGAAATTGGAAATATGGCATTACGGGCGTTATTAGTTTTCGGGCAGTCACAAAGGAAATGTGATGGATTTGTGGGATATGGGATGTTACAGTTACAGAAACGTGTGGTATTGTTATTAAATAAATGTCCATGTGTAACTCTAGTATGACCTAGGCGTAATCGGTCGTATTTAGTACAATCTAGTCTACTAACATTCTTCATATTGTCGTTCATGTAGCTGTAAATGGTTTTCATATTTCGATTAATATTTCTATACCAGGTAGACGTTACGTCAAAAATTAGGTCTTGTTCATTTTCTAAGTATTTTCTGTCAATTAATGATAGCAAGTCTTTTCGATTGAAGTTTTGAGTTGAATGTAAAGGATGTTTCGCAGCAGTTTTGTCGCAAGATCCGCAAATTCGTTTCCCTTTATTCGGCTGTGTCCAGGGACCCAAATTAATATAATTTTTGGAGATTTTGCAGCTAGAGTGCTCCTAATGTTGGAAATGTAATACCCATTATATGAAACATTCTATATTGCTTGTATCGATGATAGAGAGTCTGAGCATATAGCGAATTTTCCTTGCTTATTCTTCACATATGATACAGCTTCATAAATTGCTATTAATTGCTATTAATTGGGTTGGTAAGTTTGAAATTTTAATAATAGTATTTTCTGTTGTATTGCTAAATGTTACTGACAAATCAGTTTTGGATCCGTCTGTGTATAAAAATTGAAAATCCTTAAGATTATCCTTGATCGCGCTAAACATTGTATTAAATTGAGATATATCAGTAGTGGATTTTGATAGTTCACGCAGGGATATATCGATGGTCGTAGTGTCTGACGACCAAGGGGGGAGCTGTTTCATCCTGTTCTTAGAAATATGTAAAGGGATGTCTAATTGATTACAATTTCGTATTGTTCTGTAAATGGCTGATGGTACTTTGGGTATTTTTTTTTGAAATTTTAACTTTCTTTGCTATCTGATGTAGCGGAGTACTGATATTATATAACAATATACGAACGAGTTTTGTAGTTTCAATTTCTCGTTGTGTATTTAATGGTTTAATGTTAGCTTCAAACAACATATTGTTTATTGGCGTAGAACGGAAAGCGCCGAGGGAAGTTCTAACAGCTGAGTTAATTATTGAATCAATTTTTCTAAGTTGGCATTTAGGAGCTGATCCATAGAGTGGAAGACCATAATTTATTTTTTAGATTATAAGAGCTTTGGTAACTGAAATGAGAGAGATTGTATTGCAGTTAAATCTTGTGCTAGCAAGACATTTTAAAATGTTTAGCCGGTATGTTAGGGCAGTTGTTAGGTTGTCAATGTGATCGTCCATTTGTATCTATTATTAATGGTTACGCCTATTATCCTCAGAGTATCCGTTTTTGAAATTACGATGTTCGATGAACGAATTTCGCAATGACAGTTTTTAAGTCTACAAACATGTATATATTTACATTTTGTGGTAGAGAGTGTAGCTCCAGTTGCATTACACCAATTTTTAATGTCATTAAATAGATTGTCCAAATTCAGCACAGTGTTTATTTTTCTGTCCGAACGAATAATTAAATTAAAGTCGTCGGCGTATGCACAGAAATCCATTTCCTTATGAAGGGAAATGATTGAAGATAATTTATTATATGCTATCACAAAAAGAATAACTGATAAGGAGGATCCCTGGGGGATTCCATTATGTAAAAAATAAAATTAAACACGTATCGTATAATATTTGGGCCGACTTTCCATTCTATTAACTGATCCAATATTGAATGAATTCCTATTTTATCAAATGCTCGTTCAAAGTCAAGTGATAATATGTTCGCATGTTTACGTGATGAGAGGCAATTAGTGATTTGGTAGTCTAGATAAAGTAGACTATCAATTGTCGAGCTCCCATTTCTGAAACCAAACTCATATAAAGTTGCTTCCCCATCTTCACTTAAATCCACCCAAAAACAAAGTAATGGACAGATTTTTTTTAAATTCAATTTGTGTATTATTTTTCAAATATGGTCAGAATGGGTAAATTTTTCGACCTAGTCACCATATAAATAACTCCGATATGAATTTTTTCATATCTGCAGGCAAAAAAAAGTAATAACAATACCACTCAAATATATTTCATGATTATTATACCCTAAATATACCACTATGTGGTTTGGGTATAATGACTTTTTGCTGCTGTTTGTAACTACCAAAAATATTTGACCTAGACCCATCTTTTGTTATACCAATCAGCTCAGAATCACTTACTGAGTCGTTTAAGCGAAGTCCGTCCGTCTGTCCGTCCGTAAACCTTGTATTTTGATGAAATTTGACATGTATGCTTCTATTGGCCATGAGATAAACGCTGTTGAAATTGATGAAAATCGGTCCTTGTTCAGACTTAGTCCCCATACAAATGACCCCTATGAAATCGACATAAATTGCCATAAGATTCAAACTATGACATAGATCTTAGTCAAATTGGGTTTGTATGTGTTTATTGTATCAATTAATCAGTAGTCCAAAAAAATCCCTATAGGACAATTCTTAGTCAAATGCCCCATATAGAGCTGCTTCCTGATCTTCACTTCAATCTATCAAAAAACAAATATATTGCACAGATTTTTCTCAAATTTGATTTGTATACATTTTTTCAAAATATAAGTGACTTTACCAAATATGGTCAGGATCGGTCCATTTTTCGACCTTGTCCTCATATAAATATAGCACCCCATATGAACTTTTTTTTATCTGCAGTCAAAAAAATTAATAACAATGGCACTCACATTTGGTTTATGCTTATTTTCTATATCCAATTAGTTGGACCGAAGAGATAGGGTCTCTAAACCATTATATAGGGTATCTAGACCGACTATGATTTCTTACTTTTTTTTTATTTTTATTTTTTTTATTTTTATTTTTAATATTCGGTTTTCCAAATCCATCCATCCAGCTTTTGTTCTGGTATAAGAAAACTCAATTAGAATTTTTACTTTGGTATACTAATTAATATAAAAAGAGTTTAATATTTTACAAAATTCTTTTGTACAACTTTGGTAAAGTAGAGCAATTTCTATGTTGCACCGTCACACAGTAGATGTATATTTATATATTTTGAATTGAAAATATATTTGAAAAAAAAAGAACTTAATAATTTAAAATTTAAGAAAATATATTGACGATTTTAAAATTAATAAGATTATAGAAAATAATGTCAAAAATATTTTTAAAAATTTTTTCAGCTGAAACGGGTTTATAAAATAAAATTGTCACGGTGGTAATCTATAATATTAATAGGCTAGGCGATTTCCGATATTTGGTTCTACCGTTTCTTCCCGAGTTTGACCACTATTTGAAAGGTATTACTTTTTAGCCGTTTTGCAGATTTAAAGATTTTAAATTTTTTCCTTTATTTTGAGTAAATTGCATTTAAAGTTGCTACTAACACATACATTAAGTTGTACATATGCTATGTTTGTTTCACTAAATTTGTTAATGTGTTTGTTAATGAGTGTGTTATCTTCATTCACAATAATAATAAACCATAAAAGTGTTGGTTTGTGAATTGGCTAAATTGAAAAATAAAGCTGCCTGGAAATTGCACTTGAATTTCGAGCGCTGAAATCTGCAAGTATTTATAAAAAGTTTTGAAGTTTATAATATTTCACTGTATGACAATACATATTACACACATACCAGAAGATAAACGTAAATAAATAGAGCAAAACTGTTTTTAAAGTTTTTTTTCAGAAAGGAATTTTTAGTTCAATGCATTACAATTGTGAAGAAACATATTCATATAGTTGAACTCGTACCGCTATTGATGCCAACTGAAATAATAGGTTGATAGCGATATTCTCCATTTTTTATATTTTTTATGTAATTATGAAACAAATCTGGACCACATAATATATAAATATTTTTGATCGTTGTAACAAGGGCAGTTGGTATACCAATGTCCGTCTGTCCGTTTGTGGTAATCGCAATCACGTTCTTAAAATTTCTGCTTACTCATTTTCTAGTTAGAATGATTCACTGACATCGTAAGCAGCTTTTTTTAAAATCATTAAAATCGGTTTAATAGATGCCTTTTAAGCCTTTTAATATTTGTCAGATTCTAATATTTTTCCTACAAAATCACCGTACATCTAACATAGCTTAAGATAAGTTAATAAAAAACAAGAAAAATATTAACAAAAGCGCTGGATGAGTACTGTATCGACAACAATTTTTTACTTGTTTTTTTTTTTTTTTTTTTTTTTGGTAAATAGAAGCTAAATAGAAATAAATTGTTCATGCTTAAAATTGTTTAGATATTTTTACAAAGCTTTTTAGTTTTCCCTTAATATTAGTATATGTATGTATCCTTACAACTTCTGGTTTGTTTTAATTCTATTTTTGTAATCAATCAATTTTGTATCTTTGAACTAACATATTACAAGCTAATTCAATTAGCATAACTTAGCGCAACTATTTTTTAAGCAATTATAGTTTCAAACTTTTTTTGAAATTACGCATTATTATTAAGCTCTCAAAACCAGGGACCGTAATAGTACTCATTTCATAAAAGTCAGATGATATCAGTTATTTTTTGATTTTTATTGTTTCGAGCAAAAATAACAGTTATTGTTTGATTTTTATTTTTTTAAGCTGATATTAATGCTACTTTCAAGTATATACCGGGTAATCCAAGTAGAGATACTTTTTTCAATAGCCTTTTTTTGACAGATCACGTGTGAGTCGTGTCATGCTGTCATGTTATTTTTTGTTAAGTATTGTTTGGCATTTCATCATGGAAAGACTTACGCCCGAACAACGTTTACAAATCGTTCAACTTTATTACGAAAATTCACGTTGTGTGAAGAATGTGTTTCGTGAACTTCGCTCAAATTATGGTCAACATAATCGGCCTACTGAGCGTACTATTCGCAACACCATCACCCTGCATTCATTATTGGATAATATTCGACCGAATAGACCACGTCCAGAACGCAGTGAAGAAAAAATAGCGGCCATAGCTGAGAGTGTACACGAAAACCGTGGAGAGTCGATTCGGCGCCGTTCGCAGCAACTCGTACTGACGTATGATGCCTGAAATTGAAGCTCTTGATCTCGGCGACATTTGGTTTCAACAAGACGGCGCCACTTCCCAGACAGCGCATCAATCAATGGATTTATTGAGAGAACACTTCGGTAAGTAGATAATTTCACGTTTTGGGCCGGTCTATTGGCCACCAAGATCGTATGATATCACACTGGTAGACTTTTTCATGTGGGGATATGTAAAGTCTAAAGTTTATGCGGCCAATCCCGCTTCGATTCAGGCCTTGGAGCAAAACATCACGCGTGTCATTCGCCAGTTACCAGTAGAAATGCTAGAACGAGTCATCGAAAATTGGACTCAAGAGATGGACCATCTGAGATGTAGCCGCGGCCAACATTTGATAGACATAATCTTCAAAAAATAAATGCCAAAGAATGTTCCTTCAAATGATAATAAGCATTCCCCATTAAATTTGAACTTTCTGTTTTTTTTTTTTCTTTAAAAAAGTTGGGAAACCCGAAATGGATCACTCTTTATTAATCATATGAATTTAGTTTTACTAACATTAGTGCTTCCAAATTTTACACTAACAAATTGCCGCAACTCTCCTAGAATCTGATAGCGGGCTGAAGAAATAAACATCAAAAAATAATTTTATTTTTGTTTGAAAAACTAAAAACAAAAAATAAATGTTATTTCCATAAGGATGAATATTAGGGCGAGTCGATTTAAAAATCGCCCAAGTGAAAAGGAAAATCGTATTCTAGGGACCAAAATAAGAAACTTCGGCTGAGGAACCATACCTCTAAAACGAATTCTGATGACCAGACTTTTGACCTGTCTGTCTGTCTGTCTCACTTTGACCCATTTAGAGTGCCAAAATGTATGATCGACCCCCACTAACTTTGGAGGGCCGACCCACCCATTCCAGTGACATAGCCCCTGGGGGTTCAACATACGAACATTTCAAAAATCACCATTTTCTGTTTAGAATTGGGCTGACTATGTGTGATTTAATATTAAAATTAACACTCATACGTATACGCATCTTCTACACTGCTAATAAATAATAATCATTCGCCTTGACTATGTTATGTAGTTCAAAAAGATCGATCGGATGAGGGGAAATAACTTTTAGATCACTCCGTGACTATGCGTGACTCTGCGTGACTACCCAAAAATTAATCTGTAGTCACAACAAGACTATGGGCCAAGTTTCAGATCAATTGCATGAGGGGAATGGGGTTGCCCCACGGCAGACAGCCAGACAGACAGATTGGTCAAAAGTCGGGACATAAAAATTCGTTTTAGAGGTATGGTTCCTTGGGCAAAGTTTCTAATTTTGATCCCTAGAATATGATTTTCCTTGACGCTTGAGCGATTTTTTGCCTTCCTACAAATCGAATCGCCCTAATATGGTGTACTTGAATCAGTTTTCCGTCATTTAGTTCTATAAGCTTTTTTATTTTATAATTTCAAAATAACTTTATTTTCGGTCCCTGCTCAAAGCATTGCAAATTATGATCTTTTATGAAGTGATCTTAATAGGTTACAGACAAATATTTATTCAGGTTGAAATTAATTCTCTCTATAAAAAACTGGTAATTTTTCCATAAAAAAAACAAATAATAAGAAATCTCTAATATTAATACGCAAGGCGATTTCTTGTGTCCGATATAAAGATTGTAGTTAATAACCGATTTTAACCACAAATATCTCATTTGAAAGCTATTTATTTTTAGCTGTCCCCCAGAGTTGCAAATTTGCACCGTATGGAACATTTTATTTTGGAGTAATGCTCATTTAACGTTGCTACTAACACATACATAAATGACATGTTGTGTGTGTGTTTATTATAATATCAAAAGCCCTGTGTTAAATTGTGAATTGGCCAAAAATTGATTAGCATACCTTTAGGCCCCATTAAACCTTTTATATATCTTTTGCGTAGTGAATTTATAATGAAATTTAATGAATTTTATATAAAAAGTTTTGAATTGGCTAAAATTGTTGAGTATATTTTAGGCTTTTACAAAATTATTTGTTAAATGAAAAAATAAAATTTCATAGAATTTGCCATCCAATTTAGAGTGCTGGGCTACGTTAGTTGTAATAAATATTGTTCAAAAAGTAAAACAATTTACTTTTAACTTTATATAGTATTATAATTCAAAGAATAATTATCGCAAACTGTATTAATATGATTTTGTTCTATTCAAATCTGAATTTAATTTCACACATTAACATGACGGTCAATAAAGCTAGAGGCGTACTTGCCTTTTTTAAGCGATGGGCCAAGGAATGCACTGATTTCTATATCACTAAACAACTACATACATCCCTAGTAAGACGGTCAATTTAATATGGCTCAATTACCTGGGATCGTTTATACAATATCCACATAGATCATACTGAATCCATTCAAAAACAATTCCTCAGTCACAAATGTTAATACGAACTGACAACATCGTATGAGCGGAGTTTTTGATATACTTAAACTAGTGATACGCATATAATACAATAATACTTAACGGTTAATACCACAAACAAATATATATAAAAACAACTAAGCATAAAGACTTAAAAAGAAGAACAGTGAAGGGAAACTTAAAACAATGAAGCCACCTGATCCCCCTGAGGTTTCAAAACAAAAATTTAATTACACAACAGGCTTGGATTATGATTTTTCAAAAAAAATAACTTTAAATTCAAATGGTCCTAAGTATCTTGTAATTACAAGGACAAAAAGCAAAAGTGATCTCTCTAATGTCTCTCCGTTTCTAATAAAAAAAGTCATCGATTCGACTTGTAATGGTGAAGTAGCGGAATGCAAAAAACTTCGTAATGGAACTATTCTTGTTAAAACTAAAAACAGTATTCAAGCAAATAAACTTATTAAGCTTACAGCTATGAGTGACGACATCAAAATTGACGTCTCTGAGCATAAATTCCTAAATTTTTCTAGAGGTGTTATTTACTCATCTGACTTATTTGGAGTCCCAGAGGAAGAAATTCTAATCAATATGTCTATTCAAAAAGTTGCAGAAGTAAAAAAAATTTTAAGGAAAGAAAATGAAAAATTAATTGAAACTGGACTATTAGTACTTACATTCTCATCCATTAATCTACCAGAATATGTATACATGGGATACGAGAAGATCTACATACGTCCATATATACCGACACCAATGAGATGCAACAACTGCCTACACTACGGTCATGTACAAAAAACCTGTGAATATCAGAAGTTATGTTACAACTGTGGCAATCTCAATCATACCAATGTTGATATTAATGAGCAATGTACTAATGAAATGTGTTGCATTAATTGTAAGGAAAATAACTTAAATGACGTTAAACATTCCGCCAAGGATAAAAGTTGCCCAATCTTCATAAAAAACAAAGAAATTCAGGCAATCAGAGTCATTGAAAAAACAAGTCTCAAAACAGCTGAAAAAATCTACAACAAAAGACAACTAACAAAGCACGAGTCATTTTCATCCATTACTGCTTCAACACCATACCGAGCACAACTGATAAGCTATGATGATCCAATACTGAAAGATACATCCAATTCAACAACAAACAACACCGATAATAACTCAGCCGCTCTCAACTCAAACAAGGATAATGGCCAGAGTACTCACACGTGCAGCCAGCCTAAACCCAACATTATAGAACCTACAACATCCGGCTATACTTTGAGACCCCGTACTTCTACTCAAATATTTCCTAGAAATATATCCAATCGTTTAAAATCACAGTTAAAAGCCAAAAGTAAGACCAGTAAGAAACTCAAAAACGATAATATTGATATTATCGTTGAAGAAGAGCTGATGCAACAATAGACTGCTTGCGTGATCCTATCTAGGCTGTCCCCAGGTGGTGCTGATGGATTCCCTTTACAAAATTTTTATAAATTTTGGGGAGGGGGTTCTCGGTGCAGTCGGGGGTATTGTTGGGTGGGATCTTTGTAAGTAGTTGTTATTCATAAGTAGTTCTCTTTTTTACACTATTTCAATTATTTATCTATTAGTTATTAA
The DNA here is from genome assembly GCA_963682025.1 of Cordilura impudica. Classification (NCBI taxonomy): domain Eukaryota; kingdom Metazoa; phylum Arthropoda; class Insecta; order Diptera; family Scathophagidae; genus Cordilura; species Cordilura impudica. Next base: position 134,242,541 of record OY821519.1, on the reverse strand, counting down.
TAACTTACTTAAATTATCTTATTCATTATGAGTATCAATATCATTCAATGGAATATTAGGGGATATACTAACAACTTTAATGAACTACAATTACTACTAAAAAAATACAACCCAAAAATAGTATCTCTTCAAGAGACACACTTTCACTCCCTTGTTGGTCTTCCTATTCCTTTAAATTACAAAATGCACTTCAAAAACTCGGCAACTCACTCTTACGGGGGAGTTGCACTCCTAATCCATAACTCTCTCCAATTTACAGTCCACACACTTCCCAACGATCTTGATACCGTTTGTGCAACTATACAAGCAAAAACTAAATTTTCAATTATAAACACATACATACCGCCTACTAAAACATTTAATCTTAACACATTAAAAAACATGTATGATCAATTTGATAATGATGTGCTAATAACAGGCGATTTTAACAGCTGGCACTCCCTATGGGGTTCTGCTAATAATAACCAAAGGGGTGACACTGTGGCTGATTATATTAATCAATCAAACTATATTATATTTAACGATGGTTCCCCAACCCACTATAGCTCTCACCATTCCCTAACACACATTGACTTATCTTTTGGATCTACCCGTTTACACCTTCAATCTAATTGGAAAACTGAAGATGATCTACATGGTAGTGATCATTTTCCTATCATTATAAATCTCTTCATTCCTCCTCACGAAATGTCATCTAAACCAAGACCAAAATTCATAATTAACAAAGCTGACTGGAAAAAATTTAATGAACTTACATTACAATTTGACAATGCTCGCCCGATTAGTAACAATATTAATAAGGAAGCATCGAACATGCAAAAAATTATACTTCAAAGCGCTAGTTCCTCAATCCCACAAATAAATCCATCCATTAGAAAAACAGTACCATGGTGGAGTAATTACCTAAATGAGTTAAAAAAGGATAAAAACAGATATTGGCACATTCTTAAGCGAAACATTAGCACTAACAACATAATAAACTATAAAAGATCAGCTGCCAAGTTCAGAAAGGAACTAAAGATTGCAAAATCCAAGTCAATTTCAACATATACAGCGAAAATTAACCCCGACACACCAACAAACAAAATTTGGTCCAATATAAGAACATTCTGCGGTCTCAGTTTACCACAAACTATATATACCATTCAATCCTTAGATAACACAAATCAATACTTAACTAACAAGCAATCTATAGCAGAAGAATTTGGAAAATACTGGTCCTCTGAATCACATGACCGAAATTTTTCAACCAATTTTAGGACAAATAAATATTTTACAATAAACAATCACACGGGAATTAACCCAACCCATAAGGCTATTGTAATTGAGGACAATATAACTCTAACAGAACTTAACTTCGCGCTCAGCAAAATGAAGGGAAATACTCCCGGCATCGACAGGATATCTTATCCGATGATAAAAAACCTGAATATTAAAACCAAACATAGACTGCTCAACATTTACAACCAAATAATGAACAACCACATTCCCCAATTTTACAAGATAAGCACCATCTCACCGATCGCGAAACCAAACATGGATAAGACCAAACTAAAATCATATAGACCCATTTCATTAAATTTATGCATACCTAAACTCTTAGACAAAATAGTTGCTAATCGCCTATGGTGGTTTGTTACTACAAATAAACTTCTTTGTTCCCACCAACTAGGTTTCAAGAAGGGCAAATCAGTAACGGATGTACACTTATATATAGATCACCTTATTACCGATTCTCTATCGCATAAAAACCACTCTTCAATAATTTCATTAGATTTTTCAAAAGCTTATGACAAGATAGGCATACACACTATAGTACAACAACTCATAGAATGGGGCTTAGGACCTAATATAATATGTTATGTTAAGAATTTTTTAACGAATAGACAAATAAGAGTAAAAATCAATAACCAATACTCCAAACTATACCCTCTATATAATGGGATTCCGCAAGGATCCCCTCTTTCCGTAATATTATTTCTAATATCGTATAACAAACTAAGTGAACATCTACTATCACTTAGGGAATATAATTTTTGCGCTTATGCCGACGACTTCTATATAATCAAAAAACTTGGTAAGGAAAAGAATCAAACTATTAATATTGAACCAATGGTAAATTACATAAATAACTGGTGCAACTACTCAGGTGCCGAGCTCTCATTATCGAAATGCAAACATCTACACATTTGCAGAAAAAAATCTTGCATCCCCAACGTCTCTGCGGGCTCTATTACCATAGAAAATATCAATTCCCTTAAAATATTGGGAGTAATACTCAACAAAAGGTACAATTGGAACGACCATATCCAATACATCTTAACTGATTTAACAAGAAGATTAAACATAATCAAATGTTTATCAAACAAAAAGTTTAATTGTAATATATATTCAATAACCTCGGCAATCAAGGCACTACTTCTATCAAAAATATATTATGGTTTTTATTTATACGGATTTGCTGCTAAATACTCAATACAAAAGATCAAATCGATAATCAACTCAGCAATCAGAATTAACTTCAGTGCTTTTAGAACCACACCTATTTACAATATGCTACACGAAGCTGGAATTGAACCACTCGAAACCACAAAAAACATTATTACCTTCAAGTTACTAAGAAATGTTTTAAACAGTTCTGGCTCTCCTATATTCAAGATAACTAATAAGTTAGCTAACAAACCAAATTTAAATAAAATACAATCGGTCTTAAGTCGTATTAGCAACTTTGCTAGAAATAATAATCTCCCATTTAGACCTATAAATAATAGTGTAGTATCTTCCTACCCTCCTTGGCACCTTCATCCGGATTGTTTAATCACTTCATTAAACGACTTTCCTAAATCATCCACGCCAGCTGTCGTTTATAAGAAATGTTTCCAACAAATCACGGAAACTTTTTACAACTATAGAATTATATACACGGATGGTTCCAAAGACAACAATAGTGTCACATATAGCTTAACAACCATAAACTCCGTAATTAAAACTTCTATTCTTCCTACATTTTCCACAGTTTTCTCAGCAGAAATAATAGCCATATTTGAAGGAATAAAATATATAAAAAATAACTTGACAAGAACAATCATTTGCACTGATTCACTTTCTTCTATAGAATCAATAAAGAACCCCCACCACAACAATTATTACTCCACATACATCAGAAATTTTCTGATTAATAACTATCCTAAAGTCAGAATACTATGGGTCCCAGGTCATTGTCAAATTCCTGGGAACGAATTCGCTGACTCGACAGCAAAATTATCCCTAAAATCTCCACTTATTCAAACAGATAACCTAAATATTGACGATATTCTTAATCACATTAAAAACAAAATAAATTTAGAAACGGACAAATGGTCGAAAACATCCAACTGGTATCAAGAAATTAATCAGAACAAAACCAATATTAAAAGCTACTTAAACTTTAACTATGGCAAATTCATTAGCAACAAAAATCTAATTAAATTTATAAGATTAAGATTAGGACATACTAATCTTACCCACAAACACATTACAGATCCAAACACTTCTAACATATGCCAATTTTGTGGTACAGATCTCATCTCGATCAGACACATATTATACACCTGCACTAAATTTGACGCAACTCGGAATCAAATCTTTAATAGAAACCCCATCGAATACCTTTCCCACCCTTCCCTTAATAACATCAAAATATTACTCCATTTCCTGATAAGAACTAATATATATAAGGATATTTAATAACCATGTACTCATATATGTATAGCGATTATCTTCAAAATCAAATGTAAATATTTATATTCATATTCTATATTTATGCACTAACTGAAGACCACTATTGCCATTGCCATATTTTATATATTAATCGTTAGCTGAAGGCCATAGCTGCCATTGCTATATTTAAGTTATCTTAGGTATTTATAGTTAAGATAACTAATAAATAAATAAATAAATAAATAAACAATTCCTCTGTTCTGTTTGCGCTGTTTTTCTTGGAATTGAGCAAGAAATTAGATTAGCGTTAATTAAATTGCCAACACACAAAAGCCCTAGAACCATGCTGAATGTATCGTTTATGCCAAATCTGCTTTAGGACGATGTATCCTCAGCATCCTCGTTACGCAATATTTCATGTAATGTTCCTCAGCGACCTACACGTTACTTTCATTCACTTTCAATTCCAGTTTTTCGTACCAACTATGCCAACGCCAATTCGGTAAGAAGCTTATGTATTAACTTTAATGACTTGTATCAATTTGTTTATTATTCTCTATACGCTAATATTGTAAACGTAACATTAAACTGTACTTAAATCGTTAAATTCACAAATTAGTCATTTCATATGGTAAAATCTTTTATATAATATAATTTTAGGTATTTAATGTCTGTACGGATTTATTCTATAGACTAAAATAAATAAATAAATGAATAAAAATAAAATGGCAACAGCACCCTACATTGGATATAATATTGAGTTTAACACACAGGTGGACGTTGTCAAAGATTTGGCATATCGTACGTTCTTATAGCTCTTATTAAACGATTTTCCCATTTTCTTGATAATTTCAATCTCCAAAATTTATTTTGTACGAGTTTTGCACCTTAAATTTAGTGGTAACCATTTTTTCTTAGTCACGTTCTACAAAATAATGCAAAAGTTACCTGTTAGTCATTATTAATATTTTTTTAATGATTTAGCTTTTGTGAGCCACATGATTTTTTTTAATTTCTTTTCATTCCTTAGCAAAAACACGTTCTTTTTGAAGCAAAATATCTTTAAATCGAATATTGAAAACTCGTACATATTTATTTAGTTATTTTGTATTCAATAATAATTCCCTGTGATTCTATGAAACTAATGCGATTTTCTAGAAAACGTTATCAATTGCTAAAATTCGAATTTCTGCTAAAGTTAAATGTGTTTTTTTTTTTACTTCATCTTCTATTGGTTTTTAATACAAAGAATGTTTTTTTTTGTGCTCACAAATCCTATTTGGGAATCTTGTATACAAAATAATAATAAAACATGAAAATAATGCTCCCTAAGCTAATGCGACTATTGAAAAAATTCACTTTACTCTGTATGTTCTTACTTTGTTTTGATCCACATACATACAAATATATAATTTTGTAAGCACTCGTACTTTTTTATACTTAGTGAGTTTATATTTGGTTTGAAATCTTGAAAATGAGGTTTTGATAAAAAAACATCTCCCAGAAATCAGTAACATTTCCACGTAAAATGAAATCTCGCCAAGATTTGCACGAAATCTAGTCGAAATATCAGGAATCAACACCGCATTTGTGCGTTATTTAATTAGAGGTTAATTAAATAATTTGCGCTTACTTAAATAATTTCAATATTTCTTAGCTTTTGATTAAAAATATGATTTATTTTTTTAAGAAAACTTTTGTTTAAGAAATATCCACATTTTTACAAATTTAACAAAATGTGCGTTTTAGCTGTCTCAAAAATCTCGCTATGGCTAGTGTAAACGGGTACTAGATTTTGAAGCAATTTCGCAGCTAAATCTCAAGGTTTTAAAACAATGTAAACGCACTAGTAGAAATGAAAGCTTCCGCTGTGAATATGGAGTGGCTTTTTGCGAATGTGTCTGTGTCTGTGTTTGAAATTTTTTTAACTTTGCGAACAACATAAATCATAGTTAAGTAGTACTGTATGACATGGATGTTTAGTTTTTTGAAACACTTTAAAATTCACTATAAATATTTATGTAGCATTTATAGATAATCTAACGATAAAATGTTTGATGAAATATTTTTTTTAAATACAAAAAAAAAGAATACATAAAGCTTGAGGTTTAGGTGTTTAAAGATAATAAATCATACATATTTAAAACAGTACACACATAAATAAGTTCAAAAGTTAATTTTCCTTTAAAAATATCGGATGGCACATAAGTTACGTTGTGATTAATTTTATTCAAAGTAGGGATTTATAAAAATTTCAAAAAATAAACACCAACTTTTAAACTTTTAATTGTCTTACCACAAAGTTATTATTGACTTACGATCAAAAGTAATATTACGGAGTGTACTTCCATACCACTTATACAGTGTGTTCAAATATGATAGCACATTTCTGTGGTTTTCTAGAATAAACGCGTATGTCACAAAATCAAAATGATCAGGGGAGCCAAAAAATGTTACATTTGAAATTATGGGTTGGATATAAAGAGTTTAGAGCTTTTTATATAATAGCCCTCTAGATATGGGCAATTAATACTTTATATAAAATTTTGAGTCAAAAATCTTCAGAGGAATAGATCCTAGGGAAGGACGAAAAAACAATATGTAAATTACACTTAAAGTGTGTGCAGATAAAACAACTTATGTCGACAAACGTCGTTTTCTTTGAAAAAGAAAACTACCAATGCAACCATAAGACATAAGTTGTTGTTGCTTGAAAAATGATTTTTTTGTTCCTCAACAAAATATTAACGGGAATTAGGATGAGAATATAACAACGTATCAAGAATAATAGTGACAAAACATAACAGACATAAACACACAAGTTTTTATAAGTGGATATAAACTGAAAACTAATCCAAAATTATTTTGCTTTTTTCCATTAATAACAAGGTGTGTCGCTATGTGTCGTTTTCTGAGAAAATAATTTGTCAGCGATCAAACGTAGGTTGACATACGCCGTTAGTGCAGCAAAATAATTTAATAAACATTTTAGTTACGTCGTTATTTAAAAAAGAAAAAATTAAACACATGTAAAGAACGTTAAAAATTAATATATTTTGCCTGGTTTTCACTATGTCATATAAGGTGACAACAAACAATTGCCTCAACTGACATCTCGTAATTTTCTATTGATTACGTATTCATTACATCTTATAAACGAACAAAAAATCCGGCTGTCAAACACAAACAAATTGCCAACATGTTGGTAATTTCATTTCAGATATCAAATGTTGCCAGGGGTTGTAAATGACAAGACATTAAAACCCGTTTTCATACAACTGACAATAACTGACAACAATTGGCATTGAAAATGACATAATGAAAACCAGGCATTTTTCATCATTAACTCAAAATTGACAAAAATGGACATACGCGGTTATTCCAGAAAACCACAGATTTGGTAAACTATGAGTCAATGTTCTATACAATTTCAACTATACATGCAATAATTATCATCTCTTTGTTAGGCTTATATTAATATAATTTCTTTCCAAAATTAAATTTATATTACACAAAACATCGGTTAATTAGAAATACCGTTAACAAAATCTCTTACATCGCAATACCTAGCATAGTAAAGCGTTCAAATTGTATAGCACATATGCAAAAAAAGTCTTTGTTTAAAAAAAAAAATAACAACTAATTCCTTTGTTTTGTAACAGACTTAACAAAAATAATAAAAATAAAAACACAGTCGATAAAATAAATAATAAGATACAAACTTATTTCAGAATAGTAGAAAAATATACCTCTGATTGGAATCTTAAAATCAACGTAAGTAAATGCGAAGCAATTCTATTCCGACCACCAGTCAATAAATGCAATTTCAACATAAAAACGAAGTGGAAATCCTTTGGTATAAAATCAATTCATAATGTTAGCATCCCAAACAAGGAAATGGTTAAATATCTAGGTGTGAACCTAAATAAATTCTTATATTTCAATAAGCATATACATCTACAGTTATCAAAAGCGAAACGCGCTTTTTTTATGTACAAAAGATTCTTTTATTCAAGTTATATATTACCCAGAGTAAAATTAATATTATATCAAACTCTTGTTAGACCAATTCTGACTTATGGTTGCCCAATATGGTTCAACATATCCCCAGCTTATATGGAAAAGTATCGGAGTTTTGAACGCAAATGTATCAGAGCATGCTTGTCACTATTTAGATCACCGAGCAGCAATTATATGAAATATATATCTAACGTAAAATTATATAATACTGCAAAAATAAGCAGAATAGATAACTTTATTATCCATTTAATAAGAAACCATATAATAAAATGTATGGAATGCGACACAAACAATTTAATATTAGCACCATACTATTGCAACGAGAATTATATAATTTCTTGCCTAATAAGTGGGTACGTTCCGCCCGAAGCTTTCTTATATCTCGATAGAAATGGATTCATCCAAAACAACAGTGGTATACCTGTTATTTATCATATTTATAGGAGAGCAAATAATAAAATGGTTTATGATAAACAATTAACAATAGAAAACAGTAGATTTAACACTGCTATTTTTTCTAAGGATAAAAATACGTTTCCAAATGTTAATACTAACACATTCTGGTGGCTCACCGAATGATTAATTTCTCTTTCTTCTTTACCCCTTTATTTTACTTTTAAGACTTGACAATGAAAAATACTCTTTTTTTTGATCGCAAAGTAATGTTTTTCCAAAATTTTTTCATTACATTAGAAAAAATAGTAATAATATTATATATTAATATTAGTGATATTATGTATCAAACATATATAAACATATTATTTAAACATATATAAAATTTTTATTATGATATTACTTATACTTGAGAGCCCATTCAGGGACAGTGTATTATTTACTTCATATAAACTATTTGTTTATTTATAGTTTAATTATATATATAGTGAAATGTAAATAAACACCAATAAAAAAAAAAAATAAAAATAAATTAAACTTTACAATTTGCTTTAGTGCAACAAAATATTAAATTTTTTGTAGAACTTATTAATTTTCTCATAACACCTTGATCAAGTGCTTTGTACTTTTTGAAAATTGAAATTTTTAGATCATTTAAATTCACTAATTAAAGATTGTCTGGATAAGTTCTGTTGACGAGATTTCCCGATATGTTTTCTAAGGGGTTAATATCAGGAGAATAAGCAGGCCATTTCAAATATACGATTTCATTCAAGCTTGACCATACTGTTGTGAATTTTCTGGCAAGACAGGCTGCATTGTCTCGCTGGTATATATACCAATTTTCTCCATTTTACCTGTATATAAAAATGACAAAAAAAAAAAAAAACTGCACGGAACTAATCCACGACATTTATCACTGTTCACTCTTGGTTGACACGATTTGGAATTCCACACAACACTATTCAGTAAACGCACTCAAAATCACAACCGTACGGTTGTCATTTTTGTAATTTTTGTCAAACAAGGACTTTTTTCCATTTCTGCTATACAAATTGAACGCTTTAATAAGCTAGATATTTCTTATTAATCGAATTATTGTGTAATATAAGTTCATTTTTGGAAAGAAAACATATTAATATAAGTCCAACAAAGAGATGATAACACTAGTTTACACCGAAAATGAACATTTGATGAGAAGTGATGTTCCTTATGTATTTTCTCCCGCTGAATTCGAAAATCAAGGTTAATTTTTTTTTTTATGGAACAGTTTTTGAGATTTTGCCATTTTTTAATATTTTCGACCTTTTTTCACTGGGCAAATCATATTTCCACCTAAAAATGTTCGTCGTTCTTGGTACCCAAATGCAAGGTATTGAGATGACGAACAAACGTGTATAATCAGATCTTTAATTGGTAAAGCGGTTCAAAATATATCGATAAAAATGGGGCACATTTTCAAAAAAATCATATTTTACAGTGATTCTGTGCCGACGGAAAAGTCCAAATCGTTGAAAAAACGTCTGGTTTCTCTTTATGTACGTAAATACGAAACCTTTTCGTAAGAACCAACACCAACCAGAAGAAAATTGACCGAAAAATGACAAAGTTATAAGCAATTGAGTGAGTAAATCCAAATCCCATGTTTTCCGAATATTTTATTTTTTTCAACAATTTATTGGGTTTAAACGCATGCAATACATTCTTGACATTTTTGTGTGTTAGAAATAGTTGTTGCTCTTGCTTTGTGTTCGGTTGCTTTTGGAATCCGTCGGCGTCAGCCAAAAAAAAACATGTCGGCGGCGGCGGCTAACTGGCTGACGACTGGCGGCTGGCATCACTGGTGTCCATAAAAAAATTTAACCTTGATTTTCGAATTCACCGTGAGAAAACACATAAGGAAATCTATCTCTCATCAAATGTACATGAAAAAAATGTCATTTTGTAAACTAGTGTAATTATTGCATGGATAGTAGGGTTATGACTAATTTTTTTTACAAAATTTTAACCTATCACCACGTGATAGGCAATACTAAATTAATAATAAAAATCGTGTTTGCAGGTTATTGTGGCAAAAAAAAACCTTCCGCACACAACGCGTTGAAATGTGTTCTATATTTTTTTAGTTGGTTTAAAATATTTCTTCAACGTTTTAAATACTTTTGTGTATTTTAGGGGCGATGTCCCGATCAGTTTCAAATTTTCACCACTTATAAAATAATTTGTTGCGACTCTAACAAATTTTTTTTGGATGTCGACATATTTTCCGAGTTACGGACCTCCAAAGGTTTCACAGTGACTTTATATAACTTTGTTATTTAGCATCGGAATTGAGCAATATATATACATATAACATTTTGAAGCCCACATGAGTGCCTTTTATTTGATAATTTTAAATTTGAAATCCATTAACCAGCTAGGAACCTATTTAAAATTTAACATTTCTTAGAGTTTTTTTTGGGAAATTATTTTTTAAGGAAATTAACCCATTATGAACTTTATATTTTCATATTATTAAAAACATTTTTGAAAAAAATAGTAAGATATTTGATTTTCTATCGAACTACCTTATAAATAACAATATATTTTTACAAAAACTTAAAATTGTAGTTCAACTCCCTACTATATCCGGTCCTGAAAGTGTTAAGACGTCAAAATATAAATTGAAATGAAGCTAGTGGATCTAGCTTTTATTCAGTTGTTGTAAATACCAACATTGAAGACATCGTTTATGAGATAATGCCATGTTTTCCAAAAAAAACTCAAAAAAATCCAAATTTTAATAGGTTCATAATGTGTTAATGGATTTCAAATTTAAAAATATTAAATAAAAGGCACTCATGTGAGCTTCAAAATTATATATATATATTGCTCAGTTCCGATGCTAAATAACAAAGTTATATAAAGTCAGTGTCAAAATTTTGGAGGTCCATAACTCGGAAAATATCTCGACCGCCGAAGAACAAAATATTTTGCTAGAATCGCAACAAAATGTTTTATAAGTGGTGAAAATTTGAAACTGATCGGCGCATCGGCCCTAAAATACATAAAAGTCTTTCAAAGAAATATTCTAAATCAACTAGAACAAGTAAGAAAATTATAGTCGGTCTAGACCGACTATACGATACCCTATACCATGTGCTTAGAGACCCTATCACTTAGGCCCAAATAACTGGATATAGAAAATAAGCATAAACCAAATTTGAGTGGGATTTTTATTAATTTTTTTGGCCGCAGATATGAAAAAGTTCATATCGGATGATATATCTATATGGGGACTAGGCCCAAAAATGGACCGATCCTGACCATGTTTGGTAAAGTCTCTCGTATTTTGCAAAAACATATACAAACAAAATTTGAGAAGAATCAGTGCAATATTTTTGTTTTTTGACAGATTTAAGTGAAGATCGGGAAGGAGTTTTATATGTGGCTTATGACTAAGAGTTGTCCCATAGGGATCATTTTTGGACTACTCATTATTGGATGTAAGAAACGCATACAAACCCAATTTGACTAAGACCTATATGACAATTTGGATGTTATGACAATTTATGTCGATTTCATAGCGGTCATTTGTATGGGGGCTAGGTCTGAACATGGACCGATTCTCACCAATTTCAATAGCATTCATCGTATGGCCGATAAAACTTATATACAAAATTTCATCAAAATATATTCATATTTGCGACCTGCAGTTTGATTACAAGGTTTACATGGACACACAGACGGACGGACGGACGGACAACGTTAAATTGAATCAGTTAGTGATTCTGGTTCGATCGGTATAATAAAAAATTGGTCTAGGTCAAATATTTTTCGTAGTTACAAACAGCAGCACAAAGTCATTATACCCAAACCACATAGTGGTATAGGGTATAAAAATATAGACCAAATTTCAACGTGTTTGGTGCGGAAACTTTTTTAAAAACAGCGGAAAAGTAAGATTGTGTTTCTTAATATTTTTTTATAGCCTTTTTGGCTAGGGTATGTAAAATTTGATATTTGAAAAAAAAAGATCATAAAGTCATAACCCTAATGGATAGTTGAAATTTTATTGAAAATTCATTCACAGATGACCAAATGTGCTATCAATTATGAGTGCACTTTATAATACATGCTATCGAAACATGTGGTAGCATTGCACAAATCTCTCATTTTTTATATTTCGGGAAAAATCCAGTATTTTTGATGGAGTCTTCAATTTTGTGATAAAAAAATTTCTGGAAACAACATTGAAGCTTCTTTACTTTTACTTTAATAAAGCATGGAAAGTTGCAAAAATTTTACCAAACTGTTCGAACACATAGTAAAGTCAAAAATGGTGGACGAATTACCAATCAGTCCAATTTCATCATATCAGTTTGGATTTAACCTTAAATGCATGATTTTTTATTTTTGATTAAAAAAAATTTTAATCATATACAAAATTAATGTAAGTGAAGGAAAAAATAATATTATAACCACCAAATTCGTATTTTCTTTTTATTTTGGAAAAACATACTGATGTATATCTACATCATCATGCACAATCATTCCTTGAGTTCTTATAATAACCTGTAAATAGCAATAACATGTTCAACAATGTTGATTGTATTTTAATCCATGTTTTTATTTATAAAATATGAAATATTGTTCCAAAAATTTTTACAATAAATTATGTGGTGTGGAATTTTTAAAAACAATTATTTTTTGCATTTAAGCATAAAGGCACATTGCATTTTTGGCATGCCCACTGAGTTGTTCCCTTGCACTCCGGTATTTTGCATCGCAATCTGTTGGCAAATATAGGCCAGTGATCAACGCCGTCTTTTCTGACATCTTTTGATGGCAAAGGCTGAGGTTCCCCTCTCGATTTTTTTGTTGCTTGTAAATTTGTTTCAAGCGAGGTATTGCCAGGTCGACCTCTTTTGTTTCCGCTTAATTGTGGTCCAATATTGCAAAGCCAATTCATTTCGAAACTGACCAAGATTTAGTAACTGCTTACTGGAGACACCCCTTGCAATAGCATGTTTTTTCATAAGTTGCCAAGAGTTTATTACCGCAAGGTCCAAAATGTGGTAAAATAAGCGAAGGTACCACTTTCGGCTCATGACCCTTATGCGATAGCGACCTAAATAGCTATCCATAAGGTCAACTCCACCCATATGCTTATTATACTCTTGGACAACTTTAGGATAAGGTATATTCACTTTTTGTTTTAGGCGCTTATCATACCGGCTTATACCGCCCACAGGTTGAGAACCAATATATGTCGACAATAATGTAACCAGTTTGTTGTCTTTCCACACAGTCGCTGTAAAATCAACCCCGTCATAATGACCAGTTCTTTCTTCATACGTTCTTCTAGGAATCGCAGTTTTCATAAGATCCTTCTTATCCGGAAGCCGTCAGTTTGGCAATCTGTTTTGTTGTACGGTTCCAACGCAATGTATACCTTGTTTTGACAAATAATAAGCCAGTGGCAATGAAGTATAAAAATTATCAAAATATAATATGTGATTTTTCATCCGCGGTATCACTTTGGCTAACCGTACAACAACATTATTCGTGGCTCCTAGGTCTGGCTCATCTGGTGCCCTTTTATCTTCTTGGCCAGAATAAACTTCAAAACGGTATGCATATCCCGTAATATTGCATAGCACAAACAGTTTGTAGCCCCACTTATGGGGCTTGTTTGGCAAGTACTGTTTGACAAAAATGACCTATTTTAGTTGAACACATCTGCTCGTCTAAAGAGAGGCGCTGATCAATTGGTATAGATGAAAATGTTTCATTTAGATGGTCTAAGACAGGTCTTATCTTGTGTAAGCGATCGTGATTTGGGTGATCTCTTGGAAGATGCTTTTCGTTGTTGTTAAAGTGCAACACACTCCTTATAGTTTCAAAACGGTTCACTCTTTATTGGTTCATAACCATATTTTTCGTGCCAACAAGAGCGAACACTCGGGAAATGTTGAACTGACATAAAAAGCAAATCCCTATGAATTTTTTTAATTCGTCAACATTTGTCACAAAAGAAGTTGCAGGGTTGCTTTGAGTGGCATAAAGATTAGTTTCATCTACGATTTTTGAAGGAAGTCTGGAGTAAAAAAGTAGAGAAAACACCTGTATGGGGTGTCTAACTTGGCTATATCTTCATCTAATATTCCAGGTTCGTGAGTAATTATAGATTCATCATAACATATATGATTTTTTTTCCAAACAAGGCTGCGTTTATCAAACAAATTCATGAAGTTGTCTTGGACTTCATTTTGTACAGATGGGCCATGTGAACCATACTCAGTAAGAAGTGGATCAGTTTCTTCGCCAAGATCGTGGTCAGCGGTTTCTTGTTCACCTAAAGGGTCGGCTTCTTCCGCCAAATTTTCAAGAAGGTCCCTAGTGATCGCGTAAAATTGATCTTCGTCATCATTTTCATCTTCTAGCCCATCTTCCGAAATGTTACCATCTTCTAAATCAGCTAGAATCTTTTCAATGTCTTTAGTTTTCAGCGATCGAGACATACGTGATAATAAAAATGTTAATTCACAAGAAATTGTTAGAAAAGTAGAATATTAAGGCAAATTTAACAGTATATATTTATACAAACATAAAAATATAAATAAGAACTCCCTTTACTACAATAGAAAATATTCAGAACTGATTTTGCATACTGATGTATATCTACATCATTTACAAAATACAGTTTTTCATGCACAAATTCAACAGCATTTAAAAACTTGAAGATAAAATGCATTTTACTTACCTTTTGCTATCCAAAAACAATTTTTTTACTATATTTTATGTTAATTTTATATAAATATTCACACTTTTTAACTCACAACAAAATGAAATAATACACAAACTGAGTTGCTGCTGTTAAAATTGTAACAGACACTAAAAAAAAGCTTATTGAGCTGTTGTTTCCAAAAGATAATGGAAAATCAGTGATGTCAATTTCATATGTAAAAAAAAAGAAAGAAAACATTACCACATCAAGAGCTATGAAGGTTTTAATATGTGATGTAGATCTACATCACTATGCATTTAAGGGTTAAGCGTTTTTATTTAACACACCATGCACTTTTATATTTCACAACGATGTGGTTATAAACATGAGAAAAAGGTGCTGCACATTGGCAATCTTGATGGGTACTGAAAAGGCTTTTGGTTAGACCAGCCGCAAGGAAATTCAGCACAAGCTGATATATATTGGTTTTGACCCATTTCTTGTCAAACTTTTTTCAAATTTAGTGTCCGAATCAGCGATAAATCTTCATCACTTGAATGGTAATCAGCGCACAGTGGTCGATTTGAAATATTTAGGCGGCCAAAAATCTAAATCTTAGATACGTAGTAGGCACAAAATATTGACGTCTACGTATAGTAAACACTTCTGCGAATTACCCCCCACCCTTTTTTTCAACAACCATACGTCACCGCTTCCGTGCAGTTAGACGCAATTTGATCGTTGACTTGATACGTATTTCTATTTGGTTGCCCAAATTATATCAAAATTCGCAATACGCAAGTATGTTTATTTTAAGTTGTGTAGTGAAGTGAAAGTGAAAGTGATTCCCATAGCTCAAGTAAGCTTCTATTAAATAAATAATAGTTTTAACTTTTATTTTTAACTTTCGTTATATTTTTCGGTAGTCGAACATACCCTCCTTTTCACATAAAAAATTTAATTTTTTTAATTTCAAAAGCAATTTTGTTATGGATCAGGATTCGTCCGGATCATATTTTTTGTTTATTGAATACGTGGCACATTCAGCTTTTCAATAAAAAAAAACAAGAGCCGCAGAATCCCGCTTATTCCTTAAAGACAGCAGTTCAAAGTATTTTGTTAAACAAATTAAAAAAAACATTTTTTTGATTTTATATTTTTCTTTTTTTTAGTTATGGAGATACCTAGTTCGTCGGGGGTAAAAATAGTGACCCGTAAATGTATGTTTGAGCAAATGCAACTACAAAATTTGCCAAGTATGGATGAGAAATTGGAGTTTTTAGAAAACAACTTGCTAATGTCTTGCGGAGACACTGTGGAAAGAAAAAAGAGCCTTAAGCATAAATTTTCCTACATCAAACACGAATTCAAACAGAGATGGCTAAAAGCTCATAAAGTTGAAGAAGTTTTTATGAAAAACAACCAGAAGTGGCTGGAAGGCACTTTTGAAATACCAGTGCATTCGTTTAATCAACCAGGTCGTCCGATCAAATCATTTTCGGATTCGAGTGAACGAAGCAAGAGAAGACAAACTGGGGAAATTCGATCAAATGTTGATGATGAAATGATTATACATGCAGTCATATTGCAAACGAAGGGAAAAAGAAATGCCTCAAAAGTGCTCAAAGATATACGAAATTCACCAACAAAGGCTAGTAAATATAGAAAAGCATATTCCAACACCAATGAAACAATTGCTCCTTTGACCCCGTTCCAAGCACTCAAAATGTTCGTAGAAGCTGATCTAACAAGACCACAATATGAAATAATAAGGGCAACTAACCCAAAGCATTACCCTTGTTACGACCTTTTGTTGAAAGCAAAACAAGAATGCTACCCACCAAAGACGGCATTGAAAGTAACGGCTACCTGCGCAGAAATTAATTTACAATGCCTAATGGATCATACTATTCAACGATTATCAATCTACCTAGAAGAAGTGTTATCAACCCTTAACGAAATTGAAAGAAAGTCATTAACGATCATTTATAAATGGGGGTGTGACGGGTCACAACAAGCACGGTACAAACAAAAATTCTCGGAAGACGCCGAATCCGATGCTAATATATTTTTGAATTCTTTTCACTTCAAATTATTTGTGGTAAAGAAAACAATAAAGTGTTGTGGCAAAATCCAACACCATCATCACCACGATTTTGCCGCTCCATCAGATTTCGGTATGTGAAAGAAACTACAGATGTAACAAAAGAGGAAATAAGTTATATGCAAAATGAAATTAAGAACCTCACTCCTACAAAAGTAAATATTGATGGAAAAGAATTTGTTTATAATCACATTTTAAAAATGACCATGATTGATGGCAAAGTTTGCAATGCTGTAACCAACACGACCTCAACTAGCCGATATGTGGTGCCACTTCCAAAGATTTCAATAATTTAAGCAAAAAGAACGAGATAAGTCCCGATGCTCTTGAGTTTGGCATTTCGGTATTGCACGCAAAAATACGTATTTTTGAAAGCATTCTGCATTTGGCATATAAATTGCCCGTGAAGAAATATGGAAAGAAAAGGACCGAGGAAGAGAAAGCATTAGAAGAAGAAAGAAAAAAAGAAATCCAATGTTGGTAATACCAATGATGGCAATACGAGTAGGAGATTTTTTGAAAACACAGAATTAGCGGCGGACATAACAGGCATTAACCACGAATTAATATAAAGATTTTAAATTTTATTAGAGGCAATTTCAAGCGGACACAAAATAAATACAACAAAATTCGAAGAATATGCTTCAACACCGCGCAAATGTATGTGGAATTATACGGATGGCATCCCATGACTCCAACAATGCATAAATTACTATTACATGGGGCGAGCATCATAGATAATGCACTGTTGCCAATCGGCCAATTGTCGGAGGAGGCTGCAGAAGCACGAAATAAACAGAATTTTTCAAGAAAATTTTCAAGGGAAGAATGCAACCGTGATATTTATCAAAGATTGCTTCTTACTTCAGATCCACTCGTAAGTTGTGAAAGATCGTTAAAGAAAACTTCACACAACATTTTTTCCAGTGAAGTTATAGAACTATTAGAATCTGCCCAGCCCCACAGACAATCAAGCATTGAGCACGAAGAAGTCGAGATAAAAACGTCTTTTAATAAGAAAATTTAATGCATTTTTATTTATTTATGATTTATGAGAATAAAATGTGTTTTTATTATAAAATATATGATTTTCTTATTTATTTTTTAAAATAAATAGATAGTTTTTTAAAATACAGTCTTTCGACCACTGTGCAGCGGTTATTCAATATATTTTTGAATGATTTTACTCAATCCATTACAAATTGTAAGGCAAACCTCCACGCTGATGATTGCATGATATACAGCTACAACGAGTCGCCCTTACAGGAATTAGAAACTGTTGCTTCTTATATTGGAACTATTTATAAATTCTACGAAGAATGGTAAGAGGCCAGTTGTTCAGAAATGTAACTGAAATACCGATAAAGGATATCTTAACATACCTTGGAGTAAATTTCAATCCACTTTTCAAATTTAATAACCACAGGCGAACGTTTCTGACAAAAGCTAAATGTTATACCGTTATGTTCTCTGGCGTGTGAAATAATTCTTATCTCCCCCTGAAAACGAAACGCAAGTGCCGATAAGATCTGCTCTAACATATGAATTCACGATATTGTTTTCTGTTTATCCAACAGTTGCTCGGTATAATTATAGTTGGGTCTACGTCAAATATATTATACCCTGACCACATAGTGGTATATGGTATAAAAAATAGTTGAAAAATAATCAACACACACTATCAGGTTGAAAATTTACAGAGATATGGATGCCCAAAACTGCTTAGTGTAGTAGTAAGAGGAGTAAAGACATATCCCAGCCTCAAGTGCAGGTAAATTATCAGAAAATATAACGCAGGCACCAGCAAACCAGTAAGTACAAGTACAGTCAGGAAAGCGCTTCACAGAAATGGCCTACATGGAATGATACCACGCAAGAAACTATACATATCCAAGCGATCATAGCAAGCGTATGGATTTCAATAAAAAGTAGCTTTTTTGAGAAAATATTTTATATACAGCTAAGAGCAAATCCGATATTTTCGGTCCTCAAAAAGATGACGTGCTAAGAATGAAACCTTGAAAGAAATGTGTCTTAACAACACTGTCAAACACGGTGTAGGCTCAGTTATGCTGAGCATCGAGAAATTAGTCTTGTTTGGAAACTAGGTCTTCTACCAAAACAACAACCCAAAGAATACGTCTTAGATTGCGAAAGAGTTGCTACTTTACTTTAAAATCAGAAGAAGGCGATCTTATTCGATTGCTGTAGCTCCATCTTGTGGCAACCACAGTTCTGGATTGTTCCCTAAGTCTGACCTTAAAAAATGTTGAATGATTATCCGGTATTGAATGTCATTCCGATTAACCGCACTTGTTTGTCATTTTCGAAAAAAATAGGTCCAATTACACTGCACAACAGCATGTCTTAAGATTGGCTTGTGTTACATGATATTAGTCCAATACTTAATTACGATTGTAAATCTGCTGCTTGAATTTCTGTATCAACTCTATCTAAAAAATTATGACACGTTGGTCTTTTTATAATAAGCCACTATATATTTAAAGATAATCCTATTTTGTACAGTTCTTAATTAATACAAAAAACTTCCTCTTATATAATTTATATGAGAGCTGTCCTGGATGCTTCAACAGTGGTAAGCTATCATGTGTGTGTTCCAGTTTTCTCCTCTAAATGCACAGGCTGCTCCTGTGGCTCATCAGCTGTGGGTTCAGGAAACATCTTAGAGCTGAAAACACGTCTATGTGCCGATATTCCCAGTGGCTTGATTTTTTCGTTAAATGCCTTTTATGTTCACCCAACGAAAACAACAGTCATCGTGGTGGTTCACGAGTTCATTCGAGATCACAGTGGTTTCGTAGTTAACTTACTTCGTTTCCTTATATGTCTATTGGTTCACAAACATATATCTTTGTTCTTTGCTAAGTATTTTAATCATAAATTTTCCAAGATTTCTAAACTTAATTCTTAAAAAAACAAAAATAATAAACTTAAACAAATTAGTCTATATATAAGAGCGAAAGTATGTATGTTAGTTTGGTTGTTTGAGGCATCCGACAGGAACTACATAATTTTTGGTGGGCATAGCACCTTCCATACGAATATTTAATATCATATATTTGGAAACGTTCTGGTTTCCTTATATAAAAATGATAATGATGTGGTAGTTTTAATTTTTTCAAATATTTTATTTTATTTAACATAAATGTACTTATTTATTTTGTTTGATTTTTTTAAGAATCTAACTTTTAATTTTAGCTTTAATGCAAAATATAAAATTGTCTTTATTTTATTAAGTGAAAGTTTAAAGTTTAATTATGTCCGTGACGCCTCTTATGAGCTGCTCGTTTGCTGGTCGAAACGCAAAAAGATAGAATGATCTTTTCTGCTTGCTTAACGTTGTCTTTTTTTTTTTGGAAAGTAGTCGCTTGCTTAGCGTTGTTAAAAAAACGGATATGGTCCATCATACGGGTAGGTTAGAGAAGGTCGAATGAAGTCATTGCGAACAAAAACGTGTGTTGTTTGTTGTAGAATGAAGGATTGAGGTGACGAATGATGAACGGTGTCGGTTGTTTTAAGTTTCTGCATCGTGGATCCAAATTCGGAAACGAAGTCGGTAGTAGGATGGGAAATTTTGGAATTTTGAAAAAATTCGCCTGGAACAGTTAGAGTTGTGCCGTATACTAACTCCGCTGGCGATGCATTAATATCGGGTTTGAATGCAACTCGTAGTCCGAGCAAAATCATTGGCAAATGATGGACCCATCTGGCTGGATCATGACACAGTATTGCGGCTTTGAATGTTCGATGCCACCTTTTAATTATGCCATTTGCTTGTGGATGGTAAGGTGTAGTACGAAGATGTGTAGTTCCAATTGAGTTCATCAGTTCAGCAAAAACCACGGACTCGAATTGGCGACCCTGGTCTGAAGTTATTCGGGCAGGAACGCCAAAACGAGATATCCACTGCGCCAATAGAGCTTTAACTACCAGGCCATCTAGTAAAACGATCAATTATCGTTAGGCAGTATCGTTGTCCTTCACATAGCGGAAACGGACCAACGATGTCGATGTTGATATGAGCAAAACATTCTCTTGGCGGTACATACTTCATCGGTGTTGATCGGGTGTGACGTTGTACTTTTACTCGCTGACATTGAACACAGCAGCGGATGTAATTAGCAACAAAACAAAATCTATTCTTGACCAATTTGGTGGTGGCCCGGACTCCTGGGTGTGACAAACTATGCATTTTCATCAATATATGCTCCCGAAATTCTTTCGGTATATAAGGGCGAATGTGGGATGTCGTTGTATCGCAGGCGAGTTGGTCGCCACCACCTGGGATTGAAAAAATTTTTTTATTTAATGAATTTAGTTTCGTACCTTTATTCTGGAGAATTTGCTGGAGTTCTTCGTCCTCTCGTTGAGCCACGGCGATGGATGCATAGTCCACGATTTTTCTGATTGACTCGATGCGGGAAAGCGCATCAGCAGCAACATTTTATAAGCCAGACGTATGTCGAATGTCGGTGGTGAACTGGCTGATGAAGTCGAGTTGGCGTATCCGCCGAGGCGAAGGTTTCTCGATTTTCTGTTGGAAAGCAAAAATGAGCGGTCGGTGGTCGGTGATAATGTAGCAGTTTCGTCCTTCCAACATATATCGGAAGTGGCACACAGCTTGATAAATTGCTGCTAGTTCCCGATCGTACGTTGAGTACTTCTGTTGGGTGTCCGTAAATTTTTTCGAATAGAACGCCAATGGTTGTAATTCATCACCGATTTTTTAATGAAGGGCTGCCCCAACAGCAGTGTCGGATGCGTCAACGTAGACTGCTAATTCGGCGTTGGCAGCGGGATGTACCAGGAGTGTTGCGTTGGCCAGCTCGTCTTTGTAGCGGTCGAAAGCAGCTTCTGCCGTAGGGTTCCATTTTAACGGTGTAGAATCATTTTTTCGGTTTCCAACGATCAGTTTTTGTAGATGTAATTGATAAGAAATCGCATGTGGCAAGAATTTTCTGTAGAAATTTACCATGGCGATAAATCTTTTCAGTTCTTGAGCCACTTTCGGTTTTGAGAAATTTATGATAGCTGTTACTTTTTCGGGCAACGGTCGAATTCCACCAGCGGTTACTAAATGACCCAGAAATTGGATCTCGCTTTTTCCAAACTCGCACTTTTTTAAATTAATGGCAAGATGATTTTGCCGAAGTCGCTGAAATACTGCGGTTAAATCACGACAGTGTTGTTCAACTGAAGATGATGCGACACAAATATCATCGATATAGGGAAAAACAAAGTCCAACCCTCGTAGCACCTCATTTATTAGACGTTGGAAAGTTTGAGCAGCGTTACATAGCCCGAACGTCATGAAGTTAAATTCGTACAAGCCGAATGGGGTGCTGATGGCGGTCTTCGGGAAATCATCAGGGTGTATCGGAACCTGATGGAAAGCTTTCTGTAGATCAGTTTTAGAAAAAATAGTCTTACTTTGCAAATTCGTCATAAAATCGGTTAAGTACGGTAAAGGATAGCGAGCCAGTAATGTCTGGGCATTTAGAGCACGATAATCGCCGCATGGCCTCCAAGTTCCGTCACTTTTCTCTACTAGGTGCAACGGACTGGACCAATTGCTGATGGAAGGTCGACAAATTCCAGCCTTAAGCAGAATTTCGAATTCTTGTTTAGCAGCTGCTAGCTTTTCCTGTGATAGGCATCGTGGGCGACAGAAAACGGGCTGACCTCTTGTCTCGATTCTATGGGAAATTGAAGATTTGGTCACAGCATCATATGGAGCGAGTTTCGTATTGTCGGAAAAATCTTTGAAAATGTCGGCGAACGGACTGGTTGGAAACGTTTTGATAACGGCGGCTTCCGGATATTTCGAGGCTGTCAGTTTTCAAATTAAACCTGTAGCGTTATCGATTAGACGGTTGCGTTTTAGGTCGATTAGCAAATCAAAATGTTTGATGAAGTCCGAGCCGATGATCGGCGATGTAACATTCGCAACTACGAACAACCAATCAAAATCACGCCGTAGGCCGAGGTCTAATTTTATTTGCTTTTTACCAATTGCCTCTATAGTAGATCCGTTAGCAGCATATAGAGTGATGGCGGAAGGACGGACATCGGAGGACTTCGATGTGAGAGGTAGGTTAGAAACATCTGCGCCACTATCTACTAGAAAAATAATTTTGGAACGTTTGTCTTTTACCTGCAGGCGAAATATTTGAAGTTTGGTGGGGAATCTTTCGCTAGAAACCTCCACCCTTTTATGAAGTCAATTTTTGGTGGGTGACTCACTTGTGGACAATACATGCACACGATGCACGTCAACACGGGATGCGACACTTTTGGGCGTTTCGACCATATTTTTTATGGTACCAGCATTCATCACCGGTCGCGTTGTAAGAATAAGCTGGGCGATTTTGCGATCGGCCTCGTAAAGTTGGTGCACGTGAGGGTGCACGTCAGCGAGTCGAGAAACTTTCAAACTTTTTGCTAAGTTCGATGATAGCTGCGCTTAGTTCGTTTATTTCAGCCGAAGGTTGCGTCCTGACGCTGTTAATTTGGCTCGATGCCATTGCATCAATTATGGAATCAGCTCCCTTCGTAAATTCCGATGGGGAACCGGTTGATGCAGCAACCACAGGTTGGGCAAACTCCGGTAAGTGTTTAGTCCGTAACCCTTTCAATGCCGCGTCGCCCAGAGAGCTACCAGCAACTCGCTTCATTTCGAAGTATAACTCTGATGGCTTTTTATCGCCGAGCGGAAGCTCCGATAAGAGTCGATTTAGGCGCCGCTGTTCGCTGTCGGCAAAATTTTCTATGATTTTTGCCTTGATGTAGACGTACCTGTCGATGAGTGGCATGGACGCGATGACATGGGCCAACTGCGAAATCACGTTTGGGTTTAATGCAGCCATCACAGTTGCCGTTTTTTGTCCGCACTAATGCCGGATGCAGTAAACCAAGAGTCCATGGTTGTGAACCATGCCTCGATGTTGCTGTTTGTCATTTGCGGAACAGGCAAACGAGCGTATACGGCGGAAATGTTTCCGACCGGTGCGGACGAGTGTGGTAGGCGACTATCATTTTCGGCAAGGTTTAGATTTTCGTTCGACATGTTCGCTTATTTGCCGTTAAAAAAAAAGATGGCGATGATATGACGCAAAATGCGGTAGTAACCAAAAACAAATGACACTGAAACAAAATGGCAGCAATGCACTTACCGAACGCAGGAATGTCGAAAAGAAAAATATGGCTGCAACTCACGTCACTTAATGTTCACACAAGTTCAAATAAAATACGGGCAATTGTAACTTCTACCACACCAGATCACGTCGGGGTCACCAGTTTGGAAACGTTCTGGTTTCCTTATATAAAAATGATAATGGTGTGGTAGTTTTAATTTTTTCAAATATTTTATTTTATTTAACATAAATGTACGTACTTATTTTGTTTGATTTTTTTAAGAATCTAAGTTTTAATTTTAGCTTTAATGCAAAATATAAAATTGTCTTTATTTTATTAAATGAAAGTTTAAAGTTTAATTATGTCCGTGACGCCTCTTATGAGTTGCTCGTTTGCTGGTCGAAACGCAAAAAGATAGAATGATCTTTTTTGCTTGCTTAACGTTGTCTTTTTTTTGGAAAGTAGTCGCTTGCTTAGCGTTGTTAAAAAAACGAAAAATATAGACTACTTTTCTTGAAAGTAGTTGGTAGTAGAATAGTGTGGTTGCCACATATATATTGATTACTATGACAGGGTCAGATTTCCAAATTTGTGTGAGGTCATCTATTATTAATGTTAGTATCCATGCCGGAAACGGGCGTGATCGGAGAAGTGGGCGTGACAACTCCCATACAAAGTAATTGTTCAATATCATGTATCTCGAGCACTATGACAGAGGCAGCTTTGAAATTTGTCAGAGGTAATCTTTTGTTAATGTGAGTAGTCTGACAAAAAAACGGCAGGATCGGAGCAGTTGGCATGGCACCGACCACAGAAAAGTAAATAATTATTACCATATAACTAGAATACTATAAAAGAGGATAACCTTTACAATTTGGAAGACTTTATCAACTTTTAATGCCAGTAGTCAGATAAAAAATGGGCTGGAGACGAATAGTGTGCATGGTACCTCCTGTACAACAAAATATGAGGTACTTTGAACACAACAGTTTTGAAAATTTTGACAAGTACATTAATTGCCAATGTGAGTAATCTCGGAAAATAGGGGCGGAATCGCCAAATTCAAAAATCGCCAAATCAAAAATCGCAAAAATAAAAAATTTTCATATAATATTCCAGCAACACTTTGCTGGATTCAATTTGAAAATTCTTTGTATTTCTCATGGGCAGCTATATGTAGCTTGCTCCAGAGTAGGAACGCCGAAATATTTTAAAATTTTTGCACCGAATAAAAAAACAAAATATATTGTATTATCAGCAAACATTGAAATAAAAAATATACAATAACTTAGATTAAGTGTTTTAATTAATTAATACTAACTTTGTAAGAAAAACAGATTATTAAAACATGCATGTTAATCAGTTTCGGCAAGTCGTAGAGCTGCACGACAGGGCTAAAAAATCATATCGTCATTTATGTGCCATATTGTATATATAGGAAAAAATTTACGATTGTGTATTTTTTGCCGAATATTACTTTTACAGTGAAGATTGTTAAGAGTGGTCGTACCTATTGGAGGATGCGCTCAGCAATCCACATATGTACAAGTTTGCTGCGTAAAAATTCAAAGAACAAGGTTTCTATAAGAAGGACAGGTTACACTCGACACTGTTTTTATGGAGACAATTTTTAGATCACCGCTGTAGCTGCAATTATTTAATCTCTAGAAGATAATACTGATATCTTCAAGTGATTCATTTTTATATTGTGCGTCACCTACTACAGCTAAAACTCATATTACCTATTACATGGTAGCTTAAATTTAGAAAATAGGAATTAATGAAAAAAACTATCAAATTCAAGGATAAAAAAAAGCATTGCAACGCATTGTGACAATATGAAGTGAATTCTGAGTAGCATATACTATAAATAGAAAGGTAAAGAAGAAGAAGAAATACTTTGAACTAACGGAAACTGTTTGCTGTTGGGCTACACTAATAATAACAGCAGAACTGCTATTATGAAGATAGAGGGGAAGGAATTTCATTAGATAGTTATCGATTTTGGATAGAATACAAGAATAATTATAAATTGAATAGTTATACTTAATCAAAATGGGATTGTATATATTTCATTGAATGCATTCAAAAAATACATTTATTTATTTAAGATTTAGATAATGGAAAAATGTGCCTACTAAATATTATTTGAACCTACAGTAACAAGGCCTTGAGCGTAATAGGTGGTAATATATAAGTTTTATTAATGATTGTATTTTCAAAATAGTTGCGTACATAATATAATATATCATAATTAACATAACATAACATAACATAACATAATTATCTATAATATTAATAGGCTAGGCGATTTCTTGTGACCGATGTTTTGTTCTACCGCTTTATCCCGATTTTGACCAAACATATATTATTTGAAATGTATTTCTTTTTAGCCGTTTCGCAGATTTACAGATTTTTAAATTTTTTCTTTGTTTTGAGTAAATTGCATTTAAATTTGCTACTAACACATACATAAAATTAGACATATGCTATGTTTGTTTTATTAAATTTGTTAATAAGTTTGATATCTTCATTCACAATAATAATAAACCATAAAAGTGTAGGCTTGTGAATTGGCTAAGTTAAAAAATAAAGTTGCCTGGAAATTGCACTCGAATTTCGAGCGCTGGAATCTGCTAGTTATAATTAACGTTTTAAATCGAAAAAGTCCTATTTTCATAATTCTTTTTCTGAAGACATTAATAAGGTTTGATTATTTATTTCATATACATGTTATAGTATAACATTTAAAGTCCGTGACTGCGAATCTCCGGATGCGTTGTTGTTTTGCGGTGAATCATAACTCGTTACCGCATCATATAAAATCAAAAAATCGAAATGCGTTTAAAACGTGACGTGTTTCCTGATTTATATACGATACAAGCTGACCCGGTAAACTGCGCTTTGTCCAAAAGAGATTTTTTGATTGAAATAATTTCGAAATTTGTTTTTATAGAATATTATCGACCGTTAACAGGTGACGCAATAATATAATTTGAATACAACACTTTTCGAATTCAGTTGAATTCAACATATTATAATTATACGGATAGCTGACCCGACGGTCTTCGTCCCGTCCAGCATTTGGCGAAAATAGAATAAAATCAAGTATTAATTAAAAAAAGAATAGAACGATGATTGTAATCATAATCATATAATGCTGCACGATATACAACATTTTTTGTTTTCTGCTACGGAGCGTAAATGAATAGTGAGGATGGTTTCTCAACTCGGGAAACGCAACATAGCTGGCCCTGTGAAAAGAATGATATTCAGATTTATGCTGCACACCTCCAGGGACTGTCCTCGTAACTTGTTTATTGTCACCGCAAATGCAAGTTTCATTGGGAACTGAACACCTTTGAACTGGAACATCAAATCGGTTGAAGTCAAAGGAATTCGGGGCATAAGAATGACAGATCCAACTTTAATTCGAATTAGGAGATTCACCATAAAGCAACGTGCATAATAGCTCTGGTGGTGGAAGCAATTTGGCAATTTCACCTTTCCGCCCACGCAGCACAATCCAAGCGGTTCTTTCTCAAATGTAACTGCATTGTAATGCTCACAAACGACTGACATCTGGCCGAAGTGAACCGATGTGTGCGAACTGTATTGAATGTTGGGCTCATATCGAAAGGATGCATGCTCAATGTTCACCTGAATAATTTGTTGTAGCCTACGTCGTCGTTCAAAAATCGCACATTGTGATCTGGCTTCATCACTTTGCCGAGCACGAACTTCTCTTCCTCTCAATCATTGTTGCTCATTGTGTGTTTCGTTGATCTCTTCTCACTGTCGCGCACGATTTCCAACCATTCTGGTCGAACTGATTCCCTTCCAATAGCACGTTCCTCTTCCGTTCGACGTGTTGCGACATTTCGGTTCTGCCTGAGAATGCCGGCCAATGTTACAATGAAGTCTTCTTGGCATCGTAATAAAAATGACAAAATTATCCGAAAGTCAAAAAGAATATATATTTTTAAGAAAGAGTTATTCAATAATAGACCAATTTTTTTAAATTAAAGCGCTTATGTAAGCTTAAATTTAACTATATTATTTTAAGATCCAACTTTGCTATTAAATTATGTGATGGAAGACCTGGCAAATGAAGTATATATTCATCTTATACTACAGCAGTAGCAATTAACTTGAATGAAAATTGCGGAAATTTATATTTTTGTTATAGTGCAGAAATTGCCATTGCTCTTAAACATTTTCCTTTAAAACGATCCAATATATTAAAGTTCAATAATTACTTTTATGGAAATAACCCCACCCATTTATCCGATTCCGCCCATTTCCAAACTCACACTAATAACTCACACTAATAACCTATGAACTCACGCAATTTATATTATTTTATATTACTTAAGATACTTTTATTTTATTGCAAATTTATTTTATACGGTAGGTGACACGCCCACTTATCCAATCCCGCCCATTTTCGCCAGGGCTAATCACAGAAATAACAGATTAACTCACACAAACTTGCAAAGCTCTCCCTATCATTATACTCGGTATATGTACATAATATTTAATCAGTACGTTGTGGGGGATATACCCCGCCCACTTATACGATCCAGCCTATTTTCGTCAGGTGTACTTACACTCATAACAAATGACGTCACATAAAGTATCAAAGCTCTCCCTGTCATTATATTGAGTCTGATATTGACTGATTGATTTTTTTGTAGGTGCCACGCCCACTGTTCCGATAACGCAAATTTTTACAGCGGCTACTCACAGCAACTTACAGCAATAATAGATGACCTCATACAAAGTTGGAAAGCTCTCCCTAAAACACTACTCAATATATGATATTAATAAATAATTTTGTTTGGGAGGTACCACGCCCACATATCCAATACTGACCATTTTCGATATGACTATCCATATTAATAATAGACGGCCTCACACAAATTTACGAAGCTCTTCTTCTCTTAGTACTCAATATAGATGATGTTAAAATGGAATAACCGCGTACAGCGCCATCTGTTGAGACTTTTTGTATTTTTCTTTTTTTCTAAACCTTCGCGTGCCAGTTACAAACAAACTCGGTGTAGAAAGTGTCCCTTTTGGTCCTGTAGTTTTCAAGTGTTAAGCGGGCGAACAAACCACGATTCATTTATATATATATATAGATATCGTATGAGGCCGGTCGCTGGAAACGCTGTATCTTCTTCAGTTTTGCTCCAATTTACTTGGAATTGCATTCAGAAGAATACCCCCCTTAACTGATAATATAACAAATTGCTAGTTATTTTTTAGAAAAGAGAAAACATTCACACAGAACAAAGATTGGTAGGAATTGAAGCTTCCGATTTTATATCGCCAAGTGGCGGAATATATTCTTCATCAGAAACAATAAATTTCTCCCCATCACTATCACATTCACTTCATATATTTTGCATTTTAGGTAAATATAATCTCTTAAGACGGACTCTGTTTGTGACTTTATCAAATATTATCGTGTGGGTTACATTCCATACCTGCAAAGTAAAGGAATCAAAAATGCAGTTATAAAAAATGCTTGAAGACATTTAAACATGATTATATTTTCTACTCTCTGATACTGTTGTTATTTCTAAATTTGTTTCTGAAAAGAATTTATATTCAAGGTAAATGTGTAATAGTGGTTGTATAAATAACATCCGCATCCGGTATCCCTTTCATGTTATGCGCCGCTAGTAAGTTGATTTATTCGTCTTATTTATTTGCTATAACGTTCGATGTTTGGACAGTTTGTTCTATTCTTCTTTCTTACATTCAACTACGATGAGCTTTTCCGTCAGTTGTTGATGTTGGTTTTTGTATTTGATTGCAAACTAAGTGGAATCTTAACAATATGAAAACTGTACGGTATATAAAGAGTAGGGAACTATAAATAGTGACATTTTATAAAAAAAAGCATTGAAAAAATATCTTATTTCTAGTGAACATAATAACGCGGATTGTTTGGTTTATAAAAAAACTTTGAATATGTTAAGAAAAATAGAAAGATAAAATAAACATACAACTGCAATATTGTCCCAGCTTCAAGCTGAATTTTATTACTGAAACATTAAATTTAACATGTTTTAGTATAACGATTATAGTTAATTCTTATATTGCTCAAATCAAACTGAATAGCTATATATTTTTCAATTGCTATGGTATTTTACAAATAATATCAATCAAACTTAGATTTAATAGAAACAAGTGTAAATACGATACAATTTTACATTACATATAGAGATTATTAATAATAATTTTTGGCATTTAGTTAAACTTCTATTGACAATCAGCATCTCAGTCTAGTCAAGAAAACTTCTTCATTTAACCAATTTCCTGCAACTACTTAATTGAAAACGTTGGATTTTCTTCATGAAACTTTTAATGTTTCACTATTTTAGTCCCATTAAGAAAAGTTAATTTTCGAAAGATAGAATAATGGATGAATGCTAAAACGAAGTAAAAGTAGATAATCTTCAAAAATGTCTCTAAAATATTTAAATCTCTAAGCCTGTCTCTTTAACTTGTAACAGTATAAATTCGACTGAACATTTATTTATTTATTTCGGGTCTTCCGGATAGAATATTAAATATATTATTACACAGTAAATAATATGAATATCAATTTGAAAACAATATAAAGATATTATAATTTCAACAGAAAACAAGTAAGAAAATTATAGTCGGTCTAGACCGACTATACGATACCCTAAACCATGCGTTTAGAAACCTTATCTCTTAGGCCCAACTAACTGGACATTGAAAATAAGCAAAAAACCAAATTTGAGTGGGATTTTTCTTAATTTTTTTGGCTGCAGATATGAAAAAGTTCATATCGGATGCTATATCTATAAAGGGACTAGGTCCAAAAATGGACCGATCCAGATCATGTTTGGTAAAGTCTCTTGTATTTTGCAAAAATATGTACAAACAAAATTTGAGAAGAATCAGTGCAATATTTTTGTTTTTTAATAGATTTAAGTGTAGATGGGGAAGCAGCTCTATATGGGGTCAAAGGGATCACTTTTGGACTACGCATTAGTGGATGTAATGAACGCATACAAACCCAATTTGAGTAAGATCTATATGACAATTTGGATCTTATGGCAATTTATGTCGATTTCATATGGGTAATTTGTATGGGGGCTAGGTCTAAACATGGACCGATTCTCACCAGTTTCAATACCTTTCATCCCATGGCTGATAAAAGCTTATATACCAAATTTCGTCAAAATATATTCATATTTGCGACCTGCAGTTTGATTACAAGCTTTACATGGACACACAGACGGACGGACGGACATTGTTAAATCAACTCAGAAAGTGATTCTGATTCGATCGGTATAATTAAAGATGGGTCTAGGTCAAATATTTTTGGTTGTTACAAACAGCAGCACAAAGTCATTATACCCAAACCACATAGTGGTATAGGGTATAAAAAATAATATATGAAAAGAGTTAACAAATATATAAAAAGTTAAATTTTAATTATACCCTATACCACTATGTGGTTTGGGTATAAGGACTTTGTGCTGCTGTTTGTAACAACCAAAAATATTTGACCTAGACCCATCTTTAATTATACCGATCGAATCAGAATCACTTTCTGAGTTGATTTAACAATGTCCGTCCGTCTGTGTGTCCATGTAAAGCTTGTAATCAAACTGCAGGTCGCAAATATGAATATGTTTCGATGAAATTTGGTACGTAAGCTTTTATCGGCCATGGGATGAAGGCTATTGAAATTGGTGATAATCGGTTCATGTTCAGACCTAGCCCCCATACAAATTACCCATATGAAATCGACATAAATTGCCATAAGATCCAAATTGTCATATAGATCTTACTCAAATTGGGTTTGTATGCGTTCGTTACATCCACTAATGAGTAGTCCAAAAATGATCCCTTTGACCCCATATAGAGCTGCTTCCCGACCTTCACTTAAATCTATTAAAAAACAAAAATATTGCACTGATTCTTCTCAAATTTTGTTTGTACATATTTTTGCAAAATACAAGAGACTTTACCAAACATGATCAGGATCGGTCCATTTTTGGACCTAGTCCCTTTATAGATATAGCATCCGATATGAACTTTTTCATATCTGCAGCCAAAAAAATTAATAAAAATCCCACTCAAATTTGGTTTTTGCTTATTTTCAATGTCCAGTTAGTTGCGCCTAAGAGATAGGGTTTCTAAACGCATGGTATAGGGTATCGTATAGTCGGTCTAGACCGACTATAATTTTCTTACTTGTTTTAAACATACAATAGTAGAAAAAAAATCTTCATATATTTGGTTTTTGGAATAAGCATGGAACTCCAGAGCAATGCCATCATATCATAGCTTTTGTAAGATATAAATTGGAAACCAAAAGATATTGATCAGTTTTTCTCGATGTACAACAAGCGTTTGATAAAATTTGTCAAACTAAAAAACTTGCTTCCAACGCCTTTTTATTTATTGATAAAATCCTATTTAACAGATAGAAGTTTCTATGTTAAAGTTAACTCCGAGATTTCTCAAATATGTTGCATTAAAGCAGGAGTCCCTCAACGCAGTGTGCTTGGACCAGCTCCCTACGTCGGATATGCCAATTAACGAAAATTTAATAATTGTAACTTATGCAGATGAGACAGCGATTCTAGCATCAGATACTTGTCAACATAATGTATCGAATTTATTGCAGCAAGAATTGAATTCCATTGAGACATGGTTAAGAAAATTGAAAATTAAAGTCAACACTGAAAAATCATCACATATCACTTTATCTTTACGTCGAGGTTATTGTCCTGTTGTCCACAAAATGACTGCGTTAAATACTTAGGAATGAATATAGATAGGAGAATGACTTGGAAGACTCATATTAAAATATATAAACAACAATTAAATATCAAGATTAAAAGACTATATTGGCTTCTTGCACCAAAATCAAAACAAAGTCTAGAAAATAAAGTAATCTTGTATAAAATCATTTTAAAACCTGCTTGGACTTATGGAATCCAGCTATGAGGAACAGCCAACTAATATTGATATACTGTAAAGGTACCAATCAAAAACTATACGATCATACATTCCTCGTGATTTGTATCTAATAATGCTATACACAATGATCTCCTATTCCAAAGGTGAAAGATGATATGAGAAGATTTACCGAGGCCTATTTAGAAAGGTTAAGTCAACACATAAAACTCGATGATACAGACGAAATCAGGAGACTTAAAAGGCACCGTATATTGGACTTACCTTTCAGAAATTAATTGCTCATTTCCTTTTTATTTATACTAGTGTAGCCCAGCACTCGAAATTCGAGTGCAAATTCTAGAAAATAATATTTATTCATTAAATTTTTGTCTTCCAATGTTTTTTTAATCTATATGTATAAAAAATTTATGAATATTTAGATGAGCCTAAAGTTATGTTAATCAATTTTAGCAATTCACAATTCAACACAAAGCGTCTGATATATAATTTGAATAATTAACAGGGTGTAACGAATTGTTATAAA
The DNA here is from genome assembly GCA_963682025.1 of Cordilura impudica. Taxonomy (NCBI): domain Eukaryota; kingdom Metazoa; phylum Arthropoda; class Insecta; order Diptera; family Scathophagidae; genus Cordilura; species Cordilura impudica. Next base: position 134,208,959 of record OY821519.1, on the reverse strand, counting down.
TATTAAAAAAAAAAAAATATATATATATATATATATATATATATATATATATATTAGAGCGCCCATAAAACAAAAAGTGTTATTTTTTCCGCTCCCCGCTCATTTTCTAGTATATTGGATATAAAAAATAATATCCGCGCAAAAATTTATCCAATCAGATGCAAACCGGCCAGTCCGTCACGACTTTTAACCCTAAAAATGGAGTAAAATTAGTTCCAAGCTTTGACGAGCTATAACTCGAAATCCAGATGACTTTCGGAAAATACACGTTACGCATTTGTATTGCAAATATATATGCAAACATTTTCTCCTACAAATTTTTGACCTAGCTATGACGCTTCATGGTGTTTTAAGAGGTCAAACTTCAATATGGCAATAGTCAAACCTAAATAGACTTATAAATAAATTTACTAATTTACGTTTGAAAAAAATTTTGACTTCAAATTTGAAATTTGACCTCTTAAAACACCATGAAGGGTCATAGCTACGTCAAAAACTTGTATGAGAAAAATGTTTGCCTATATATTTGCAACACAAATGCTTAAGGTGTATTTTCCGAAAGTCATCTGGCTTACGTGTTATAACTCATAAAAGCTTGGAACCAATTTTACTCCATTTTTAGGGCTAAAAGTCGTGACGGACTGGCCGGTTTACATCCGATTGGAAAAATTTTTGCACGGATATTATTTTTTATGCCCAATATACTAGAAAATGAGCGGGGAGCGGAAAAAATACAAGTTTTCCATTTTTCTATGTATTTCATGGGCGCTCTAATATATATGTAGTTATTCTGTTCATGTGTTTGTCACTGAACTCCTGCTAAACGGCTGGATTATTTTTTAATTTTTTGTGTGTGTTTGAGTTCCTAGATGGTTTAGATACACAGTTAGACCGACTCGGATAGGTGGACATGGCGACTCTTATTATCATACCATGTATGTTATTCGTAGTCTGTGTTAGGCCAATGATTGCATCTTGAAAAGTGGGATCCTTACGCCTGTTCGCTATCGTAATATTTTTTGTTAAGATATAGAAAAGTGACTCAACTCCTTTGTTGGTGTTCGAACTACTCCATACCTTACTGTGGGCGTTTGGTTTTATTGTTTCTCCTGAATGAATCAACTAGCGCCTTCATCTTCCCATTCTGGTTTAACTTACACTTTTTAATATTAAACCCACATGTCTTAGCCTACCTTATCCAGGGCCCTTGGATAAGGCCAATGCTGTAGGTGGTTTTGGAAAACCCTCTGCTAATTTCCGCCTATATCGCCTCAGCGCGTTGACGATTGCTATGATAGGGAGAGCTTTGCAAATTTGTGTGATGTCAGCTGTTACTGGTATGAGTATCCGTGCCGAAAATAGGTGGGATCGGATGAGTTGGCGTGCCACCTTCCACACAAAGTGAATTGTCAATATAACATATATTGAGTAATATACAAGATAAAGTTACGATACCTTGTGTGATTTCACAGTTTATTACTGTGAATAGTTCTGCTTAAAATGGGTGGTGTCCGATCAGTAGGCGTGGCATCTCCCATACAAAGTAAATGTTAAGTATCACATATCTCGAGTAATATGCCAGGGAAAGCTTTTGAAAATTTGTGTGAGGTCATCTGTTATGAATGTGTGTACCAATGCTGGATGGATGGTATCCGATGAGTGGGCAGTTCACTTCCTGTATAGCCCTTTCTGACCTGAGTAGTAAAGGATTGTAGTCATTTTAAAATCATCAATATAAAAGGTTTTTTTACCAAGTCTACTTTCTTTTTAATTCTCTTTTGTGTAAAGAGCCCGCAAGAGAACCTACAATATCTGAGTACCGGTAAAAAAATAAGAAAAAGAAATGTATTTTTTTTTAACCACCTTAGCCAGATCTCACAATCGATATAGCTAGGTCTGACAGGGATATAGTGAATTTTCAATCTCTTACAGCTTGAGTAATACAAAATGGATATAACGATACCTTGTGCGATTTGGTGTGAATTTATTGCAATATAATGGCACGTCATCGTGGATGAGTAGGAAATATTGGTGGACATACAGGGAATGCACAAAAAGTCCATAACCGTCGGTAAAATAGAACGGCGGAAGATCAATTTGAGGACAATATATAGAGTTAAGAAACCAAGCCGAAAATCTAGATCACAGTGAACGTCTTCGAACTAATGCATGGAGACAAAGAGCGAACGTTCACGAGTCACCGACGCAGACATCGACATGGCCGATAGCGTATGCAAGAATGTTTCGTATTAACACGTACATCACTTCACCGTCTTGCGTTCAGATATGAACCGGAAGTAAACTATTCGTCACATCCACTAGAGGCAGAAAATGGCAACTCAATCATGTATTTAAAAACAAAAGTGTGTCGGCCCGCCTCTGCTGTGCATCAGGAAATTTTCACATCCACCATTGAATTTGCCGCCAAAAAGATTAAAAACGCTATTGGCTGAAGCCATATCTAAAATGACATCATTTGGAGCAAAAACATAAATTCGTGCATAAGGAGGATGGTTGTAATTTTGGATCTATACCTCGAACAGCCAATGGTATTTAGTACGAGACGTACTTTGATCCATATCGTGAATTGCATTCACTGAAAGATAACTATTGGGATTTCACACTTACAGTACGGAGTTCCTCTCCTCATCAAATTCGGCAATTATTCGCTATATTATTGATGACATATTTTCCGTCTGAGCTTCTGCTCTCTGGGATAAATATAAATATTCGATGAGTGAGGACATTCTGTATCACATTCGGAATGCTGATGAAGATTTCAACATCGATTTTCCGCTAATAAACATTAAGGATATTTGTATTCTTATTTCGAATGTACCACTTATTAATTTCGGTATGTCATCGCTTCACCGCACAGCAGTAGAAATTATTAATAGCGATGTTCAGCATTAACAATAGTTCGACACGACCTCTTTGGATACATTTAATACTAATAATGGGATTTTGCTCACTGCTAAACAAAAATATATATATGAACAAAATAATTTGTTAATTGCAGCACAACAAGGTACACAAGGTGACACTGACCAAACATTCCCCATATCATTGATACGCATTCGATCACAAATTTTATTGCCATTGCAGCGACCTTGCGTTAAGGCAAGGCTGAAGTTTGGATAATATGCAAAATTATGCTCTCGGATGAATGCACCATGGCCCAAAAGCTTTCATTTGAAGCTCTCGATAGTACGCTGAAAAATCTAAATAATAATAACAGAACGGCTGAAGATTTGATTAAATATAAAATTATTATCTCGGATGGATGCACCTTGGCCCAAAAGCTTTAATTTGAAGCTCTCGATAGTACGCTAAAAAATCTCAATAATATTAACAGAAATTTGGTGGTGCTCTACTACTGCTGTGCGATGATTTAAGACAGATATTGCCGGTCATTCCACGACTTATATGTTCAAATTAAATTAAACTATTTTTGAAAGAATCATACCTATGGCGAAGTGTTAGTAAATTATGCCTTACCATAAAATGCGCGTTCAAAATTCAATTGCATAGAAATACACAATACATTCGATCGAGTTTTTTGGCCGTATATATATTTATATAGATATTTTAAAAATACAGCAGTCATTGCCTGGCAAGGGAATATCACTCAAATCTATCGACACTGCTGTACATCCTGATGAATTTCTCAATTCTAAAAATAAAAAATCCTCCCATAATTGAAATACATATCAACGAAAGTCTGGAATAAAATAATTAGTTTAGGCAGAACAACGTTTGCCGGGTCAGCTGGCATATGTATACATCTTTATAAAAAAAAAATAATTAAAATTATAGAATTGACAAATAATTTTTCTCAGTTGCAAAGCGTGTTGCTTGTAGTTTTTATATATGATGGTAGCATGTTCCAAAGTTGAATTCCAAAATATAAAATGGCGTTCTGAAAAACAGTTTCTGCATCTGATCCGTATCATGTCATTGGAGCGTCTAGAGCAAACGAGATTAATCTGTTAAACATGTAACTTGATTCACGAGTAAGATTTAATTTTTCATTAATATCAATATTCTTGTTTTTTAAAAAATCATATACGAGTAAGTTAACTTCATAAAGTCTTTTCGAGAATGCTGATATATGACCACATTTTCTTAATCTAAAGATGTATCTTAATATATCATTGTAAGTTGTTTTTATTTTCTCTCTACTCGTAAATTCGGGATGAGATATGTTTTCGCAGGTAAAACTCGAATGTAAAGTAGGGTTACGTGTTGGGTTATCCGTAGTGTACGCAATATAGATAATGTTTTCTCAGAGTTAGCATTTAAGTGATCACAACAAGTGAGAGTATTAATAAAGATGATAACCAAATTTTTGCTTGAATCAACAATTTGAATTTGGTTGATTGTTTACAGTTATTTCTGGTTCAGTACTCAAGTTAACGGAATTTCGTTTAATAACACTAGCCAACAAAGTTTTGGACTGGAGCAACCAAATATCTTTCTTAAGGTAATTTGGTGAGCTGAATTCGAACTGTAATTGATTTTTCTCTATCACGTCAGGTTTTCGACATAAAACAAAAATGTTTTTATTCGTTTTTTACATAAAAAATCATTAGTTTATTTAGAAATCAATGAATTTTTAAAAGTGAATGGCGTTATTTGAACGTTGTTTGTATCTTGTTGGTTCAGTTTCATGTATCAGAGTCCAGCAATAGTCTCCCAGCATGCTGTTGTTCCAAAATCCTTGATAATTTCTTTAAATTTTCATTAAATCTTGGTGAGCATGCTCCCCTTGTCCGTCGCTCACTGCACCCAGGTTTTGTGGAAAAAATCTAAATCGAGTGACGAAAATGCATTTTGTGTGAAATTCGTACACCTAATTCGTGATAATTTTTTAATAATCCGGGATCAATTTGTCTGTATATTGAAAGATTTCCAGACTGTATATTCTTTCTCCAATAAATATTGTGAAACATTTGTGAAACTTCCTTGCATACCAGTCAACAAACCAATGACCTGAAACAGATTAATTTACAGTTATTTACGATGGTCTATACTATATATACAAAGAAATCACACACCTTAAGGTCACCACAGATCTTCCATTTATGATCGTTGTATTTGAGTAATGTCAAAATTTCAGACACTGTCTCGTAATTTTCCTTTGTATTAATGGCATGGGCAACTGGTGTGGGTACCCATTATGCAAAAGAAGAGCCTTTAAACTGTACTTAGAGCCATCAATAAATAATCTCCTTTCAGTTTTGTCATATGTCTGGTTTATTTTTTGAAATAAACCATCAACATCACTACAGTATAGAATAGAGTGTTTCTTTTCAAAATATGCAGCCAATTTCAAGCTTCTATCTCTATAGATTGTTACTTTTGTCTCAATTGCAAGATGTTTCCACTGCTGCATGCGTGAAGCTAGTAATTCTGCGTCTTGCTTCATTATATATAAATTCCGAGGTAGATTACTTAGCTCAGCTTGAGTCACTAAATGGCGTTCATCATCAGCCTCATACAAACTACCACTGCGGGTGAAAGATATTTCGGACTCACTGCTCGTAGCACTGGGAATGACTGGTAATTGATCATTTGGCAGACACAGAACTGGTTTGGAAACCGATGGGACATTCGATTTTTCATATTGAATCCAGCAACTTTTGTTAAACAGAAATAATTATCAGTTTGGCGGTTACTTGACTCTCTCCAAAATACTGGAATTGAAAAATCGAAATAGATATTCTCATAATTTTTGCAAAACATTGTCGGTGTCCACGGTTTGTCCAAGTTTCTGACAGCTAAACCCAAATAATGTAAATATGCATATTTTAATGATTCTGATATTGCATATCCTTTTCTTCCATCCAAATATTCACTACACACAAAGCAAAAATAGCTTGAATTAATAACACACGATCTCCCTGGCATGCTTAAATGCTACTATTATGAAGATTTAGAATGAATGTGGGCTTCTGTCAAATTAATAATTGTATAATTGTAGTGTTAGTATTGACTGTTTGACAGTATTGCTAACATGCGATAAAAAATTAACAAGACGTGATAGCCCAATTTTTATGCCAGATTAGAATTCAGATTATTTAAAAAATATGCTTCGTTACTGCAGTCCTTTTTTTTAAATTTGTAGACCGGTGTAATTTGTTAGTTTGGTTTAGATGGCAAAGACCACTAGCGGTTGCACGAGAGTTAACTTTAGTCAGATCGGCAGTCAATTTATCCACACAACTTGCAACGTGAGAGTGGATTAATCAGGTCGTTAACACAAAAGGTAAAAAGAAGCCAACCGAGAAATGAGCCTTAGGTTACGTCCTTTATCACTGGTAGAGCACGAGAAGTTTGAATATTCGCAAGTACATATTGAAAACACTCAGACAGATAAGAACAAATCAAATTAGTAGGCGATAATGAAAAATTAGATATCGTTGACAATTTTATGTATATCGTATTGTAGTCTACCGTGTAAACGATTATTACCAGAATCAATATGTCTACACACAGAACCGAATTCGTTTCCAACCGATTTTGTGTCAAATAATATCAAATAATTTTGTTTTGATTACTGAATTTTATTATCCAGAATACCGTATCTAGTTTGAGGTAGCTGAGCTTTTACATAAACTCGATTGGATATATTGTTATATTTGGTTGCTACATTGGAATTTAAAATTTATATATTGAGTGAAACAACCATTTATCTGGGGAACCCGTAGAAAATATATAAATAATTTTTTTAATTCTTTCACGAGCAATTTTTATTAATTACAAAACAAATATTACTAAAATGAAAAAAATCTTGCGGGATAAATTAAATTAAGATACTTTTCCCAAGAAACGCATGCATCATCCATGAATTAGTTTTGTTTATTCACGAATTAAAACCCTAGATTAGTGATCATACTGTTGAATATAATTCCAACATAGGTAAAATCAATTTATGATAATAGTGATGGAATTATATTAATAGTGATGGCGAAGATGCACATGTTTGTTTATTAGCTTACAACAGAAATCATAAGAATAATATTTCATAACGGTGTGAAGATTCTGGTGTATCATCGCATATGTGCACCGACAAATCACTATTCAAGATTTTAAATAAATCAAATAACAATTCTGTGAAAGTTGCTGATGGCAGAAATTTAACCATAAAAGGGACAGACAAAATTGAATTTAAAACAGAATCCAATAAAATTACATTAAATGATGTAAAATTTATACCAGAACTTACATCAATTTATTATCAGTTAATAAACATTAGTATAAATTAGTATATATAATTTAATATTTCCATTTCTAACTACTTATTCTCTAACTTTACCCTTCTAAGTTGCTGTATTATTTACTAATACATCATTCTAGTCCTCAGATAATCAACTCCCCATTTGTATTTGTATTTTTAATTTGTATTATTAAATTTATATTGTTAAATTTCTGTTCATGTTTATACCCTATACCATTATGTGGTTTGGTGTGGTGAATTAAATCGATTGAACAAAACATTTAAAGAAATATGTAAATTGAATGAAAAATAAAATTTCATAGAATTTGCACTTGAATTTCGAGGGCTGGGGTCTGCTAGTTTGTTATAAATAGTGCAATAAGTCCGGATATTAATGTAAACGAAAAATCGATTAAGAGGGTACTAAAGATTCGGCACAGCGCAATTTAACACTCTTACCTGTTGTTATACCCTATACCACTATGCGGTTTGGGTATAATGACTTTGTGCTGCTGTTTGTAACTACCAAAAATATTTGACCTAGACCCATCGTTTATTATACCGTCAGATTCGATTTAACGATGTCCGTCCGTCCGTCTGTGTGTCCATGTAAAGCTTGTAATCAAAGTGCAGGTCGAAAATATGGATATATTTCGATGAAATTTGGTATTTAATCTTTTAGCGGCCATTTGATGAACGCTTTTGAAATCGGTCCATGTTCAGACCTAGCTCCCATACAAATGACCCCTATGAAATCAACATATATTGCCATAAGATCCAAATTATCATACAAATCTTAGTCAAATCGGGTTTGTATGTATATATTATATCCGTTAATCAGTAGTCCAAAAATGATGCCTGTTGGACAACTCTTAGTCATAGGCCCCATATAGAGCTGCTTCCCGATCTTCACTTCAATATATCAAAAAACAAAAATATTGCACTGATTCTTCCCAAATTTTGTTTGTATATATTTTTGCAAAATACAAGAGACTCTACCAAACATGGTCAGGATCGGTCCATTTTGGGGCCTATTCCCCATATAGATATAGCATCCGATATGAACTTATTCATATCTGCAGCCGAAAAAATTAATAAAAATCCAACTCAAATTTGGTTTATGCTTATTTTCTATATCCAGTTAGGTGGGCCTGAGAGATAGGGTCTCTAAGCGCATGGTATAGGGTATCGTATAGTCGGTCTAGACCGACTATAATTTTTTGCTTGTTTTAATTTGTATTATTAAATTTATATTGTTTAATATTTGTTCATGTTTTTATTTTATATCTTTTTATAGTATACTCATTATGACTTTCGCTATGAAATAACTTTTGAATTATATTCTTATTGTTCCAATATTCCAATTAAATAAAATAAACTAAAAAATAAAATAAATTGAATAAAATAAAATACTTTGTAACGCATAAAATCTCAGATTTTTTTGTTTTGACACAAATTACAGAAATGGTAACATGCTATCGAAAACCAGTAGAATTATATGCAGAAGGAAAAAGAATATTCTCCTTTCGGTCCACTTCTGTGATTAGTTTTAAGTGTGATAAAAAAATATTTTTTTCTTTTTCGTTTGGGATGGTCTTTTTTCTACTTATTTATTTGGCTTATAAATATTGCATAACACTTTGAAGGAGCTATGTCAAACGAGAACACAACTTCATAACATCCATTTCTATAATTTCGAATTTTAGCATTTAAAATATTTATGTTTCATAAGCGCCCCGGTAGGTGAGTAGATAGCGTGCTCGCCTATCATGCGGGAGTCGTGGGTTCGATTCCCACCAGAGGCTTTGGTCTGTCGCTGCAAAAACCAGCCAAATGGTCTTTGTCACCCGGCTTATCCCTGGACCCAAGTGAGAATACAAATTTACTTTGTATTGTAATTAATATAAATAAATAAATAAATAAATATTTATGTTTCATATTCCATAATTACCTTTTTTAGTTTTTGTTAATTTTTTTAACAACAGTAGAACTTTTTTTAAATACCAAAAGAGGCAGTAGGGTACCTAAATTAAAAGAAAAATATTTCTTTCAGATTGCCAGATAAAGAAAGGATTCCTGTGAAATAAAAAAATCCATTTCAGTTTTTCCATTACAATGCTGGTCTTTCAAAATATCGAACGGTAGAACAAAATCGGCTAATATTTTCCTAAAAAATTCTCAACGACTGCTAATCTTATACCGTTTTCTTTTCTGGCAAAAGATGTCGCATTTTATTTGCACTTTTTTCGAAAAGCGTATTTTTTTTTAAATTTTGAATTAAGAGCAATCTTATTTTATACATCAATCAAGGGTCTCAAAAGTGTTCATAAAATGCAAAAGAATTTTGTTTATTCTCCTCTTAGAAGTAACTGGGTGAAAATATTAAAAAAAGAGGAACAATGGGGAAATATTCTCACACTGTGACCTGAAAGACGTCAATGGTTGCATTTTTTTTTTTTGCAATTTACGAGGGCACAACTTTGATGCCTTTCGATTGATGTATAAGAGAAGACTGCTCTTCATTCAGAATATATAAAAAATGCACTTTTCAATTAAAATTGCATATAAAATGCGACATTTTTTGTCAAAAAGAAAAACGGCATTATATGCGTAAATATCAAAGGTGCATAAGTTGTGTAGTATATCTGATGGTGTGATGTTTTTAATAAAATAAAATAAAAATTTAATAACATTTAAATTATAATGCGATAATTATTCACCCCTGTATCAATATTATATTGTGTGGACATTTTAACCATGGAAGAAAAGGACAACAAAGATAAAATGACCACAATAATACCATGCTAAAGAGCTTATCGCTCTCATATTTTTTCAGTGGAAATATTGTTCTGGTGGAATATTTTTTACAGACTGATAAAAAAAAAGATTCACATAAATTTATATCCCCAAATAGCAGCTAAAATATTATTGTTCTTTTAAGTTAAATTTAATTTTTTGGATGAGTGTATAAGTATATATACGTATATATTATATATTACATATTATATATATACTATATACATATAAAAAAAAGAACCTTCAAAGTTAAGGAAAGAACCTTAAAAGTTAGGTAAATTAAAATTTCTTAAATAAGTTGGATATGAAAAGAGCTTATTTAGGATAACAATAATTAAAACCTAATTTACATTTAGCTTTTTAAATTAACCAATATAGTTTTTATTGAACGAAACAAAAGTACTTTTCAAGTTGTATTTAATACAAATTTCTGGAAATTTTTTTGTAGTTCACATTTAATCCAAATATCCAAAATCGTAGAAAGAGTTTTGCTTGAAGCTACAAATACTTGTTGGAAGAAATTTCTTTAATAAATCAAATATAAAGTGTATAGAGATAATTAAGAATATATGTTGAAATAAATCTGTTTCTTTAGATTATCTACAACTTTCCACCTTCATGATTTTCTTCCAGCAGCAATTATGTAATTTTCCCTTACTTACTAGTACGTACTTTATAATTATATCCTATACCCATATGTGGTCAGGGTATTATGAGTCTGCGCTGAAGTTATAAACTAGCAAAAATATCAGAAAGTAATTCTGAGTCGATTTAGCGGTCATCCTCCGTCTGTCTGTGTGTTCGCGAATATTTTGTTAAAATTTGATATATGTATAAGGTTTTATTGTCCATATGATGAACGCTGTTGGAACTGGCGAAAATCGGTGCATGTCTAGCCCAGTCCCCATACACATTGCTCTTATAAGATCGACTTGAATGCCACAAGATCCAAATTATCATATAGATCTCGGTCAAATTTGATTTGAGTGTGTATATTACACCCATTATTTAGTAGTCCAAAAATGAACTCTGTGGGACAAATCTTAGTCAGAGCCCTCATATAAACTTGCTTGCTGATATTCACTTAAATCTATCAAAAATTAATTATTGTACAGAATTTTTGCAAAAAAATGGTCTCTCAATTTTTCAATCTAGTTCCCTATATAAACTTTTTCATATCTGCAGGCAAAAAATTAATAACAATCACACAAATTTTGTTCATGCCTTTTTTCTATATTCAATTAGTTACACCTAAGACCCTTTCTCTAAACACATAGTATAGGGTATCGTATAGCCAGTCTAGACATACCATAATTTTGTTTCCCGTTTTTCTTTAACTTTGTGGCAATTCGAAAAAGTGTAAACAACATAATTTTTTTTTTTTTGTTACACAAACATGTCAGCACACGTGCCAAATGAACAATATCTGCGGTAAGTATTGTTTTTGTTATTTGTCGATTACTGCGGAAGTTTACAATGAACGGACTTCATCGCTTAAGACATGAGAATTCTGGTTTCGAAACTAAAAAAGGGGTAATTTTAATATGGAAAACCAAAAATGTCATGGCAAAGTACAATAATTGTGACAAATGCAAGAAGAGCTCACAAAATCATTAAACGAGACAAAAGTAGCCTGAAATCATTGGTATTCAGTCAATATCATGAGTTTTGAAACAATACGAGTGGAAGTAGATAGAAGTAGAAAAACGGTCCCAAAAAAAATACTTTTTGAAGAAAATATTTCATATGTGAAGCCGTAAGCTGTAGAGCTCTATCTGAGGGCATCAGAAGGGTGTGACATACACTTAGCTGCAAAAACTAGGGGAACCATCACAGGAATCATGTCCGCCTGCATTTTTGGTATAGCGATGATTTTGGCGCGAATGTTTGCCTTTCAAATTACCGCACAAAAAGAAGTCTAGATGGATCTGGAGAATGTAATGGTGCGGCGTTGGTGGAAGATCCGCTTCCGTTTCCCTGAGCCTTTGATGGTCGCACGTGCTGGCGTAGGGGCCTAGCTCGCCGGATGAGTGGGGTCTTGCTCAGGCCCAGGGAAACCGCACTACAGATTTTCACGTGCGATTTAAAAAAAACTGTCAATTTAAACGGATGCTAAAAGGATGGACGGCCATACTTACCTTGGGATTGGGGACTAGGTGTTCTGCCCCTTTTGCCCTCCCAACCATGTTACCTCGACTCCATCTTACTTGGAGGTAACCCACTTCAATGAAAAGATTTGGTTTGGCTTTGGTTTTCTACATTGGTTTAAAAAAACAGTTTATTTAACCTTCATTTAAGGTTTCAAAATTTAAATTATACATAGCAAAACTTATTTAATTTTTTTTTATATTTTAGCAAAATTTTACTTTTTAGAAAAATTTAAAGTTTAGAAAAATTTAATTTTTAGGGAAATTTTAATTTTAAGAAAATTTTTAAATACAGCTCAATTTTAATTTTAGAAGGATTTTTAAATTTTAGCAAAATTCTGTTTTAGGAAAATTTTAAATTTAGGGTAATTTTTAAATTTAGGAAAATTTTTAAGTTTTAGGAGAATTTTAATTTTAACAAAATTTTAACTTTATCAATTGGAATTTAGCACTATTTTTGCACAATTTATATTTAGCGCAATTTAATTTAGAAAAATTTTGCTTTTAATAATATTTTAATTTTAGCTCAATTTGCATTTTAGCACTACGGAATAATAATAATATACGCCTTAAATACATAACCAAGTATGTAGATGACATATTGGCTATTGTGAATACTGACGACAAGGATGAAATACTGAGAACTTTTAACAAACATCACCCGAAAATACAATTCACGATGGAAATTGAAAACGAAAAGGCAATCCCATTCTTGGACACAAAATTATATAGACAAGATTACCGAATAATATTTGATTGGTACACGAAAGATACTGCATCTGGTAGAATTATGAATTTTAATTCAACACAACCTAGAAGCCAAATAATAAATACAGCAAAAAACTTTATACGCAGAGTTTTAAGCATCAGCGATCAACAATTTCACAATACAAACATCTACAAAATCACAAAAACATTAAAGGAAAACAGTTTTCCTAAACGACTAATTTATTCATTGATAAATGAAACCCAAAACAAAATAAAAAACAATAATATTGAAAATAAAAACGACACACAAGATAAACAATTTTACAGTGTACGGTATGTTCCTGGCTTGACTGACTCAAAGAATATAAGAAACACAATAGAAAACAAAAATATCAACTACGCATACAAACCAAACACAACACTTAGTACAATTTTCTCAAACACTAAAGCACCCATCGATAAACAACAACAAAATAATATAGTGTACGAAATCAGATGTAAAGGGGATACCGACCACAGCTGTGATTTAATTTATATTGGTACAACCAAACGCACGCTAGAGACGAGAATGGGAGAACACAAAAACGACATTGCCAAACAAAAACTCGCAACAGCTTTGGCGCAACACGTATTGGAGACAGGTCATACAGCTGACTTTAAAAAAGTAAAAATATTAGATAGAGAACCCATTGAGAAGAAAAGGTACACCATAGAAAGTTTACGAATCCAACAGAAAAAGGAATATACGATGAATTTAAAAGAGGATACTGACAAAATTAATGCTAGTTACAGGGTTGCAATACAATAACTTTACTGTGATATTATTTTAAGCTGAGTACTTGTTATTAATATATGTTCAATGTAATTTTTATTGTTTATGTTGGATGTAAATTAAATTAATTTTTAAATGTGATAAATAATACTCATGTTACTGTAAGTTATTGTCATATATATAGTGTATTTTAAATTGTTTTAACGTGATGTTTTTTTATATTAAATAGAATTTCCTTGAAAAAGTCAACAAAGAATTGACGAAACGTCGGAAAGAAATGTAATTTAAATGCAGTTTTATTTACATTAAAAATCTTAGGCCGTATTAGCTTATTTTCAAATAAAACAATAATATTTTAAATTAAATTTAGTTTTAATTTTAACTTTAACCAAAAAAAATATTTGTTTTTTTTTTAAATATGGTACCCTTTTTAAAATATTCTTAAATTTAGTATAAGTTTAAGTTTAGGTTAATTTTAAATTTTACAGTAATTCTAAATATATAAAAATTATTAGTTTGGTGATTTTAATTTAGTTTTGAATTTAAATTTAGAAAAATTTTCTTTACAGCAAAATTTTAATTTTAGCTAAATTATATTTCTTATTATAATTTTTAATCTAAGCTCAATTTTTTTTTCATTTGGGAAGATTTTTTTTAGTTTAATTTTATATATAGCAAAGTTCTTAATTTAGAAAGTTTTTAGTTAAAATTTATATTTAGTAAATTTTATTAACGTAGAAAAATATTTGTTTAAATTTATATTTAGAAAAAATTTTGATTTATAATTAGAAAAATCTTTAAAAAATAATTTTAGTTTATAGTTAGACAAATCTTATTTAATTTAGATTTAAAAAAACATTTTAATTAGTTTGTTTTAATTACCGCCATATGGTTGTAGGTGTTGAGGATGAAGCTGCTGCCGCCAGACGCCGTGGTTGTGTGTCGCAATATGCAATTAAAAAAAAATCGGCCACAGCTGCCTTAATAACGATATTGTTGCTGATTTCCATATAAAATTTTTATAATTTATTCAACTTATCAGTTTTATATTTTTTTTTTATTATTTTTGAACACACGCAACGAAATAAATATTTTGTTTTATAATTCTTCCATTTAATTTTCCAAATCAAATTTATTTCATTAATTTTCTAATAAGTTTATTTTAAAACATTTTTTTGTATTAGATTATAATTAAATAATGTATATATATTTTTCATTATATTTTTCTTATTGTTTTTGCACGCGTTCTTTGTCTTATTTTTGTCTATATTTTTTATTTTTTTTAAATTTATTAAGCTTAACTTTTATTTTAACTTTATTTTAACTTTACTTAAACTTTAGTTTTCTTAATTTTACTTTAATTTAATTTTAATTTCCTACACTACATTTTTTAATTTTTAAGAAGGTTTTTCCTCAACCTTAGTCTTCCATAAACAAAATTCAACTCCCTGATTTAAATTTTACTTTATTACATCAAACCTTCTCATCTTCATTCATTAATCTGCAGATAAAAACCTGTTTATTAATAAAACAAAGTCACCACCAATTCAATGAGAACATTCATATGCATTCATAATATTCTCTAGTATTTATAACACTCACACTCATATATGACTATGAGAGCAAGTGAGATCAATACAAGAAAATACGTGGTTTGACCAGCATGATTGCATATGAATGTGTTCATGATTTACTTCAACACAATGAAGAGAAAAAATACGCCATAAAAAAAAATGCCATCAACCTATTACCATATAAGTTGTTGTTTATATGTACATACTTGAACTTGAAAATAATTTCAAGATCAAGGTTATTATTTTTTTCTTCTTTCTTATTCTGCTTGTAACAGAAATTCTTTTGTTACAGTGCAGAGCAAAAAAATATCACCGTCACAAGAATTGGTTGGCTGTTCATTGTATAACCGCACACGTCTAACGAATTTTTGTTACAGAAACGCTTTATTTGCAATATGTCATTGTACACCATCTTGCTAAAACCAGTAACTCTCCAGACCTTATTCGCGTATTTTCTGGCACACATAATGAGGCACCTACCGATATCGTTTTCTATCGCAAATTTCGTTCTCGCAGACGGAAAATAGCTCAATGTTCGTTTTCGTGCAAATGCAGGGCCCAGCAGTCACTTTTTGGCCATGTAATGTCATTTCCTGCATCTCGTGTGGATTCTCCGTTTCCCACATATGGGGAACATCACCACAAAGTGTAAAGTGAGCCTCGTCGATCATCCAAATTTGGTTCCAAATTCAGGTTCAGTCTCAACCATTTAAGTCACTGTTTATCCGTGTTGCAATCGGCATGGACGGCATACAAATCATCCTTCAAAACGCGACTCAAATCAATTCCACTAATGCCAAATGCTGAGCGAGGTGACGATATGACTTATTTATTAAGTCATATTTATTACATAAGGTTTGAGGCCCTGGATTCGACTGAACTACCTGAGCCGTAGATGAAACCCCGCTTTAAGCTATGATGCACACCCAATAGTATTGTATTACTGTACCATTGGTGTCCTAAAAATAAATTCCAATACATTTAAAAAAAGTTATTTTTCTACAAATTCTTTCCTTGTTTACATCCTCTGAAATAGTGTGTATAAGCTTTTCATCCCGCTTGCAATACTTAGGAAAAAATCTGGATGCCATATTAATGTCCTTCTGTTGAAAACACGATCACATCTTCAATAGGTCAGCTGGGTTGTTCACTGTTAGTGCAAATCATTCATTGACATCCTGAGCAGGTAGCTGTTTAAAATCACGGAAATCGGTTTAAATTAATAAAAACAAGTAAGAGCGTTAAATTCGGCTGTGCCGAATTTTTGATACCCTCCACCCAATATTGGGACATTTAGCACTTTGAAACTGTTGCCAATACTGAGAAATTAAATCCGAATACCAATTAAATTTAAAGTTAATTGATTTTCTTGTTGGCCACTTTCTATTATAAAAAACACCACTTTCTATTATAAAAAACAATGATCTTTAAAAAGAATTAATTACTATTTGAAAATTTTTATTATTTTTCTTTTACTATAGTAGAAAACCACTAAGCACTTCACAGAACAGCCGCAGACGACATCATAATAATACCCAAAGTTTGATCCCTGTAAGCCTGGTTTGAGACCTAGAAGTGATACGATAATTGAAAAAAAAAAACAAAAAATCTAATGAGTCTTGGCTACAAATTATTAATATTAAAAAAAGGAAATCTTAAAATAATTTTATTTAATACAAAAATAATAAAAACAGGTAAGAACCTAAAGAATGAGATCGGCTTAAATGGTCATAATAACCAAATTATCATATAGATCTCGGTCAAATTGGATCTGTGTACGTTTATTGCATCCACTAATCAGTAGTCTAGAAATAAACCCTATAACTCTTCTTAGTCATAGACTCCATCGACCAAAAAATATTGCACAGATTTTTTTTTTTTAATTTGGCTTGTATATGTTTTTGCAATATATAAGTGACTTTACCAAATATGGTCACGGTCGGTCCATTTTTCGATATAGTCCCCATAGAAATATAGCATCCGAAATGAACTTTTTCTTATCTGCAGCCAAAAAAGTTAAAAATGTTTATTTTCTATATCCAATTAGTTGGACCTGAGAGATAGGGTATCTAAACGCATGGTATAGGATATCAAATAGTCGGTATAAACCGACTATAATTTTCTTGTTTTTTTTTTTTTTTGATAGGATGTAAAAATTATTTTTATTTTTTAAAAAACCTTTTACTTTTCCATTGACTGCATATCTGTAAATGAAAACATTGCAAGCTAATTAAAATAGAAATATTTAACATTTTACTGATGTAAGGCAAAAACAAGAATTGACAAGGTTATTTGAATCCTTTGTTTAGATAGGAAAACAATGCAATTGTTCGGATAGGAGTTAACTCCTTCTATAATAATAACGAATGTTATATAAAAAACAACAAGATTTAAGAAATTTTAATAAATACTGATCAATAAAGAATACCAACAATTGTAGTAAAACAAGTAAGAAAATTATAGTCGGTCTAGACCGACTA
Source organism: Cordilura impudica (assembly GCA_963682025.1). Classification (NCBI taxonomy): domain Eukaryota; kingdom Metazoa; phylum Arthropoda; class Insecta; order Diptera; family Scathophagidae; genus Cordilura; species Cordilura impudica. Next base: position 134,191,263 of record OY821519.1, on the reverse strand, counting down.
TACGATACCCTATACCATGCGTTTAGAGACCCTATCTTATAGGCCCAACTAACTGGACATAGAAAATAAGCATAAACCAAATTTGAGTGGGATTTTTATTAATTTCTTTGGCTGCAGATATGAAAAAAATCATATCGGATGCTATGTCTTTATGGGGACTGGGCCCAAAAATGGACCGATCCTGACTATGTTTGGTATAGTCTCTTGTATTTTGCAAAAATATATACAAAGAAAATTTGAGAAGAATCAGTGCAATATTTTTGTTTTTTAATAGATTTAAGTGAAAATCGGGAAGCAGCTCTATATAGGGCCTATGACTAAGAGTTGTCCATAGGAATAATTTTTGGACCACTAATTAATGGATGTAAAAAACGCATACAAACCTAATTTGAGTAAGATCTATATGACAATTTGGATCTTATGGCAATTTATGTCGATTTCATAAGGGTCACTTGTATGGGGACTAGGTCTGAACATGGACCGATTCTCACCAATTTCAATAGCGTTCATCCTACGGCCGATAAAAGCTTATATACCAAATTTCATCAAAATATATTCGTATTTGCGTATTTGTACCTGCGGTTTGATTTCAAGGTTTACATGGACACACAGACGGACGGACGGAAATCGAATCAGTTAGTGATTCTGATTCGATCGATATAATAAAAGATGGGTCTAGGTCAAATATTTTTGGTAGCAGCACAAAGTCATTATATCCAAACCACATAGTGGTATAGGGTATAATGACGGTTACCAGGTGGATTGTATCGAAAAATTTAAAACTCTTAATTACTTTTTTAACTGATTATCCTACAAGTTATTTTTATGCTTACAGCTTTCTTCGAAATTTTGTAGAACGCATTAGTGTTTTGCAATTTTACATTTTAATTTAAGTACTTGTATCAATACTTAATGGAGCTTTTACTTATCATTATATGTTTGCTTAAAATTTATACACATATTCGTTTCGAAGTAATATTAACCAAATTTAATAAATATTGTTTTAATACTCGTAATACATATCAAAGTTAATTTCTATAATTTAAAATATAATAAAGCTTAATGTTTGATATTTAATATTCCCAAGAGAAAATTCTGTAGGTTTATATCGTTTAACCAAAAACCAAAATACATAAATTAAGATTTATCAGTGATACAAAATCATATCACATACATAATTCAAAATACTAACCATGTTATTATGAATCTTGTTACAAAAAAAAAATACACTAACTTTATATAAGTTATAAGATTTACTTTACCAGATACATTAACCTAAATACATACATATATAAACTATAGAAACCAACTAGTACACTGCCAATAATTAAAATAAGGAAAATCTAAAATAATTTTGGAGATTATGATTCTATATTGCAACAACTTGTTGCTGAAAAAAATCAATTGAAGGCATCTCTTTAAAAAAAATAATATAATTTTAGACAATATGCGACATATATTGTTTCATAGGTCAGAGCTCCCCAATCGATGTACCAAAATATTCCTAGCTTTATTGAAATTTAGTCGAGTATTGTTATGTGTCTCGCACATTGTTTATGTGTATTTGTCATTGCAATAATCACACATGTATCCATGCACACCCACTCATACTATTTTTAATAATACTGATGGGAATTCTTATGTATGCAAATAAACAAAATCCTTTCTGGGGAAAATACCATGAACAACTTCAATTTTACTTTTGTTGTTATCGCTCTTTTTTCAGTTCACAAATCCATTTAATAACCTTCATAAATTCTTTAATACAATATACAACAAAAACAACAACAGAGTGTACATTTTACGAGCAAATACTTTGGCCTATAAATACACAAACGCAAACAATACACTTAAGTTGGTTTGTACATTTAGTCAAACAAGTACTCGTATATGTCCTCCAACATTGTATATACAGTACCAGTCTTTTAGGGTGAAATTTATTTATTTTTTTGCGTTATGTACGGTGTTCAAATTAATATGTGAAAAAAATTAGAAATCTTTGTGTTCGTACAAATCAATTTCATCATTTTAAAAGTAGTCCCCTCTGACACCTAAGCCCGTCGTAGTAGTCCTTTGAGTTTGAGAATAGCCAGATTGTAAACGGTGTTAGATCAGGCGAACGCGGTGGTTGTGTAACGATATAAGAAGAGACGGTGTATTATATTGGTGCAAATATCGAAAGTTCTGCCCATAACTCTGTCCTCTTTTTGTAAAAACTTGACGCAAGCGACTCATAATACTAAGATAATACACATTGTCAATACTTTTGCTCATCGTAACACATTCACGACAACCGAACAAAATATGACCTTGATTTTAAACGACCTTGGCGTAACTTTTTGTCTTGCTTTAAACTGTGAACGATGTTTCTAGACGTAGATATTAGACATTATTTATACCCCGAAAAGATGCCTTTTGTTACGTTCTGGCCCTTCGTTTATGACTATAAAATAATGGGTAGCTGAAGCTGGACGAGACCGTACGAGCTGAAAAGACGAACTTGGTAGTGGTCGACCAATTGAGGTGGTCATGCCAGAAGCTGTTAAGAAAATTCACAAACGGCCGCAGTTGGCGAAAAAGAGAGAGTATTTCACCAACACTATATTTCGTTCCTCACAATCACTATTGCGATGACCAAAATCAATGAATTGAAGGCCAAAACTGTGATACGTAGCGTTAGAATAAATTTTAACTGTGATATTTTTAATGGTTTTTTGCAATTGTTTTTTTATGTACTGTGTAAAACAATTATTATTTTTGAAAATTAACTGCAAAATTTGACGAAAAATTATTTATTTAATAAAATATACATAGTACCTGAAGAGGCTGGAAAAATACCAGCGAAACGTTGGATGATGAAAATTAAATAAATGTTTTTTATTTAAAATTGAAATGTACATGACCTTAAAAGCCTAATTACAGAATTCTAAAACACAGAAACTGTACTTCGAATTGTTTCGTCGCACACCTTATTCGCATAATTTAGCTTCTTCGGATTATTTCATATATCCAAACAATTTTCAAACAATTTGTTGTGTTTTCTTTGTCAGGTTTGATTGTTGTCCCAGAACATTGTCCCATTGACGAGCTTAAGGCAAACTTTCGTACCGAAATCATACAGCGTCCTATATGTTCGAAAAATATGGAAAATATAATCAAAAGATTACATTTCGCCATATCAATAAAGGCAGCCGCTTATTTGAATTCCACATGGCAACATGCAAGGTGCACTTGAAGGGCGGCTACTTTTATGAATTGTGGCCAACTAAACTCGAAAATCGGAAAAAGAAAAATTTTGTATGGAAAAGTTTTTTTATATTTTTTTTGCCTTTTTCAGAAGTAGTTTTGCCATTTAGAATATATCTCGAATATACTATATTTTGTTAAAATTTGATTTTTTTGGAACATATTATTGAGCACATTAAATAAAGCAAATTTGATTAAAAGTACGTTATATTTGTAAGTCACTGGAAGGATTTAAGTGCATATCGGGAGTCTGCTTTAAATGAGGACTTATATGAAAAAAAATTAGCCCAACGATCTCATTTTTTGATTGAAGATTTATGGAAATTATAAGCAGTAATCCAAATTTGATCTCGACATATATTATAATCAAGATTTTAGGGAAATATTTGTCGCTACCATAGGCAACCCCTGTATGGGGGATAGGTTCAAAATTACCCAGATTTTTACAAATTCCAGGGGTAATAAAAAGCTCAGAACATTTTAAATGGTGTGTGGTACAGAAGAAGAAAGCATATATATCAAAAACTCATTACTACACTGTTTTCTTAATCGGGCCGGTTTCTGGTATTTCAGCCCTCATCAGCGAGTTATTGAAGATTGTGATAATTCTTATATATATATAATTTAATAGATTGTTTCTATATGAAATTTTTCTACTTAGGGGGCCGTGAGGTTTCAACCTGCGTCTATCTCACATACACTCGTACTTGCACTTTTTGGTCAGCGCTTTAACACACTCACCTAAAGTCAGGCCTACGAGCAGTGGGGTTAAGAATCAGTTTGCATACCATATAGCTTTTACTTTATATTCATTTCAGAAGATACAATTCTGTCCATGCAAATAATAGCTATTTTTGAGCTTTTTAATATTTTTGCATTTGTACTTCTAATTTCCACTATTCTCAGATTCGTAAGACGATGTATGATTTATACATTCTACATATTGCACTTTTTACATACATTTGAGATGATGCTCTGAAGCGAAATTTTTTTAATAGTTCGTTAGATTCAATTCAATTCAATTCAATTTTATTAACCCATAATATTTACATTTTTGCTTAAATATAATTGTATGTTTAAGTGTTCAAGATTTAATCTTTTTCAGCTTAATAATAATATGTTGTGATGTTAAAAAGTTTATATACATATATACGATAGGTTGTTGGAGGTAAAAATTGGGGAAAAACCTATTTGAATATTTAAAACTACTTACACTACTTAACTACTAAACTATTGACGAGATGTATTAAGCTGCAGCAAGTGCATTAATATGGGAGAATTCTGAATCCATACACCATATGTATATTGAAATTTTGGGTGAGTCTAATGATTTTATGTGCAACTGCAATATCATGAAGACGTTTGGTGGGAAAGAACCATGGAAGGTTATACATTAGTTTCAGTAACCTATTTTGACTTATTTGCAACTTTTTAATATGACAATTTGCACTGGTAGACCACACAGGAACAGCATAGAACATAAGTGCATCGAAATTTAACTTAAAAATTAGTTTTTTATTTTTTATATTGAGGCTGGATTTTCGATTTATTAAATGAGAGAGCAGACGAGTAAGTACATTTATCTTATTTGTTATATAAGCTATGTGGTCCTTAAATTTCATTTTGGGGTCAAGAATATCGCTTAGATATTTAACTTTTTGTTCCCATTTTATTGAAGTGTTATTTAAATTTATATTTGTCTGAGGGATAAAACAATCTTTCCGTTTTCTGGTAAAGTATATCGTTTGTGTTTTATCATAGTTTAACCTTATTTTCCACTTATTAAAATAACTTACAATTTCGGCTAAAGCCCTTTGTAAATTAGCTATAATGTCAGCGGCTAGTACTTCGGAGCTGAGGACTGCTGTGTCATCAGCAAAGATTGATAGAGTACAATACTCAAATTGCGGAAAATCGTCTGTATATAAATTATAAAGGACAGGTGACAGACATGACCCTTGAGGACAACCGACTATTATAGGTCTACAATAAGAAAATTTAAGACATGCATTTATTATTATTGTCAAAAATTTAATACCCTTAATGGGAAGTGCTTCCAGGCATCTGTTATTAATTTTATCGATTCCAGGTGATTTTTTACTTTTTAATGATTTTATTACATTTGAAATGTGTGAGGTGTTATTGGATTTAAGCTTTTTGATCTAAACGCGACTAGAGTATCATTAACTAAAGATATTGTTATAGTATCGCCAATAGTTTGTTAGATTTGACGTAATTTTTCAGACGTATTGCAACGCACTATTGAAACTAAAATTTAAATTTTCATATTAAGTACAGTTTTAATTGCAATATGTCTTAAAAATGACGTCAAATCTAACAAACATAACATTTTATTTTATTCGAAAGTACAATCCTTGCGCTTAACTATGTAAGACTATTTCATTAAAATAAGTTCCTCTGCCCAATATTTTACCGATCAGCCCAATATTTTACCGATGGCTGCACTAATTTTGTTCAGTGCCTCAATCAATTATTCACAAATAATAGTCCATTGGTGTCAAATGGCAACTGCATGGTGGCCAGTACACTTCGCTAAACCGGCTAATAACGCGATTTTCAAATTTCATTCGACTGATTCACGGCATGTTTGGAATGGCCTGCCATCTTATTGATACCAAATATTGTCCAGATCCATATCTTCGAAAATGAGCTACAAATAATCAGTTATCACTGCACGGTAGCGCTCACTGTTCACTGTAATCCATTTGCTTTCCAAATCTTCGAAGAAACATGACCCATTGATACTGAAGAACCACACCAAGCGGTTCATTGTTCGGGGTGCATGGCTCTTCAGCAGTTTTTTGTGAAATTCCGTGGTCCATATGTCACAATTTGTTTTGTTGACGATTTTTGGGAAAAATACCCATCTTCTGCCAAGCATGCTTTAGTCCAGTTAGAGAACCGGATAGGCATGTGGTTTCAGCTCCTACTCTAATTGATGGCATCATACCGAGATTAGTATGAAAATTTCGCATTAAAGAAGTGCGTGAAATATTGAATTCCTGAGAACGATGAGTTGAGGTGCTTGCACAATCTGGGCAGCAGCAGTAACGTTTTCCTTTGCACGCATTATGTGGTCACGAGAACGTGTTGTCTTATCCGATAGCGATCCATTTTACCGCACAAGTATGACAAATTTGTCCTCGTGTTGCCTGGAAGCCGCTTCTTTTTTTTTTTTTTTATCGAATTTTGATTATAATTTTCTTGCACTCTCCGTAGAAATAAGTCTTTAATATTTTCCAACGTTGTTCAAGCGTAAGTCGCCTCCTTTGGTAAACCGAATATATTATATTAAATTTTTGTCATAACACAGCTGACAGTAGGGGGAGCACCCTGTCTATACATATTTATTGTTTTGAAATGAATGGGAAAGGGTATAAAGTTTTGTCTAAATATATTTGGAGAAAGGGATCAAAGTATTAAAACCACTAAAGATCTAAAAAAAATTACTTTGCTCATCTTTGCTGGATAATTCTATGTAAAGGTCAACCGCAGAACTATGGAGTATTTGTACCGAAAAGCTAGCATTAATTAAACGGGTCTTCCGACCTGCGTAAATATGTGTACTATTTAGTTTTCGGGATGGCTGATTTCAAATCTGAAGTCAAAATTTCGAAAATCAAAATGGCGGTCACAAAATGGCGGGCACAAAATGGCAGACCATTTTTTTCAAACCTAAGCGAATTTCCACTAAACTTTATCTTTAGGGCTTTTCGGGGTCGCTGATCTCAAATCTGAATTCAAAATTTCATCAATCAAAATGGCGGACACAAAATGGCGGATCTTTCTTCTTAAAACTAAGCACATACACACCAAACTTTGTCTTAAGAGTTTTTCAGGGTTGCTGATCTCAAATCTGAAGTCCACATTTTAAAAATCAAAATGGCGGATACATTTACACCAAACTGATTTCCTATCTTAGGTCCAAATTTGTGTCATTTTGGTTGAAACTTTTTACAAGAAGCATTTGGTTTTCCGATTTCATTTCGTTTCATTCATTTAAATATAATCTGATGATTACGGTTGTTTCGATGAGGAAGACGATGAAGCAGACGATCAGAAAGACGATGAAGAAGTGCAGTTATAAAGTTGCTTAGTAATTTTTAATAAAACAAAATATCCGCGCTTCCACGAGCACAAATTTGTGTTTTTTTTCTCGAAATATAAGGTCAGGAACCCCAAAAAAAACTAAAAACTTCAAATCTGCGATCCCAAATTCTCTAATTCTGTTTAAAAAGCAGCTACCCCGAAAACCCGTAAAGACAAGACTTGAAGTGAATGCTTTTAATTTTGGTTTTAAGAAAAAAGGTCCGCAGTTTTGTGTCCGCCATTTGATTTTTGAAATTTTGAATTCAGATTTGAGATCAGCCACCGAAAACCCCTTAAGACAAAGTTTAGTGGAAACGCGCTTAGGTTTGAGAAAAATGGTCCGCCATTTTCATTTTTGAAATTTTGAATTCAGATTTGAGTTCTGCGATACTGAAAACCCCTTAAGAGAAAGTTTAGTGGAAATGCGCTTAGGTTTGAGAAAAATGGTCCGCCATTTTGTGTCCGCCATTATGATTTTTTAAATTTTGAATTCAGATTTGAGATCAGCGACACCGAAAATCCCTTAAGACAAAGTTTAGTGGAAACGCGCTTAGGTTTGAGAAAAATGGTCCGCCATTTTCATTTTTGAAATTTTGAATTCAGATTCGAATTCAGCGTCCTCCAAAATCGTTATAGTACCAAGCTTCCGACAAATACCGTAACACGCTCAATTTTTATTAGCTTTTTGCATTGCGAAACACCGTTTTTTTCGAAGTCCTCGAAAACCATGAAGTGCAAGTTTGTGCAACCTGCACCTGCGAAATTTTGTTACAATATATATCAAACCACAAACTATATCAATATCTTAATGGGGCATATTTTTTAACTTCTCAATTTTTAGGTGTTCCTAAAAAACGGGAATTAAACTTAAGTAAGGGTACAAAACGAAACGTTTTGGTGACTTATCAGTTAACTAACACACTTAATATAACTCCTATCTTTAAGCGTTTACTGCACTTTCAAAGAACGTAAACATTGCCCTTTTTCGACTCATCAAAAAATTTCATATCAATTAATTGGAAAACCTTAGTGCCTAAGTGCAACTTAAAAATTTTAATTTAAATAATTTCTATTGATACCATTTCATAGAAAAGGGTTCAAATGGAATGAAAATAAGACAATAGCTTGTAATGTGTATTTTTTCAGCAAGAAACTAAAAGCAATGTCATGACTATAATTTATTTTAGAATTCATGTTTTTTATATGCTTTATTAATAACTAGCTCTTATAATAACTATAAACAATTGTTTCCAATTTGTCATACAAATGACTTCAGAACTTTTGTGTTTTACAAGCATCCTCTAATATGATGTCTGTTTGTTATCGTGGCTGTTTTTGCCCCCAATTATTAATAGCATTAATATTTTCTCACTTTTTCTATTGGTAAATATATTGCTCAGGTCCGTCTGCATAATTTTGTAATTTTTTATGAACAGTGAAAAACTTTTACAGTATTATCTATAATATTAATAGGCTAGGCGATTTCTTGTTACCGATGTTTTGTTCTACCTTTTTTTCTCCGATTTTCAGCAAACGTATATTATTTGAAAAGTATTTATTTTTAGCCGTTTTGCGGATTTACAGATTTTTAATTTTTTTTCTTTGTTTTGAGTAAATTGCATTTAAAGTTGCTACTAACACATACATAAAATTATACAATGCATTGTATGTGTTTATTGAATTTGTTAATGTGTTTGTAATAAAAATGAGTTTGTTTTTTGTGTTGATTTGTGAATTGGCTATAATTGATTAGCATACCTTTAGGGTCTTTATTTAATGAAAAATAAAAAATTTCCTAGAATTTGCACTCGAATTTCGAGGGCTTTAATCTGCTAGTATTGAATTAAAAAGATTGTCATGTCTGTCACTATGGAATTAGCCTGCTGTCTTATAACTTCACATTACTTTTCAAATATACACGGAACTATTTATTATGTATTTTATATATTTTTTCGCTATACTGAAAAGTGTTTGATTTGTAAAAGGTTGTTTTCTAAAAATGCCACAGATATGCTAATTGAGTATCGTATGAAATTCATTTGCGAGACCTATTCATTCATAAAGAACTCATGTACTATCAAATTTATATGCTAATTTAAGAAAAACCTGAAACTTTAGGTGATTTTGTGCATATAAATTTTGAATCGAAATTCAGATATATCAGCCGCAATTTTGTTTTGGTGCAGACACGTTTAATTTTTTTTTTTTATTTAAGCCGATGGTCCCGAAAAGATTTCTTATGTTTTATGGTGACAGCTCGGTGCATAAAATATATCTTTTTACTAGATATTTATGATGCTATACAGAAACCTTCTAAAGGAAATACTGAATTCTCACCAGAATGTTTTTATTTAATAAACTAAATAAAATCTAATTCATTTTGAATAACTCGATAATTAAGACAATATACTTCTGGAGTGTTCCATCGATTTGTATCTTCTGTATCACATAAAATTTCTGAATACTTGCAAAAAAATTATCCGTTACCCAAAAATTAGGAAAGAAAAAAATATATATAAAATGCGCCGATTTATGTATTATTTTCTAATAAATTGTTAGTTAAGTCATTTATTAACTTTTTTAGCATTTAACATATTTTATTTTCGTAGAATATGTAAAAATAAATCACTAGAAAATGTATTCGTGCATTTGAAATATTATAACAAAAAACAAATCGAACATTAAATTTTGTTTATGTTTGAAATTTGGACGGTATCCTTTATGCTTTAAGAGCGCTGTCAGCCGATGTGTCGTCAACAAAACTAACTTTAAAGCGTCATCTTTACTTTTTTTACACCACTCAAGCAAAATTACACTTTTTAAGATTTCCTTTAAGTTTCTGATGGATTCTGCGCTCCAGTAAATCCCATCAATACTCCATAGGAGTAATATCAGGTGATTAAGGTGGCCATTTTTATTATAATTTTAATTATTGTATAGCAAGCGCAGTTTGACATTGTGCGCCGCACTGTGGCTGAAATTCTGATTTCGTTGGCCAAAATTCTAATCAGTTTTGTTACCGATTTTTAAAATTTTACCGCCTTTTTGTAGCTAATATACCCAGATTAAGGTAGCCAAACAATTATGTTCAACCGTTGCTAATTGTGGGCGTGGCATGCTGTCAAAATCAACTGTTTTTTTAATTTCAGAAAAAGGTGATTTTTTTTTGTTTTTGACCAAAAATAAATGGTTACTACTCGCAAGCTGTCATCGATAATGACCTGCCGTCTTTTTTCTAATGTTGGTAGTATTATAGTCTTTAGCTTTTGTAAGTGGTCACAGCTCTACCGTATGACATTAGGGGCATTATGAACTATTTATGAAAATACTATATTTTTCTCAAATTTCAAGTTTAGTGGAATAGAACTTCTAGGGAGCATAAGGAAACAACAAACGTATACCACCGGGAGAAAGGCGAAAGTTTTCTCTTTAACCCTATATATACTCTTGCACACGTGACGACCCGTGGGTAAAACACTTTTTTAATTTTAATAAAATTACTCTAAAAAAAATTCAAATTACGATAATTTAAACAGCCCTATAAGTCTCTTGTATTTTGCAAAAATATATACAAACAAAATTTGAGAAGAATCAGTGCAATATTTATACCCTATACCACCATGTGGTTTGGGTATAATGACTTTGTGCTGCTGTTTGTAACAACCAAAAATATTTGACCTAGACCCATCTTTAATTATACCGATCGAATCAGAATCACTTTCTGAGTTGATTTAACAATGTCCGTCCGTCCGTCCGTCCGTCCGTCTGTGTGTCCATGTAAAGCTTGTAATCAAACTGCAGGTCGCAAATATGAATATATTTTGACGAAATTTGGTATATAAGCTTTCATCGGCCATGGGATGAACGCTATTGAAATTGGTGAGAATCGGTACATGTTCAGACCTAGCCCCCATATTGTCATATAGATCTTACTCAAATTGGGTTTGTATGCGTTCATTACATCCATTAATGAGTAGTCCAAAAATGATCCCTTTGACCCCATACAGAGCTGCTTCCCGATCTTCACTTAAATCTATTCAAAAACAAAAATATTGCACTGATTCTTCTCAAATTTTGTTTGTATATATTTTTGCAAAATACAAGAGACTTTACCAAACATGATCAGGATCGATCCATTTTTGGACCAAGTCCCTATATAGATATAGCATCCGATATGAACTTTTTCATATCTGCAGCCAAAAAAATTAATAAAACTCCCACTCAAATTTGGTTTTTGCTTATTTTCTATGTCCAGTGAGTTGGGCCTAAGAGATAGGGTCTCTAAACGCATGGTATAGGGTATCGTATAGTCGGTCTAGACCGACTATAATTTTCTTACTTGTTTTCTTTTTTGATAGATTTAAGTGAAGATCGAGAAGCAGCTCTATATGGGGCCTATGACTAAAAGTTGTCCAATAGGGATCCCTTTTGAGCTACTGATTAATGAATCTAATATATACACACAAACCCAATTTGACTAAGATTTGTATGATAATTTGGATCTTATGGCAATATATGTTGATTTCATAGGGGTCATTTGTATGGGGGCTAGGTCTGAACATGGACCGATTCTCACCAGTTTCAATAGCGTTCATTCCGTGGCGGATATAAGATCAAATGCCAAATTTCGTCACAATATATTCATATTTGCGACCAGCAATTTGATTACAAGCTTTACATGGACACACAGACGGACGGACGGACGGACGGACGGACATCGTTAAATCGAATCAGATAGTGATTCCGATTTGATCGGTATAATTAAAGATGTAGAATGTAGGTCAAATATTTTTGGTTGTTACAAACAGCAGCACAAAGTCATTATACCCAAACCACATAGTTGTATAGGGTATAAATATTCAGAAAAATATGGAGAGCTTCAGTTATAAAGAACTGGCCAAAGAGTATTTTAGAAACAAAAACAAGGAAGATGTTCTTAGTTACGTTAAAAAAGAATTAAACATAAATTCGTGTAGCACCGAAATACAAGAGCAATTATCTAATTTCGTCAAAGCATTAAAAAAACGCTACAAAGAAGTTAGCTACAGTAAACAAGATTTTTATAAAAAAAAGTGCAAACTGGTTAGAAGGCCAACTTACTGTCGCTGCAGAAACAACAAAGCAAGATAAGGCTGTAAGACCACGCAAATCATTGGACAACTGCAGCGATAGATCTAAGAGGCGGAAACTTAAATATGTTAACGATGAAATTGGTTGTACAAATATAAAAGAGTCTTTCCTACATCAATTACGATCACAGACCCAATTGACAAAAGTGGATATCATTAGAAAAGTCATTAAAGCTAGTCCAGTGAGAACAAACCGGATTTTGAAAAGTATGACAACTCCGAGCGATGCAAAACAGTTCACAAATGAGGAAGCATTAGCATTATTTCTGGATTTGAAATTAACAAAACAGCAATATATTCAGCTCGGATTGCGTGCGATTGAAAAAGGCTCAAATATGTATCCAACATGTATTCACATAACCGCTGCTAAAATGGACTGTTTGCCATCAAAGGACGCTATTACAATCACACCAATTTCGGCAGAGGTACAACTACAATCTCTACTTGATCACACAGCTGAACGCTTGCTTCAATCAGTAAAAGGAAATAAGTTAAAGAAATATGGAAACACAAAGTTAATTCTTTTTTGTAAATGGGGATGTGATGGTTCTTCGGGACAGAAACAATACAAACAAGTTGTCTGTGAAAATATTTCGGACTCAGATATGTTCATGGTATCATTTGTACCATTGCGATTGAAAAAGATTTTGTAAGATTCAGAGCCTTCGACTAGTATAACGCAAACAATGGATATTTGGAAAAATGAGACACGATCTTCTACGAAATACTGCAGGCCAATCAAATTTGTATTCAAAAAAGAAAGTTATGATGCCATTAACAAAGAAGTTAGTGATATCAAGGCCCAAATTGTAACAATACAGCCATTAAAATTAAAGTTAGATGAGCAGTAAGCTACCAGTTAGTGCTGACAATGATAGATGGAAAAGTAGGTCAGGCTTTGACTAACACGAAGGCTGCATTATATGCCAAGCAACATCAAGCCAATTTAACCAAGTCCCGACAAAATCATTAGATAGTACCGATGTATATGAATTTGGATCATCACCACTGTATGTAAGAATACGACTTATGGAACACATACTAAAAATCAGTTATGATTTGGATTTCGGGTTTTCAGGATCAATAAGAAACAACGAAACCAACAAAGAGTTAAGAAATTCAAAAAAGAAACATGTTCAAGATAAATATCGCAAATTTGGATTGATTATAGATCAGCCAAAGCAAGGGTCAGGCAATAAAAATGATGGCAATACCGCAAAAAGATTTTTTTCAGATCCAGAAACAGCATCTGAAATAACAGGAGTGGATTTAAACCTTATTTTCAGAGTTAAAATAATCCTAGAAATACTTGCGTGCAATGAAGAAATTGACTGTGGGAAATTTGGAGATTATGCTAAGGAAATTGCAAAAATATATACAACCAACTACCCATGGAGAAATATGTCTGCAACAGTTCACAAAATCCTTTATCGTGGAGAAGATGTCATTAAATATCATTTGGTGCTACTTGGAGATCTACAGAGGAAGCTCATGAAAAAAGGAATAAGGATTACAGATTTTATAGAGAGCACAATACTAGAAGAATTTCACGAAATTCCACAAATGAAGATCTATTTAATATATTATTGGCAACGTCAGATCCATTCATCTCCAGTAATCGAAATCAATGGAAAGTGGAACATCGGGATTTAGATGAAGAAGTCAAACAACTCCTAAAAAACAGAAATAACACAGAACAAAATATGGAATATTTGCAATCAATATTTGAGTCAAATGAATAATAATTATAATTGCCTTTCATTGTTATTTAAGTATGAAAAACATAGTATTAGTAAATAATAATAATAAACAGAACCTGCCATTGTTACAAATGCAAATAAAATCTATGCAGTTTTTATTTTTAAAATGTTTTTTAAAATTATCAAATTTGACAGCAAAATATATTAAATTTTTCTGTAGTAACAGCAAGATTTTTAGACAATATTATTAACGTTTTTTTTAAGTATAAATATTCTTTCAGTGTAAACAATTTTGCAAATTTGACAACAAAAAATTTTTAATTTTTCAGTAATAATAGCAAAATTCCAAGTTGATTTTACTATTTTTTTTTTTTTTAGTTAAAAATTTTTGTGAGTGTAACATTAAAAAAATCCCCTTATTACAAAAAAATTTTTATAATTACTATTAAAATCCAAATATTAAATTTTTTAATAAATAAAAAAATAATAAACACATATTTCACTCTAAAAGTTAAAAAATCAAAAGTTCAACTTTGACCTAGAATTCGTTAAAAAGTCCTCAATCAATTTTAATGTAATTAAAACTGCGTCAAACTGAACTAAATATCTATCCATTAAAATTACTTAAATATTTTGATCGCTTCAAAAGTTACAGAATTTTGGCCGATGAAAAACGATCTTCAGCCACTGTACGCGTATGTTTTGGATGATTATCCTGTAGGAACCAAAAATTTTCTCCGAGTTTCAGTTGTTTTGCTTGGCCTTAAAAACATGTGGACCTTTCTTTATTACCGAACCATGTTTCCTATCAATGATCAAATTCTTCTGCTACTTTCTTATAATTTTGTAAGTGGTTTGACGGCAGACCTTTGATTCTTTGTTCAATTTTTTGTAGATCTAAGTCCAATTTAGTTTTGTTAAAAAATTTTATGATTTTAGCAAGTACTTCTATTTTATCACTCATTTTAACAAATAAAGGACGACGATTAGGGCTCTCATTAAGCATAATAACTGACATATTTAGAAAAAAAATAATAATAAATAACAAATTCTTGCGAAAAAACTTAATAGGAGAAACGTGTTTTAAGATTTTTTTTTCAATCTGACTCCTTACATATTCATTTGAAAAGCCCATACGTTTTTTCTATTCCCATCGGAAATGAGTTAGTTTCTACATACCACACAACCAAGATTTTTTTTTAATTTTTTAACAGTTTCTTCATGGATGTCTTTGCCAAAGGATTCTTTGATTTTACTACTAATTTGGAAACACTGATTTTTGGATTCTATTTTACTGCCGCCGAAATAGTTCGCTTTACGCGCTCAGGTAGTTTGAACGGGTGACCAGAACGACATTTGGGAATAATTGAATTAGTGGATTTTTGTACTTTTGAATGACGTACTGCACTGAAAAGTGGGTTCTGCTTATAATCCTAGCTATGTATTTCAATCTCATTTTTAAGCTTTAGGATAATTATAGGTCTAGTTAGCACCCAATTCTTTCTGCTAAGATATGGTCAATGTAACATACCTGCACTTCTTATGCATAATTCGTGGGGTTCCCTAAATTGTAAATTTTAACAATGTGTCAGTTGTAAATAGTTCGTATTTCAAAATATTTTAATGTTCATCTTGAAGTTTACGACTACTTTTTCTAGCAAGTGTAAAATTTTTAAATACTAGAAATTTGTTCCACATATTTGTATTCACATATTTGTTACATGATGATATTTTGAAGTTGCTATCGGATATGCTTATTTTAAGGTGACTATGTTAAAAAATTATACTTTTACAAATATTTTACACTTACCACAGACTGTTGCACATTACATGCAATTGGAAATTTTTGTAGTTTAAGTAATAAAAATTTTAATAATTTCATTGATGGCGAATTATATTTCCCGTGCTGTGGGGCCTTCTAAAAAACAGTGCATTTTTCTAAATATATACTGCCCTAATAAATTTAAATGGATTATTATGTTTATGTGGCATATATAAAGACATATTGCATAAAATCCTTTTAATATCGTGATTTTTTTCTACACTTTTGCCATGTTAAATTGAAAATAAACACATTAAACACATTGTATGTCCATGAGCAGTCAAACAAACACACACACACACACATAAATATATACATCTATAACAGTGTCTCATTTTCGATGGAGCATTAGATTGTTGTCTTTTTTATGGTTAAGTAGCTTTAGAATAATACTTTCAAGTCAAGCACACTACAAATTGACATTTCTGTTGGCTTGGTCCGCTGCTGTAAAATAACAACGGATATTACTCAATTTATGATGGTAATTTCTAAAAGGACTATTAAATTGTGTGTGATGTGAAATATGTATATACTTACTCGTATATACATGGATACAAGTAACTAAATATATTGTCATTGATATTGATTTTCTAATAAGAAATTTCACATACATTTTTCTGAAAGCAACAATCAGGTGTTAGAGAAAACCAATATACATTTTTATGCGATGTTTTTATTTCTTTCTGCCTTGATGGCATATTTCTTGTTATCGGTTTGGCCATAAATATTCTAAAGAATTTAAATTTTCCATAAATTATGTATGACAACATCTTCAAAGTCATTATCTATATACGAACATAAATATGGAGAATATTTTATAAATTTATCAAGGCTTGTGTGTGGAAATTTTTTCAATCTCTTTAACTATTCCGCAAATAGGAAATTATAAAAACATGAAAATATTTTTTTGTTTAGATCAATATCACGGAAATGGAATGGTGTACATAAAAACCTGTTGCTGAAGTAATGTTTAAAATCTTAAAGTCATCTTAAATTTATATTTCGATATCAATATCTTAAAGGATATACATATATGTTATAAAGTTTTGTAATACGTATTCTTGTAATGGAATAACAACATGTATTGTAAATTAAAGATGCAAAAATTGTTGTTTAAAAGTTTCAGCCTTGAATATCGTTGAAGATTTCCAATAAAACAATGCTGTAAAAATTTATGTGGAAGGCTATTACATGCAGCTAAACATATTTTAAGTGCACATATGAGGGCGATCACAGAACAAATCCACCTTACGTATAGATGGCGGGAGCAGTTCGAAAAAAAGTATTTTAGTGAAAAGTGGCAACCTTGTGAAATATATGCTTCAATGTACCACGTTGTTTAGTATTTATTTTTATACCCTCCACCCCAGTGTGCAAAGGGTATATATAAGTTTGTCATTCCATTTGTAATAATTAGAAAAAAAAATTCTGGACCCCAAAAAATATGTATATTTGTGATCCTTATAACAAGCGGAGTTGATATAGCGATGTACGTCTGTCCGTCTGTCTGTCTGTGGAAATCACGATGACAACTTTAATCGGGCAGGTAGGGTGCTCGTTGGCATAGAAAATGATTAACTAACATTCTTAGAAGTTTGTTGTTTAAAATCGCCGAAATCGGTTAATTAGGGTCCGAGATTTAAATGAAGAACTAAAAAAAGTCTTGAAAATATGTGATTTTCTATGTTGTTCTTGTCACGATCACGCTCTCAATAGGAGAGCTAGGGTGATTTTTTTTAATGAGAATCATTCACAAAGATCATGAGAAGACTTCTGTTCCAAAAATCATTAAAATCGGTGAAACAGGTTCAGGGAAATCTCTAAAAAAAAAATGGAAAATATGATGTTTCTATATTGCTCTTGTTGTAATTTTAAATGTTGTATTGTTTTCATAGCTGGACTTGTTCTTTTTGTGGTCGTTGTGGTAATAATATAATAAAAACTAACCCTTTTTGCATTTTTTTTTATCAACTCTGTTAGAAAAATTTAAAAGTTTCCATTGTTTTGACATTAATAAAAAAATTTGTTAGATCATTTTTTCCATCGCCACGAGCCTGCTTGCAAAGTTTCAGATCAATCGGGTCACGGGAAAGGGGTTAAAAATCGCTCCAAAATTTTGTCAACAAGCGGAAAAGCAGACACTACGGGTTAATATAAAGGGAGTAAAAATTCACCAACATCTAAAGCAAATAATGCTAAAATTCCTAGTTGTTAATAAAAAAACAATATTAATTTACAAAAAAAAAAAAAATTATATATTAATTTATTTAAAGAAGAACGCAACAATAACTTTTGATATCGTATTTATACCCTATACCACTATGTGGTTTGGGTATAATGACTTTGTGCTGTTGTTTGTAACAACCAAAAATATTCGTCCTAGACCCATCTTTAATTATACCGATCGATTCAGAATCACTTTTTGAGTCGAAATAGCAATATCCGTCCGTCCGTCCGTCCGTCCATCTGTGTGTCCATGTAAAGCTTGTAATCAAACTACAGGTCGCAAATATGAAGTTTGGTACATAAGCTACCATGGAATGAACGCTGTTGTAATAGGTGAGAATCAGTCCATGTTCAGACCTAGCCCCCATACAAATAACCCCTATAAAATCGACATAAATTGCCATAAGTTCCAAATTATCATATAGATCTCAGTCAAATTGGGTTTGTATGTGTGTATTACATCCATTAATCAGTAGTTCAAAAATACTCCCCATAGGAAAATTCTTAGTCATAGGCCCCATATAGAGCTGCTTCCCGATCTTCACTTAAATCTATCAAAAAACGAAAATATTTCACAGATTTTTCTCAAATTTGGTTTGTATATATTTTTTCAAAGTATATGTGACTTTACCAAATATGGTCAGGATCGGTCCATTTTTCGACCTAGTCCCCATATAGATATAGTATCCGATATGAACTTTTTCATATCTGCAGTGAAAAAAATCAATAAAAATGCCACTCAAATTTGGTTTATGCTTATTTGCTGTATTCAATTAGTTGGCCCGAAGAGATAGGGTCTCTTAACCATGGTATAGGGTATCGTATAGTCGGGCTAGACCGATTATAATTTGCTTACTTGTTTTTGTGTGTAATATTTACATATACATAAAAAATATATATAATATATATAATAAATATCAATATTCTGGGATTTGTATAACACGGTGTCTCGACTAGCTGTAATTCATGGCAATGTTCATGTTCAAGTCAGAGAAATATGATATCGTCAAAACGCGAAGTGGGCAAATTATATCTAGACCTTTCATTTCCAAAATGTCTTTGAACTTTAAACACTTAAATTTGTGTCCAATTTCCTCGCACGCTTTTTTTTAAATCCGTTTTTTATAGTATTCACATTTGTAGTTCCATAAACACTCATATTCGCGATACGTATTAACCCTTTCGGTACCATGGTGACACCGGTGTCACAAGATTAATTTTTGTTTATTGTTTTAAACTATCTAACCAATTTTTATAAGTTTGGGTCTTTAATTTCTATTAAAAAAATTTGCAAATATTTTTTTGGTAACGGTACTGGAGCGGATCAAAATGACATAACGGTATTTTTTTTCTTTTTTGTTAATTTTCCATCGCTCTGAATATCTGCAAATTTATCTCGTGTGATTAACTCTTTTGATATGTTGTAGTGAAGTCTTTATTATAAAACATAATTTCTGAGAATTTTAAAATTTTGCTTAGTTTCGCCACAAATTTAAATTTTATATTGTGACACCGGTGTCACTTTGGTATTCAAAGGTAATTTTTTACGAACTTTTAGCAAAACTACAAATTTCACAGGTTGGCCATGAAAATTCAAAATATCGATTTGTTTTGCATAAGCCAAAAATTCAAAAATTCAAAACCAATTTGTAGTAGTAGGTGTTATGTTTGGTCTTTGCCACGATTTTTTAATTTCAACGCAGTTCAGTGTAGTGTTCTGAATGAAGCGTTTCATGTGTATAGTGACACGTAAAAATAATATGCAGCGAAGCAGTAAATTAAAATGAACCGTCAGCGTACCTTCTTGATTAATGAGCGCGAAATTGCCCAAATATTAATGGCATCAGACAGTGAAGACGATGATGATAACATATATTTGGATGATGAAGACGTCGCATTTTTAGAGCAGGACGAAGTTTTGAATTCCGAAATAGAAATTATCATTGCAGATGTTGTCGGTCAGCGACTTACTGCACCATCACCTGATAAATTAACTTCAACCCCGAAAAAGGAGAAAAATGTACCCATAAAATGGAAAAATAGGCCTGAGTATGCCTCACCGGAATATTATGTTTACGCAAAAGTATTGAAGTTTACTTGTAACTCTGGCGATGACTTCCCAAGTGTTTACGAAGTATTTGATTCCGTCGCAGATTTGAAAAAAATACTTCATTTTATAACTGGAAACTAATCGATATGCCATCCAAAATGGGAGGCAATTCGTAACAACTGAAAAAGAAATTGAAGCATTCATTGGCATAACGATGGCTATGAGTATTCATAAATTACCATATTATAAGCACTACTGGTCCACGAATCCACTTTTATCAGTGCCTTTTGTTCCAAGTGTAATGACTCGGAAGCGATATGAAGATATAAAAAAAAATTTACGTTTTGCCAATAACGAAAATCAACCAGATCATACAGATAGTAATTATGACCGAGCATTTAAAGTGTGACCAATAATAAACCATTTCAATAAGGGTTTTGGTAGTTCATTGACTGCCACTAAATCGCAATCAGTTGATGAACACATGATAAAATTCAAAGGAAGGAATAATATTAAGCAATACATGAAAGCTAAGCCAATTAAGTGGGGCTTTAAAATGTGGTGCCGATGTGACTCTCAAACTGGCTACTTCTTTAAGTGTAATATTTACACCGGGAGAAAAGAGAATGCGGAAATTGGGCTTGGCGACTCAGTTGTGCTCGAATTGGCAGGGGACGATTGCAACCTTGGTGTTGAACTGTACTTCGACAACTTTTTTAATAGCATAAATTTGATGACTTAACTTAAAGAAATGAACATTCTCGGTTGTGGAACGATCCAAAGTAACAGGAAAACCACCTAAATTTTTAAGCGAAAAAACTATGAAACGCGGAGATATTCAAAGCTTCTGCTCCGCTTGCATCGCAGTAGTAAAATGGATGGACAACAGAGCAGTGTTCCTTGCATCCAACTTCATCGATCCTTTCGAAAAACATTAGTAAAACGGCGTGTTCAGGGCTCGTCTGAAAAAATCAACATACATTGTCTACTTATGGTTTCAAGTTATAATAAAGGAATGGATGGCGTGGACTTAATGGACCAACGGAAGGTAATATATAACATTCAATATCTTGAAAGTCATACTTTTATTTGTTTGCTTATTATTTACAGGTCTATTACGAATACGATCGTAAATCAATTAGGTTTTACTTGCGTATATTTTTTGACCTCCTTGATTTGGCTATATCAAATGAGTTTATTATATATAACAAGATAGCAATTGAACATGGTCGTGCTTCTACAACACTATTTGACTTTCGACTGCAGCTGTGTACACACTTGGTCAAGGAGCACACCAGTCGCCAAAGGCCTTCATATGACCGCCAAAAACAAGGACGCCAAAGTAAACTTCTTGTAAAAGCTACTGCTCCAGAACACCAAATGGTTCGTGAAGAAAAACGACAGAGTCGTCACAATTGCGCCCAAAAGAAAAAGGAATCGAAAACCAACATCAAATGCGCAACTTGCTTCTATTTTTGCTTTGTAAAATAAATAAACTGTTTTGGTGAATACCACAGCAAATAAGTAATTATGTTCCCTTTTTTGAATTTAATAGACATATTTCATAGCCATATTTTTTGTATAAAGACTTTGTGCTGCTGTTTGTAACAACCAAAAATATTTGACCTACACCCATCTTTAATTATACCGATCGACTCAGAATCACTTTTTGAATCGAAATAGCAATGTCCGTCCGTCCGTCCGTCCGTCCGTCTGTGTGTCCATGTAAAGCTTGTAATCAAACTACAGGTCGCAAATATGAATATATTTTGATGAAATTTGGTACGTAGGCTTCTATCTGCCATGGGATGAACACTATTGAAATTGGTGAGAATCGGTCCATGTTCAGACCTAGCCCTTATACAAATGACCCCTATGAAATCGACATAAATTGCCATAAGTTCCAAATTATCATATAGATCTGAGTCAAATTGGGTTTTTATGTATTTATTACATCTATTAATCAGTAGTTCAAAAATACTCCCTATAGGAAAATTCTTAGTCATAGGCCCCATACAGAGCTGCTTCCCGATTTTCACTTAAATCCATGAAAAAACAAAAATATTGCACAGATTTTTCTCAAATTTGGTTTGTATATATTTTTTCAAAGTATAAGTCACTTTACCAAATATGGTCATGATCGGTCCATTTTTCGACCTAGTCCCCATATAAATATAGTATCCGATATGAACTTTTTCATATCTGCAGCGAAAAATATTAATAAAAATGCCACTCAAATTTGATGTATGCTTATTTGCTATATCCAATTAGATGGACCGAAGATATAGGGTATCTTAACCATGGTATAGGGTATCGTATAGTCGGGCTAGACCGACTATAATTTTCTTACTTGTTTTTATCATAAGAACACGATTTTTCGAATTAACATATATACTAACAGATATATTCTCCAATCAAATGCATTGAAAAATAACTTATATATATATATTTATATATATATATATAAATTATTTTTCAATATATATATATATATACAAATAACACACGAACTTCCAATGCAATAACAAGAATTTTCAAAAACCATTGGTTTTATATTAAAATAAATTCGATTTTATTAAAAAAACAAATAATTTCAGTTACCCAAAAAGTTACCTTTGAGTACCATGGTGACACCCGTGTCGCACATAAATTTTAGCACTTGGAGGCAAAAAACCAAAACTTTCATGAAAAATTGTAACAAGAAATAGGGGTCAGAAATCACGAAAATGTGCTTGGTTTTCCCATAGCTCTTCTAGTTTTCCTATGGTACCGAAAGGGTTAATGAAATTATTAATTTGGCTTTTATTTGATTTAAGTTGCGCCATTTTAATTATTTCTATTTTAAAATGAATTTCAACAGTTCTAAATAGTTGTATAAAATTATTATTCTGCTTTACCTGATTGCTATTATATATAATTTTTAAACATTGTTCATAATTACTAAAGCATTATTTTTAACATAAATACAAAATTACACCTTTTAAATTTTCCATTAAAATTTAAGAAAATATCAATTCTAAAAACTGGAATTCAGATTCCCAATTATAAATTAGAAAATATCAATTAAATTTCAGAAAATCGTATTAAAACGTCGGAAATAATAACTTGAAATTTAGAAGACATCAATTGAATTTTATAAATATATAATACTTATTCTTTAAACACAAAATTGAAATTCAAAAAAGACATTAAAAATGTTTACATTTAAAAAAATATTCCTGTTCAGAGGACATTAATAGCATTTCAGGATAAGAAAACATTAACTTAAATTCAATGAAGTTTAGAAAACCTCAAATGATATTTTATAATTGCGAACATAAAATTTTTTACATAAATAAAGCGCAATTTGATGAGAATGTTATTTGTATATTATTTTCCACAATTTTTGTGGATGAAAATTTGAAGTTTTTCAGAAAATAAAGATAACAAATTATCTTATTTTAAATTTTTGGGACATTGGTTTTTTTTTACGTTTGGCATCCATTATTTGAACCAGTGTTCATAGTGACTTCAAAACTTGACTTCATGGTAGGCAAAATAAATCACAAAAAATTGAAGTTCGATAATAATTCCCAGGTTGTAGTATTTGGAGTCAATAAATGAAAATATATTTTATTAACATTATTTAATTCAAAATCAAAAGTTGGCATCACTGAGTTTGGTTTTGTATTGTATTGTGTTATTTTGTGTTACCACAAAATCTAACAGAGAAAACTTCCTTTTAATTGTAAAAAAAAAATATTTAAACAAAAAAAGTTGAGAGAGCTTTTTCGCAATGAGGGTTAGGGCGAGCTATTTAATTTGCAAAAACTTTAGATTAAACGAGAGGTTATATCATATAACCGGAACAGCATGCATATAGGTATATAACCTAAATGCATTCCGATCAGCAACCACGATGACCAAAAAGCAAACACCGAAACGTGTTTTCTTTTATCCGAAATAATAGAAAAGACGAAAACGATCTTTTCTCGTTGGAGCGCGAATTACTAATGTGAGAAAGCCAAAATCATCTGTTAAGCGGACCAACCCAAAGAATTTGGTGAAATAATATGGTATTAAGTTTAACAAATTGTTAACTTTTTTAAATATATTGTTAACATTTATTATCAATACTCAAGCCCAGGTGGAGGGTATCAAAGATTCGGCACAGCCGAATTTAATACTCTTACTTGTTTTTTTGGAGACATCATGAAACAAACTGGTCACCGTTTTGTAATTAAATATTTGCATTTTCAAGATACTGGCCGTCAGATAGGTAGAAAATACCCGACCTAAAAGATGTCGGAAAACACATATAGGACCAAAACTTACCCAAGTCAATATAAAAATTCTATAACTTTCTTGGTTTATGGGCAGGAACTCAAAACTTAGCTTAGATATTGAAAATTTGCACAGAAGGCAAAATAGTCTATTAGGAATGATAACAGGCGCACCTTGGTATGTCTGAAATTCTGACATTCATAAGGATTTATATTTTCCTTTGGTCATAGATAAAGTTTTAAGACACCGTGTCAGATATTTGCATAAACTTGAAACTCACCCTAATTCTTCTCAATAACAGTGGCCGCATACGCCTTAGAAGGTTGGACACTGCCGATCTGATACGCTGAGGCACATAAAGGATGATTTTGAAAATATATATTTTTTTATATACATTAAACAGCAATTAAGTATGTGTCTGGCACTGGCTGGCCCTTATAATCAGAATTAGTTTTAAGATTTGAATAATTATTATCAGATTAACATACAAATAAGTGAAGATTCAATAAATAAAAACCAAGAAAAAAATTGAAAGTCCTCAGTCCTACCAATATTAAATCCGAGCTACACTCTACTCTGGGGAAGTCTGCTCCTTCGTTTAACGGTAAAGAATTTTTGGGTGGCAGAGTTTAAACGAGGCCGTATGAGCTGCCAAGACGAAACCACCACCACTACGGGTCGAAGAGATGATATGGCTACGCCAGACGGTTAAGAAAATCTACAAAATGGTATTGCTGCTCGTCTGCTGAAGGAGTGTGAGCAAGCTATAATGATAAGCATTTCAAAAAGTTCTACGCATTGACCGAAAGTTTGGAGATGAGAAAGCTGTCTGCAACCTGGGTGCTGCGTTTGCTCACAATAGAACAAAAACAGAGTCTTGAAGATGTTTTAATATAGTGTTTCGTGATGTTTCACCATATTATGCGTTGGTTGATAACCATTAATTAGACATGGGTCCACTACTTCACACCCGAGACAAAGAAACAGTCAAAACAGTATACTGAAATGGGAGAATCGCGTCCAAAGAAGATAAAGAGAGTTCCATCTGCAGGCGAGGTTATATCGTCTGGTGTTTGAGATACTATTATCTTAAAAAATGATAAACAAATAACGGCGAATCATGCTAACTTTGTGCAACATTTAAGTGATGACATTAAGGAAAAAAAGGCTACATTTGGTAAACAAGAAGGAACACTATTGCGATGTTTAAAATCAATAAATAAAAGTTCGAATTGCTTGATCACGCAACTTATTGGTCAGATTTAATTGCTTGGCAAATGACTCGGTGGTAAAAGATTTGCCAACCATGAAAAGGTGGAGTCTGCGGTTGATGACTATTTTAAGGAGCTAGGCACATCTTACTATAAACAGGTTATTGAAGCTATTAATATCGATGAGAAAAATATATCGAGATAAAAAGGAATTACGCTCAGAAATATATAATTGTTTCTTAGTTTAATGTCAAAACTCATTAGAAGTTTCTCCCATAAAATTGCTGTTTAATCCTAAGTAGTTAGTTGTAACTTGCCTAAAGGACCCGTTGATAAATTGTGTTTATAATTTTTTAAGAATAGGGACTTTTCCTCTTTTCGAGCAGGCAACCCTAAATATTTTTACCGCCTAACCCATGTGTGATGTTGTAGCTACACACAGAAAATGGATCTGTTGTGGCAACTGAATTTGTTGCCAACCGAGTTTTGATAGTCCCATGTACTATCACATTATTCTGTAGTTATTATTAAATAATATTACCGAAATAATGGTACGAAGTTTAGGGCAACTGATATTTGAAGTAAATTCGATGGCATGAACTGTTAAATTTAGTTCATACAATGGAATTTAGATTTTCTTTATTGGTAGTTATAGCCATTTATTGGTGTAGTCCAATGCATAACCGGAATAATTTTAACTACACATTAAAAAATTTCATATAATTTATTTCTTTTATAGTTATAAATTACGGATTAATACGGGTGAATATGTGTATGCGTTTGAGGTAAAGACGATAGGAGAAGAAAAATTATGTTATAGGGAATATGAAAAATTAGAAAATGGTATTAGTATGAAAATGCCGAATGATTTTTTATAGATGTTGAAGTATCTATTTAAACTCTCATCATCACTGAAACCAGCTTGTGGAGGTTTGGGTCCGCCAGCACGTTTTGGTCAACCTG
The DNA here is from genome assembly GCA_963682025.1 of Cordilura impudica. Classification (NCBI taxonomy): domain Eukaryota; kingdom Metazoa; phylum Arthropoda; class Insecta; order Diptera; family Scathophagidae; genus Cordilura; species Cordilura impudica. Next base: position 134,164,543 of record OY821519.1, on the reverse strand, counting down.
CAGTGTTGGGAGCACTAACAGCATATTTCATAGCCCAGTATTTTAATTGGAAGAGATCGAACACCTTATTGGTGGTGAAATCAATAGTTTTGAGCTTTTCAGCTTCAATATTGAAACCAATATTTTCACCAGACCCTCTTTATGGGCGAAATATATCTGGCTGACCATTTCAGTACCAAATTTATAGCCAACTGAATAGCAATCATATTAATGACCGCATTTTGAATCAATTATGATCACAACTCTTTTGTCTTAAGGGGGGTTAGGTTTTAAAAGCGAAAAAGAGCCGTATTTTCATAATTTTATTTTTTTCTGAAGACATGAATAATGTTGGATCATTTAGTAATTAAAGATTTTTTTATGTCATTTTTAAAATCGAGCAGAAAGCGTCATCTATGTATCACTTATAGCAAAAACTGTTTCAGCTAATTCAACAACCCTTTGCTGTAAAACGTTAAAAATATCCCAATATAAACGTATATAAGTGATACATAGATGACGCTTTTAAAAAATTGGCATAAAAAAACAATGTTATATCATAACTTTTTCACCAATACAATCATAAGTCACACAGCGTTATGTGTCAGCTCTCACCTATTACGTGTTACACTGTTTTTGTGATTGTATTGTGAAATAGAAATTTACCCCCCTGCGCGTATAGATGTTTACACATCAAAATGCAAAAATAAAAGGTTTTGAAACCTCAAAAGTTAATATTTTATCACAAAATGCAATGCTTGTCAGGTATTAAATTTCTGTTGATACCATAAATAATACGGTTGCCGAATATTTTTTATAATTGAAAAATAAACCATAAGTCAGTAATGAGCGTAACTATGAATTTATATGGTACAGTGCGCAGTCGGTATTCGCGACAAATTTAAAACCAGATCGATAGCGGAACCTAATTTTTTGTTTTTTTGATGATATGAATCATCCGCTTCCGTTTTAGATAATATTGTTTGCTTCATATTACTTTCTATGGGAAATTCCTCTCGCATCCAGCTGTTTATGTCAACCTTTGTGAAGTTATGTTCTGGGCTAATGTCAGCTATAAATTCGGCAAAGGTTGAAAGCTCTGCATTTTCTTTCCGAATTTTAGTTTGTAAAATATTCGTTTTTATGCTCTTTTCACTGTAGAATGTCGAGTAGGCATTTAAAGATGTATGAAGTTAACATATATGGGAAATGCATTAGCAATGATACCAGTCCCTAAAAATTAATGACACGTGAATGGATTAATGGATTTTCATATTTCTGTAATATTGGAAAACCCTTAAAGATACTTAAATTTTTCAACCAGCAACAATTTCAGTTTGGCTTTGTCATTCGCACTTTAACAGGGCAAAAAATTATTTTGCTCTTAATAAACTTTCCTTGCGGGTACCGTTGTCTATTTACATGTGACAAGAGTGTGATTTGGAAGAATCCGATTTTAGATTTTATGCAGGGCCTACCCTTGTTTATCAGCGTAATCTTAACTCTGGCACAAATGGATCAGGGAGATGAGGTTTCCAAGAAATTTTTTTGAATTTTTAAAAATCGATTTCCTTGCGACGCTTAAACTTTTGAAACCATCCATCACTAGCGTTGAAACCTGAATTGGTTCGATACATTTTGGAGTGACACTGAATGGCTTTTGATCGCGTTTGCCCAGGCCACTCTCAGTTGAGCGTACGAATTTTTTACGTCCAAACTTCTAGTGTTTTTTATCCCTCGTTTTTGAATAATTGTGGGCTTTAAAATATTTTGAACTTTTCCCATATTTAAATACATAATGCACTGAGAACACCACAACAGACAAAAAAAACTGATTAAATGAATGTGGCCCGTCGCGATAATGGGTAGTCGCAAATATCGAGTGTTCACTGTATATTAAAATTTCTCATACGCTGCCATCTCAGAAACACTACTTTTTTATGACCCAAAAACATTCCACACACTCTTTATTATATGACGCTATATAACGGGAATTACTATAAAATTATTTTACGTCAAACAAACAAGAGCGTTGTAACGGCGATTTCCAATAAAGTTATTACAAGAAAAATATGTAAAATATACACAAGAAGTGGGATAAAATGTTGCACAACGTCTCGACTATAAAAATATCCGCATGAAAATCGTATCGCATAAAAACAGAATTGAGTAAAGTGTCAGTCATAAAGGCATCTCTGCCAATATACTAAAGAAGCTTATGTCAGAATTTATAGTTTTTTATAAAAAATTCCGATTTAAAGCAGCTGCTTCACCGATAAATAGCAGAATTCTGCAATTAATACAATGTTAAAACTCTACGGTATGAAAACGTATTCTTAGCCGCAGTGCGTAGGCTCGTTTTTAGTTTAGGCAAAAAAAATCGCTCAAGTGGCAAGGAAAATCATATTCCAGGGATCAAAATAAGACACTTTGCCCAAGGAATCTTACCTCTAAAACGAATTCTGATGTCCCGACTTTTGACCTGTCTGTCTGTCTGCCATGGGGCAACCCCATTCCCGCTCATGCAAATGATCTGAAACTTGGCCCATAGTCTTGTTGTGACTACAGATTAATTTTGGGGTAGTCACGCAGTGTTACGCATAGTCACGGCCTGGTCTAAAAGTTATTTACCCTCATCCGATCGATCTTTTTGAATAACATAACATAGTCAAGGCGTATGATTATTATTTATTAGCAGAGTAGAAGATACGTATACGTATGAGTGTTAATTTTAATGTTAAATCAAACATAGTCAGCCCAATTCTAAACAAAAAATGTTGATTTTTTAAATGTTTGTATGGGGAACCCCCAGGGGTTTCCAGAGGGTGTGCCACTGGCATATGTGGGTCGGCCCTCCAAAGTTAGTGGGGGTCGATCATACATTTGGACTTGATTGGGCCACTTTAAGTGGGTCAAAGTGAGGCAGACACACGGACAGGTCAAAAGTCGGGACTTCAGAATTCATTTTAGAGGTATGGTTCCTTGGCCAAAGTTTCTTATTTTGATCCCTAGAATACGATTTTCCTTGTCACTTGGGCGATTTTTAAATCGACCCGCCCTAGGGCACATACAAAAAAGTGCCGCCCTAAGTAGTAAAATTTCATATAAAGGGTGTTTTTTTAGAGGTTCATAACTTTGACACTGATTTATTTGACAATCGATGAATAGGTGATTTTTGTTTAATTTGAACAACTTTTGCAAATTGTTGAAATTTTCTATAAAAATAATGGTCCTATTTGTCAAACTTATCGAGCACTTCGTCAATTTTATGAGAGTAATAACCATTCATCAGAGCGGCTTATTCGAATAAGTATTGATCGTTTTCGTACCACGTTTACTCTTAATTATAATGAACGTCCCGTAGGATTTCTAACAGTGAGCATCGAAAAAGCTGTTGCCGCTCTATTGCAAAGCATTGAAGAAAACGCACATCAATAATTTTGGCGCCATTGCCAGCAAATGGGGATATGTCCATCAACTTTGTGGAAGATTATACGAAAGAATTTTCATTAACGAGCTTTGCAGATTAAATTCGTGCAATAACTAAAGTCAAGCGACCATCTTAGTCCCCGCCAATGCGGCCTATGGGCTGAAGCACAAATTTATATTGATTTTATTATTCCATACAAAATTTTGTTCAGCGCTGAACCTCGTTTTTAGTTAAATGGATACATAAATAAGTAAAGTTGTCACATTTGGAGTGAAGATAATCCACGAGCTTTTGTCAAAACACAATTACATCCACAAAAAAATCCTCTTTGTTGCGCTTTCATTGGTGCGAGTCGTTGGACCATATGGACAGATTGTTACTGTCAACGATGAACGGTAAAGTGAAATGATTACAAGTTTTTTCGTACCTAAATTAGCAGACATTAATCTTGTTGACATGATGAAGCCACATGCTACACAATGCACGGTACAATTAATTAGTATTTTGTTTGAATTTATTTTTTCTGTAAGAAATATGCTTAGTATATATGTGTGTATAATTATATATGATGCTTAAATCAAAGTAAGGCTTGCCTCAATTAATGGAATGTCGCCAACCATTTCAACTGGAACTTTTGATGAACGAATAAGTTCGCGTAATGGCCACCAAGATAGCGTGATTGAACCCTATTGGTTTCTTTTCTTTGGAGCTATACAAAGTCACTCGTCTATGCCTTTAAACAAGAGACAATGAAACACCTGGAAATCAAGATTGGCGAGTAATTGGCTGCCAGAAATGTTTGAAAATTGGAGATCCAAATTACGTCACATACGCTCCAGCCGTGACGGAGATGTGGCCCAAATCATATTAAAACATTATTGATATAAAACTATCTGTCCAACAAAGCCAGTTTAATTGATATTTGAAATACTTTTCTTTGATTAATTTTAATTTTAAGTTTTATAACTCTAAAAACATCATTCCTTAGAGACAATTTAATTAATTATAACTTGTTTCAATTATTACAAATTATTACAATATATATATATATACTAAAGAGTTGCGTGGATGATCATCATCGCCCAGCCCATACCATTCAACCCAGAAACTTGAAATTTGAACTATGTGTTCCACTCTCGGCGTAAAGATCGAATAAGAGTGGGTTTTTGGAAATTCCTACATTAAGGGAGTAAAAGCGAACAAAAAATGGGAAAATGATAAGAAATGAATCTAGGAATATGAAATTTGGTGTGTAGACTCTATCCGGGAAACAAGTATTGGCCCAAGATAAATTTTTTCGAAATTCGGTATAGTGGTACCTTTCTGCATCTTCTAAACATATTAATCTATATATATGAATTTTGATACACAGACTCCATCTAATATGTGGGCACCAGTCAAGTACGAATTTATTGGTAATTCTTAGGTCTAGGGGATGAAAATCTGCCAAAAAGGTAAAAATTGTGTATACGGTACGTTCAAGTAAACGAGTATAAAATATAGTTTTTGGATTCTACTAGAGATAGAAACATCCGATAAGAGGAAAACTTTTTGAAATTCGGATGTTAAGGGGGTAAAAACGCCCAAAAAGGGTAAAATAGTACCTTTTTGCATCTTCATATATATGTATATATGAATACGTGGCATCAGTCAAGGATCAATTTGTTGGTAATTATAATGTCTAGGTGCGGAAAAACGGCCAATATGGGAAAATTGTATATTTGGTATCTTCTAAACAAACGAATATAAAATATAGTTTGTGGATTCCGCTGGAAATAGAAACCTCAGATAAGGGGCACTCTTTTGGAAACTCGGATGCTAAGGGGGGCAAAATCGGCCCCTAAATATAAAAGGGTACATTTTGGATCTTATTTACAAAGTAATTTAGGCATATGAAATTTAATATATAGATTCCACCAGAGACGCAAACATCGGACAAGAAACAAAATTTGTTTTAATTCGAGCCTTTGGTGGATAAAAAATGGTAGTGCGAAAATTATAGTCTGTGATGACCGAAGTCTGTACCATCGTTTCGGCCCACACAATCCATTATGATTTTTGAATTATTTTTATTTTATTATTTTTGATTGAATTGTACTGTATATTTTGTTTAATTACACCAATAAAATGAATTACCGAATAGACTTGTAAAATCCTTTTTGGGATCACCCTGTGATCCCGTACGTGACGATCATATGATACTGGTAACAATCAGCTGTCACCAGCCGTCAGGCACAAGTATAAAAAGGCGGTCATGAGGACAATCGAGACAGTCGTGCAGTAGCCGTGGCAGCAGTAACAAGGTAAGCAAACTAATAACCCTTTCGCTGAACGAAGTGTGCCGTCCTAGGTCACTTCATTATCCTTAGTAGGTCCTGCGAATCCTTCGAGTCCTTCGAGTCCTGCGAATCCTTCGAGTCCTGTGAGTCCTTCGAGTCCTTCGAGTCCTGCGAATCCTGCGAGTCCTGCGAATCCTTCGAGTCCTGCGAGTCCTGTGAGTCCTTCGAGTCCTGCTAGTCCTGTGAGTCCTGCGAGTCCTTCGAGTCCTGTGAGTCCTTCGAGTCCTGTGAGTCCTTCGAGTCCTGCGAGTCCTGTGAATCCTTCGAGTCCTGCGAGTCCTTCGAGTCCTGCGAATCCTTCGAGTCCTGTGAATCCTTCGAGTCCTGCGAATACTTTGAGTCCTGCGAATCCTTCGAGTCCTGCGAGTCCAGCCAATACTTCGAGTCCTGCGAATCCATCGAGTCCTGCGAGTCCTGCGAATCCTTCGAGTCCTGTGAGTCCTGCGAATCCTTCGAGTCCTGCTAGTCTTACGAATTCTTCGAGTCCGGAGAAGCCCAACAGGTCCTGCGGAGAGTGTGCCGATACAGGTAACTCTCACCGTGTAATTACCTTGCACAGCCAAGAGCCAAGGTAAGTAACTAATCCTTTTTCACAGGTGGAGTGTGCCGATTTAGGTCACTCTTGAATCAGCACCCGACGAGTCCTGCGGAGAGTGTGCCGACTTAGGTCGCTCTCACTATACCCATCATCCTGCGAGGTCCAGAGGACAGGTAAGGGACTAATCCTTTTTCGTAGGTGGAGTGTGCCGCCATAGGTCACTCTTGACTCACTATATCAAGAATCCTGCAAGCCCAACGAGTCCTGTGGAGAGTGTGCCGACATAGGTCACTCTCACCGCATAATTACCTTGCACAGCCCAGAGGTTAGGTAAGTAACTAATCATTCGTTCCACAGGTGGAGTGTGCCGATTTAGGTCACTCTTGAATCAGCACCCGACGAGTCCTGCGGAGAGTGTGCCGACTTAGGTCGCTGTCACTATACCCATCATCCTGCGAGGTCCAGAGGACAGGTAAGGGACTAATCCTTTTTCATAGGTGGAGTGGGCCGCCATAGGTCACTCTTGACTCACTATATCAAGAATCCTGCAAGCCCAACGAGTCCTGTGGAGAGTGTGCCGGCATAGGTCACTCTCACCGCATAATTACCTTGCACAGCCCAGAGGTTAGGTAAGTAACTAATCTTTCATCCCACAGGTGGAGTGTGCCGATTTAGGTCACTCTTGAATCAGCACCCGACGAGTCCTGCGGAGAGTGTGCTGACTTAGGTCGCTCTCACTACACCCATCATCCTGCGAGGTCCAGAGGACAGGTAAGGGACTAATCCTTTTTCATAGGTGGAGTGTGCCGCCATAGGTCACTCTTGACTCACTATATCAAGAATCCTGCAAGCCCAACGAGTCCTGTGGAGAGTGTGCCGGCATAGGTCACTCTCACCGCATAATTACCTTGCACAGCCCAGAGGTTAGGTAAGTAACTAATCTTTCATCCCACAGGTGGAGTGTGCCGACTTAGGTCACTCTTGAATCAGCACCCGACGAGTCCTGCGGAGAGTGTGCTGTCTTAGGTCGCTCTCACTACACCCATCATCCTGCGAGGTCCAGAGGACAGGTAAGGGACTAATCCTTTTTCATAGGTGGAGTGTGCCGACATAGGTCACTCTTGACTCACAATATCAAGAATCCTGCAAGCCCAACGAGTCCTGTGGGGAGTGTGCCGACATAGGTCACTCTCACCGCATAATTACATTGCACAGCCCAGAGGTTAGGTAAGTAACTAATCATTCGTTCCACAGGTGGAGTGTGCCGATTTAGGTCACTCTTGAATCAGCACCCGACGAGTCCTGCGGAGAGTGTGCCGACTTAGGTCGCTCTCACTATACCCATCATCCTGCGAGGTCCAGAGGACAGGTAAGAGACTAATCCTTTTTCGTAGGTGGAGTGTGCCGCCATAGGTCACTCTTGACTCACTATATCAAGAATCCTGCAAGCCCAACGAGTCCTGTGGAGAGTGTGCCGACATAGGTCACTCTCACCGCATAATTACCTTTCACAGCCCAGAGGTTAGGTAAGTAACTAATCATTCGTTCCACAGGTGGAGTGTGCCGATTTAGGTCACTCTTGAATCAGCACCCGACGAGTCCTGCGGAGAGTGTGCCGACTTAGGTCGCTGTCACTATACCCATCATCCTGCGAGGTCCAGAGGACAGGTAAGGGACTAATCCTTTTTCATAGGTGGAGTGTGCCGCCATAGGTCACTCTTGACTCACTATATCAAGAATCCTGCAAGCCCAACGAGTCCTGTGGAGAGTGTGCCGGCATAGGTCACTCTCACCGCATAATTACCTTGCACAGCCCAGAGGATAGGTAAGTAACTAATCATTCGTTCCACAGGTGGAGTGTGCCGACTTAGGTCACTCTTGAATCAACAATCAACGAATCCTGCAAGCCCAACGAGTCCTGCGGAGAGTGTGCCGACTTAGGTCACTCTTACTCCGGTCCGACGCGCCCGCCGGAGAGTTAACCACCCTCGAACAATCCGACACCAGAGATACCGAGTCTCCACAGTCTGGCGAAGACTGTCGTCCGAGGTCCCGGACCGATCTCACGGAACCACCCCGGCATATTTAAGTGTATTCTGTAGTTTTAAGATCTCAATAAACAAATAACTGTACCTTAAAACCGTACCCAACGTTTTTTCACTCTCTGTCTCAGTAGAAAAGAAATTTCTGCAACGACCCCGGCCACCGCGAGCTATACCCTAGCAACCGGAGGAAAACTCGTCGTTACAGTGGCGCCCGAGCAGGGACATCGAGAGTGAAAAAAAAACTACACAACACGTCACCATTGTGATCACACCATGTTGCGTACATCCTGGATATACAGCCTCCGAAAGGAAGAGTTAGTAACCTACCTAACTGATTTCAGCCTGGAAGTTTCGGGCAATGTTGAAGAGCTGCGGAAAAGGCTCGCTCAATTCGTGGGGAGCGAGCATACACCAGAAACGGTGCAACAATTGCTACAGTTGCAGGGGAAGCACGACGCGTCCGGAGCCAATCCCGAGCCCAGGGCAACAACACCCAAGCGACCACCACAGTTAACCGTCACAACCGATCAGGAAGGCAGAGAGAGTAATGCACCGACTGGCTCAACTTGCGTGGACCTCAAGACCACCGCAGATCAGGTGCGGAAATGGAGAGTCCAGTTCAATGGCGAAGAAGAGCCCTGGGAATTCCTAGAGAGGATAGAGGAGCTGTCCATGGTGTACCAAATTCAAGTGGACCTCATGCCCACCATGATGCCGGAGGTGCTCACCGGCAAGGCGTTGATCTGGTACCGGAACAACAACAGGCAGTGGAAGTTGTGGTCCACTTTTCGGCATGATTTCTTACAATTCTTCTTGCCGCCCCGGTATTTTGAGCGACTGGAGGATGACATTCGGAAGCGCCATCAACGACCACGAGAAACCTTCAAGAACTACACCCTGGCCATGCAGAACCTCATGAGGCACACCGAGTACTCCGAAAGCCAGAAATTAGAGCGCATGTTCCGCAATGCATTACCCGAATATTTATGGTACATTCGAAGGAGGGACTTCCAAACCCTTGACGAGCTTCTGGAAATGGCAGCCGACCTAGAAAGTATCCCGACGGCCCTACAGCAGCCCAGAGAGCAACATCGGCTCATTACACCGAACCGAACCGCCCAGACGTTGTGCGGAGCTATTCCGGAACCGCAAAATGCGTGTCGGCGCTGTGGACGCCAAGGGCACTTCGCCACCCGATGCCAGAATGAACGCGTCCTTTTTTGTTGGGAATGTGGACAGAGGGGTGTGAGGACCAACCAATGCTGTCGCCAACGGTCGGGAAACGATCAGGGGGCCCGCAACAAGCGAGGAAGTCCGGGTACCCTAGCCAACAGACCTCGCCAGTAACCACGTCCTTACGGTATACCCGAACGAGGTTGGTGGCCGATATAATTATCGGGGAACGCTCGGTCACCGCCACAATCGATACAGGGGCTACTAGCTGTTTTATCAGTAAAACTTGCGCTGAAACCCTCGTCAACCCCTGCAGTATAAAACCTCATCGTTCGCGTGTCATCCTCGCCGATGGATCGGAAAAGGAAGTAACACATTCGGTGGAACAAAACGTCACCCTAGGAAATTGTACGCTAGCGGTTACACTTTTAATCATGCCAGACGCCACTGAAGACTTGATACTTGGCCTTAACTTCCTAGAACGGTGTGGGACCAGAATCGCCTGTGCCGGAATAGAGTGCCAGTTCCAGCACACTCGCGATAACGATGCGGCACCCCAGACCCGAGAGAGCAACCTGCATCTGACGTCGGACATGACTCCAGACGAAACGCCGCCAAACCCAATTTCTGCCTCGCCATCGGCGACGACGCCACATGAAGAGCCACCCACTTTGGACCAGGATACCTGCCGGGGACATGTTACGGTAAGTGATCTTAGTGTAGATGAACAAAAGAGGAGTAGAGACTTCCTTGACAGAGAGTTAGCGAAGTTTCGGGAACTAAAGGGCCTCTCGACAGTAGCCAAACACCGGATTGTAATGACGGACGACCGACCATTCAAAATAAGGTACGCACCCCGGAACCCAGCCATGCAAGCTATCATAGACGAGAAAATCAATGAACTACTAGCGAGTGGGTGTATCGAGCCGTCCCGAAGTGCCTATAGTTCTCCCATCACCTTGGCTCAGAAGAAGAATGGGTCTTGGAGATTGTGCATGGATTTCAGGCATCTAAACAGCAAATCAGACCCCGATGCATACCCTCTTCCGCGGATCGCCACCATATTGGATCGACTAAGGGATGCCAAATATGTGAGCAGTTTGGACCTAAAAGATGGATACTGGCAAATTCCCATGGAAGCCGCCAGCAAGAGGTACACCGCCTTCACCGTCGCTGGAAGAGGACTATATCAATGGCGAGTTATGCCGTTCGGGCTGCACTCTGCGCCGGCCACGTTCCAGAGGGCGCTGGATAGCGTAATCGGGCCAGACCTCGAACCTTATGCTTTCGCCTACCTGGACGATATCATCGTTACCGGGAAAACTTTAGATGAACACATGATAAACCTGGGCAAGGTATTCCATCGCCTCCGAGCCGCGAATTTGAAGATTAACCCCGACAAATGTGAGTTTTTCAAAAGGGAAACTAAGTATCTAGGGCACGTGGTCAGTGGAAGAGGTATCCAGACAGATCCCGACAAAGTAGCGGCGATCCGGGAGATGCAGGCACCTACCAATACGAAGGGGGTCAGGAGATTTCTTGGAGTAGCCTCCTGGTACCGGCGATTTGTACCAGATTTTGCAGCTATAGCTCAACCCCTAACTACACTCCTGAAGAAAGGCAGACATTGGAAGTGGACAGAGGCCCAGCAAGCGGCATTCGATTCACTAAAGGAAAAACTAACAAAAGCACCAGTACTAGCTTGTCCAGACTTCGAGAGGCCATTCACGTTACAAACGGACGCCAGCGACTACGGCCTAGGAGCGGTCCTAACGCAAGAATTAGACGACGGAGAACGGGTCATCGCGTACGCCAGCAGGGGCCTAAATGCCGCCGAGAGAAATTACACCGCCACGGAGAAGGAGTGCCTTGCGATTATTTGGGGCATACGAAAGATGCGAACGTATCTGGAGGGCTACACCTTTCGGGTCATCACCGACCACTTGTCGCTGAAGTGGCTTAACTCCATCGACAGCCCCACCGGCCGACTGGCCCGCTGGGCCTTGGAGTTACAGCAGTACAGATTCACAGTCCAATACCGGAAGGGGCAAAACAACGTGGTTGCCGACGCCTTATCACGCCAGCCAATGGAATCACTCCAACGGACCGTCGAAACGAATGGATCGGCCCCTCAGACATGTGCCTGGCTAGAACGGAAGAAGGAGGAGGTCAGGAGAAATCCTCAGAAATTCGCCGATTACCTTATTAGTGGAACGCAGTTATTACGTCATATTCCGAGGGACCCTACTGATGAAGATTGTACCCCCTGGAAACTGTGCGTCGCCACACATCTACGCGAAAGGGTTCTGCAGGAGAACCATAGTCAACCTGCAGCCGGTCACCTGGGAGTACGGAAGACCATCCATAGGGTCAGTAACCGATACTACTGGCCGGGTATGTTCCGAGATGTCGCTCGATTTGTAAGGAGCTGCGAGTCGTGCCAGAAATACAAACCTAGTCAGCTGGCATCAGCTGGGAAAATGCTGGTTACCATTCCCAACGAGCCTTGGGCGACTGTGTGTGCAGATTTCGTTGGACCACTTCCCCGCTCCAAACATGGGAATAGCATGCTTTTGGTATTCTTCGACAGGTTTTCAAAATGGATCGAACTGGTACCACTTCGCAAGGCCACGGCACAAGGGGTAATTAAGGCCTTCAGGGAGAGAATCTTAGCCAGGTTTGGAACTCCGAAAGTATTGATAACGGACAATGGTAGTCAGTTCACAAGTCGACTGTTACAACGATACCTAGATGACATTGGAGTACGGCAACAATTCACCGCACCATACTGCCCTCAAGAAAACCCGACAGAACGAGCCAACCGCACGATTAAGACTATGATCGCACAATTTGCAGAAAACCGTCACAAAACGTGGGATGACCATTTACCCGAGCTTACACTGGCGTTCAATACGAGTAATTCGGAGTCCACAGGCTACAGCCCAGCGTACCTCGTCCAAGGGAGAGAACCCCGGTTGCCCAAAGCGCTGTATGACGAGCTATTACTCGGTTCGAGTTCCCAACCACGTAGTCCAGAGGAAAGAGCAAGCGAGCTCATGGACATATTCAGGATCGTGCGGCATCAGCTAGGAAAGGCCGCGGAGGATCAAAGACGTTACTACAATTTGCGCCGCCGACCATGGAAACCAAAAATCGGGGATTTGGTGCTCGCACGACAACGCCCACTGTCGAATGCGGTGGAGAATTTTACGGCCAAGCTGGCACCAAAATATAGCGGCCCTTACCGGGTCACCCACTTTCCGTCCCCGGTCATAGTTAAACTCGAAGACGACGAAAGCAAGGACATTAAGACCGCACACATAAGTGACATAAAACCATTTGTAGAAGAAACCAAAATTACTAACGTAGCATAAATCCCACTATTAATAACAAATTTTGTTCTCTTCACAGTCATTTCATCCACATTCATCATTCTGTCATCACCATCCACAGCACCACCATACCACACAGCCATTCCATACCAATATTAACTCCGCACGTCATATCACCTAGGTCACACCATCATCCCGCACACATACACACAGTCACCAGGTAGACACTTTTCATTCACCACCCAAACCGCACCATCACTCGTAGTTACTCCATCAACATACCAACATACCACCACCCGGACATTGAAGCCACAAAAAAATGGATGCTGACCAGACCAATTTAGAGATGACAGGTGAAACGAATACACACCAAAACACGTCCGCCCAGCCCGGTCGGCTTATTAACCGCTTGGAGCGCGGGTCCGGGGCCGACAACTACGAAGTACGCCAGATAGTGGCAGACGCTCTACGCCCTTGGTGGAACACAGATGTGGAAGTACGAGAACGAATACCATCTGCGCCACACGCTCCAACCCAGATCATCTCGCCTGAAATGCCCAAATGCATCGTAAGAATAAAAAGACTCACGGCACAAGAAATTCAAGTGGCAGGAGGCGGACACCGCTTTGCGGTGGACACCAAAGTCGACCGTGGCTACCACACTGGATCCGACGGGGTGATGTCAGAGGAAGAAACAACACCTAGGCCTCAGGTAGGGCGGAAGCACCCAGGGCAGCAAGGGATAGTCATCGAGCTCTCCAGCGACGAGGACGCCGATGTTATTGAACTCTCGAGCGATAGTGAAGGAATACGAACGCCCTATCCCTCCCCCCAGGTGTCACCGATTTTGACACCTCAACGGTCCATGACGACAGCGACACATGACAGCCCCTCATCATCGTCATCATCGTCATCATCGTCATCATCGTCATCACCGTCATCATCGTCATCATCCGACTCATCATCCTCGGAATCGGAAATTGAAGGAGAGTCCAGAGCAAGGAAAGGACGACGTAGGGTGAATGTCAAACTAGTAAGCACCCGGAGTGTCACACCCGAATTCTCACTCGCGTACCGTCCTCTGTCACCGCACACGCCACCACAGCCGCCCACCAGGGTAATGAAACCGTTCTGCTATCCCATAACAACACGGAACGACCTCAGTACCCCCGTATTACAAGAACTGCAACCCCTTATCAAACGGATGCTGAGTGCATACAAGTCGGGAACCCGAGCCAAACGGGTGGTGCCAATACTCGGAAGCCGATACCGGAACCAGATCAGCCGACAACGGGAAATAATCGTCGACCAGCTTAGTTTCCCAAGGGGGGATCAGGTGTGATGACCGAAGTCTGTACCATCGTTTCGGCCCACACAATCCATTATGATTTTTGAATTATTTTTATTTTATTATTTTTGATTGAATTGTACTGTATATTTTGTTTAATTACACCAATAAAATGAATTACCGAATAGACTTGTAAAATCCTTTTTGGGATCACCCTGTGATCCCGTACGTGACGATCATATGATACTGGTAACAATCAGCTGTCACCAGCCGTCAGGCACAAGTATAAAAAGGCGGTCATGAGGACAATCGAGACAGTCGTGCAGTAGCCGTGGCAGCAGTAACAAGGTAAGCAAACTAATAACCCTTTCGCTGAACGAAGTGTGCCGTCCTAGGTCACTTCATTATCCTTAGTAGGTCCTGCGAATCCTTCGAGTCCTTCGAGTCCTGCGAATCCTTCGAGTCCTGTGAGTCCTTCGAGTCCTTCGAGTCCTGCGAATCCTGCGAGTCCTGCGAGTCCTGCGAATCCTTCGAGTCCTGCGAGTCCTGTGAGTCCTTCGAGTCCTGCTAGTCCTGTGAGTCCTGCGAGTCCTTCGAGTCCTGTGAGTCCTTCGAGTCCTGTGAGTCCTTCGAGTCCTGCGAGTCCTGTGAATCCTTCGAGTCCTGCGAGTCCTTCGAGTCCTGCGAATCCTTCGAGTCCTGTGAATCCTTCGAGTCCTGCGAATACTTTGAGTCCTGCGAATCCTTCGAGTCCTGCGAGTCCAGCCAATACTTCGAGTCCTGCGAATCCATCGAGTCCTGCGAGTCCTGCGAATCCTTCGAGTCCTGTGAGTCCTGCGAATCCTTCGAGTCCTGCTAGTCTTACGAATTCTTCGAGTCCGGAGAAGCCCAACAGGTCCTGCGGAGAGTGTGCCGATACAGGTAACTCTCACCGTGTAATTACCTTGCACAGCCAAGAGCCAAGGTAAGTAACTAATCCTTTTTCACAGGTGGAGTGTGCCGATTTAGGTCACTCTTGAATCAGCACCCGACGAGTCCTGCGGAGAGTGTGCCGACTTAGGTCGCTCTCACTATACCCATCATCCTGCGAGGTCCAGAGGACAGGTAAGGGACTAATCCTTTTTCGTAGGTGGAGTGTGCCGCCATAGGTCACTCTTGACTCACTATATCAAGAATCCTGCAAGCCCAACGAGTCCTGTGGAGAGTGTGCCGACATAGGTCACTCTCACCGCATAATTACCTTGCACAGCCCAGAGGTTAGGTAAGTAACTAATCATTCGTTCCACAGGTGGAGTGTGCCGATTTAGGTCACTCTTGAATCAGCACCCGACGAGTCCTGCGGAGAGTGTGCCGACTTAGGTCGCTGTCACTATACCCATCATCCTGCGAGGTCCAGAGGACAGGTAAGGGACTAATCCTTTTTCATAGGTGGAGTGGGCCGCCATAGGTCACTCTTGACTCACTATATCAAGAATCCTGCAAGCCCAACGAGTCCTGTGGAGAGTGTGCCGGCATAGGTCACTCTCACCGCATAATTACCTTGCACAGCCCAGAGGTTAGGTAAGTAACTAATCTTTCATCCCACAGGTGGAGTGTGCCGATTTAGGTCACTCTTGAATCAGCACCCGACGAGTCCTGCGGAGAGTGTGCTGACTTAGGTCGCTCTCACTACACCCATCATCCTGCGAGGTCCAGAGGACAGGTAAGGGACTAATCCTTTTTCATAGGTGGAGTGTGCCGCCATAGGTCACTCTTGACTCACTATATCAAGAATCCTGCAAGCCCAACGAGTCCTGTGGAGAGTGTGCCGGCATAGGTCACTCTCACCGCATAATTACCTTGCACAGCCCAGAGGTTAGGTAAGTAACTAATCTTTCATCCCACAGGTGGAGTGTGCCGACTTAGGTCACTCTTGAATCAGCACCCGACGAGTCCTGCGGAGAGTGTGCTGTCTTAGGTCGCTCTCACTACACCCATCATCCTGCGAGGTCCAGAGGACAGGTAAGGGACTAATCCTTTTTCATAGGTGGAGTGTGCCGACATAGGTCACTCTTGACTCACAATATCAAGAATCCTGCAAGCCCAACGAGTCCTGTGGGGAGTGTGCCGACATAGGTCACTCTCACCGCATAATTACATTGCACAGCCCAGAGGTTAGGTAAGTAACTAATCATTCGTTCCACAGGTGGAGTGTGCCGATTTAGGTCACTCTTGAATCAGCACCCGACGAGTCCTGCGGAGAGTGTGCCGACTTAGGTCGCTCTCACTATACCCATCATCCTGCGAGGTCCAGAGGACAGGTAAGAGACTAATCCTTTTTCGTAGGTGGAGTGTGCCGCCATAGGTCACTCTTGACTCACTATATCAAGAATCCTGCAAGCCCAACGAGTCCTGTGGAGAGTGTGCCGACATAGGTCACTCTCACCGCATAATTACCTTTCACAGCCCAGAGGTTAGGTAAGTAACTAATCATTCGTTCCACAGGTGGAGTGTGCCGATTTAGGTCACTCTTGAATCAGCACCCGACGAGTCCTGCGGAGAGTGTGCCGACTTAGGTCGCTGTCACTATACCCATCATCCTGCGAGGTCCAGAGGACAGGTAAGGGACTAATCCTTTTTCATAGGTGGAGTGTGCCGCCATAGGTCACTCTTGACTCACTATATCAAGAATCCTGCAAGCCCAACGAGTCCTGTGGAGAGTGTGCCGGCATAGGTCACTCTCACCGCATAATTACCTTGCACAGCCCAGAGGATAGGTAAGTAACTAATCATTCGTTCCACAGGTGGAGTGTGCCGACTTAGGTCACTCTTGAATCAACAATCAACGAATCCTGCAAGCCCAACGAGTCCTGCGGAGAGTGTGCCGACTTAGGTCACTCTTACTCCGGTCCGACGCGCCCGCCGGAGAGTTAACCACCCTCGAACAATCCGACACCAGAGATACCGAGTCTCCACAGTCTGGCGAAGACTGTCGTCCGAGGTCCCGGACCGATCTCACGGAACCACCCCGGCATATTTAAGTGTATTCTGTAGTTTTAAGATCTCAATAAACAAATAACTGTACCTTAAAACCGTACCCAACGTTTTTTCACTCTCTGTCTCAGTAGAAAAGAAATTTCTGCAACGACCCCGGCCACCGCGAGCTATACCCTAGCAACCGGAGGAAAACTCGTCGTTACAAGTCAGCCGATACCCTATACAATGCGTTTGGAGAATTGGTTTTAGTCCAAGTCCAATCTTTTGCTTTTGATAGATTTAAGTGAAGATCGGGAAGCAGCTTTATGTGGTTGCTATGACTAAGAAATCTTCTACAAGGCTTATTTTTGGACTACTCATTAATAGGTGTAATAAACACAGACAAACCCATGATGATGATTTGGATCTAATGGCAAGTTACGTCGATCTTATGGGGGTGTATGAATGGGGACTACGTCTGAACATACACCCATTTTCACCAATTTCAATAGCGTTTGTCCTTTGGCTGGTAGAAGTTTATATACCAAATTTAATCAAATTATATTCATATTTGCGACCTGTGGTTTGTTTACACGTTTTACACAGACGGACAGTCGGACAGACGGACAGTCGGACAGACGGACGAACGGACGGAGATCGCTAAATCGAGAAAGTGATTCTGTGTCCATGGGTATAATAAAATATGGGTCTAGGTTAAATATTTTTCATTATACCCTATACCACTAAGTGGTCAGGCTATAATGAATAGTTGGTATAATCAAAGCGTAATAATTTTTTCCTTCCCATGTAAAAAAAAACGCAAATTTGAGTTACATCATTTCCACATTAAACCATCGATATACATATATGCAAAGATAGATTTTATATTTCGAGGAACCATCCGAACTTTTGAACTTAACTTATTTATATGACCTTTATTATTGCTTACGATATAAAATATATATAAAATTCATTTTCTGTTTATTTGTTTGTTTGACCACTATACAAATTTTTATTTTTCAATGGATTTCACCGAAATTTGGTGCACACGATCTCTGTACTTCAGAGAGGTCGCCATATAATCCTTACCAACCACGCCTACTATTACTCCCACTTTCTGTAAACAATAATTTTCTGTTTTTGGTATTTTTCAACGGATTTTTCTGTAATTTGGTTCGCACCATGTGACTTTTGCGGCCACGCCTACTTTTACGCCCACTTTTTGGTATATTTGTTTGCTGTAAAAATTTTTATTTTTCACCAGATTTCTCTAAAGATTGGTACACACGGTCTCTGTACCCGAGGAAAGGTCGCCATATGATTCTTACCGGCCACGCCTACTTTTACGACCACTTTTTGTGTACAATTCGTTTTCTGTTTTTTGGTATATTCGTTCGCTATAAAAATTTTTATTTTTCAACGGATTTCTCTAAAATTTGGTACGCACAATATCTGTACTCAGGCAAGGTTGCCATATGCTTCTTACCGGCCACGCCTAATTTTGTGCCTACTTCTATGTATATAAAATTTAATTTTCTCCTTTTATTTGTTTCTTTATTTGACTGCTTTTATTTTTCAACGGCTTTCTGTGAAATTTGGTACACGTGATTTCTGTACTCCAGCGAAGGTCGGATTATATATCTTTCTGGCCTCGCGTACCTTTACGCCCACTTTTTTATAAATTTCTTTTTCTGTTTTTGGTACATTTGTTCGCTATACAAATTTGTATTTTTCAACGGATTTCTCTGAAATTTGGTACACACCTTCACAAATTCACGATGAACAAATTGCCCAAATTTCAAAAAAAAGTTCCCCAAAGAAATTTACAAATTCCCCATTATAACAGGCGTAATTATTTATTATTTAAAATATTTAAAAGAAATCATTATCATTAATCATAATTATTTATTCAATAATAATTTGTTTGTCATAATAATTATTACCATGACTGTAATTGAGTTCAATTTTTTATTTCTTTTTTTCATTCAGTTAAATGTCATTATTTTTACTTAATAGCTTAAATTCAACGTATATATTTTTTCTCACTTAATACCTTAGTGTCTTCTGTCATTTATTTTTGTATATTTAAAGAGCAAACAAAATAAAAATTTATTCATTCTTTTCAAGTTAATTGAATAATAAACAACTCAAAAAATATAGAAAAAAGCCTTTTTTATAAAAGATAAAATAATAAAAAATAAATAAAATAAAAACAAGTAAGAAAATTATAGTCGGTCTAGACCGACTATATGATACCCTATACCATGCGCTTAGAGACCCTATCTATCAGGCCCAACTAACTGGATATAGAAAATAAGCATAAACCAAATTTGAGTGGGATTTTTATCAATTTTTTCGGCTGCAGATATGAAAAAGTTCATATGGGATGCTATATCTATATGGGGACTAGGCCCAAAAATGGACCGATCCTGACCATGTTTGGTAAAGTCTCTTGTATTTTGCAAATATATAAACAAACAAAATTTGAGGAGAATCAGTGCAATATTTTTGATTTTTTGTTAGATTTAGGTGAAGATCGGGAAGCAGCTCTATATGGGGCCTATGACTAAGAGTTGTCCAATAGGGACCACTTTTGGACTACTGATTAACGGTTGTAATATATACATACAAACCCAATTTGACTAAGATTTGTATGATAATTTGGATCTTATGGCAATTTAAGTCGATTTCATAGGGGTCATTTGTATGGGGGCTGGGTCTGAACATCGACCGATTCTCACCAATTTCAACAGCGTTCATCCCATGGCTGATGAAAGCTTATATACCAAATGTCATCAAAATATATTCATATTTGCGACCTGCAGTTTGATTACAAGCTTTACATGGACACACAGACGGACGGACGGACGGACGGACGGACATCGTTAAATCGAATCAGATAGTGATTCTGATTCGATCGGTATAATTAAAGATGGGTGTAGGTCAAATATTTTTGGTTGTTACAAACAGCAGCACAAAGTCATTATACCCAAACCACATAGTGTTCTAGCCTCGATAATATAATGTATTATAATAATAATAATTAGTGGACAGCTTGGACGGATTCGTCTGGCTTTGCCCCTATTTATTTATTACCTATAAATAGTCTCAAACCCTACACCATTTTTTTAAAAAACGAAATAAAAAAATGAATTTATTCCCCAAATTAGTTCTTATGTAATGAATTTTGTTAAATATTTATTTAAGTGAAAATCTGCATACTGATCTCAATATCTGTCCTGCAATATACGCATTTAAAATCTGAATTCTTTTCAATAGCATCGTCTCGACGGGAGCGGAATGCAGCTCAGCAAGCTTTGTTACAAGAAGCGGAAATGCCTGAATCTACTCAAGTGCGTCTAGAAATCCAGCGGCTAAGACAGGCTGAATCCAGGGAATGTGAAACTTCTTAAACGACTGTTTTTCTCATCGACAATTTTATGTTGCCTGCTCCAGAGTATAATATTTTCGTATATGCAACGGAAGGAGAAACCAGAAATGTTGTATAAAAGCTCTAGAATAACTAAAATTCGTAACTTTTAGACATCATACACTCAAAATACTCCATGCATAAACTTAGTTCGTTCTAATGGTAAGCAGGCGTCGCACTGTGGTCAATATTTTGAGATAGCGGCCAAAACTCCTTTTGATTTTTGTTCTCCGATTTTGAAGTTATTAGACTCATATGAAAGTAGACAGTAGTAAACCTCGGGAGCCAAAAAATTAGAACTCTATTTCAACTATTTCACTGAGAACAGGGTGGTCCAAAATGGGCTTTTTCAGAATTTAGTAAATTTATGATATTTTTAGTTAATTTTTAAAGTTTAAATGATCATGACTTTTTCTTTTTCAAGATTTTTGGACGAAATAAATTTCGTGTTGTAACTTAACTTATTTGCTATTACTGGTAAAAAAATTGAAGCTCTACTGTTTTCAGAACAATTAAAATTTTTTTTTTTTAAAAAGGTCAAATTTCTCGGAAATTTCCTACTTCATAGAGCACAACTCCTGTGAGTCAAGCTGGGTCAAAACACAGATTTACCATTTAGTAGTCCTAACTCTCCCCTACATTCCTATATATACATGTCCATGCATCGCGACTGCACTTTTTGAGCTACAGCAATTTTTCTGACCCAAGGTAAGATATTCGGTACAAATGCACGTCATATTTTTTGAGAAGTTATTTGTATGTGAAAGTGGCTATTAAGCATATATTTTGATGAAATTTTGTACAAGAGTTCTTATTGACCCAAAAAAGAATTCTGTTGAAATTAGGAGAACTTGGCCCATATTTGGACCTAGTCCACATAGAAGGGTGTATCAAAATTTTGACAAAAATGACAATAGAACTCTCAAATTATGTTGTATCTGGCAATTCATTTGGAAAAGGTAAAAAAGATTTTATTGCCATCTAATATTACACAACTTAAATACGTGAAAATTGGAAATAAATTTAAAACCAATGGAAATAACTGGTAAAACCAACTACCTGTTATATTATGTTTCAAAGAGGTAAAAAAGAGCATGTTGAAACTTCGAGCAATAGTATATTAATCCATGCATTCATTTTTTTCTTCATTATTGTTTAAACAATGGCTAAATTCAGTTATAGTGTTCTATCTGATATATATTTTGAACGGAAAGATGAAAACGACATTATTTTACATATAATGAATAATCCATTCTTCAAAATATGCGACAAACAAGAAATTAAAATTCATAACTTAAAAATAAAAAACTTTTTAAAAGCCATAAGAAAATGTGGTCGACCAGCAAAGCCAATTGATAATTGTAGTGAAAGATCACGAAGACGCAAGCTTAAACATATAAATGAAGAAGTTTCTTGTAGCATCATAAAGGATTCATTTCTGCATCAAATGCAACCATCGAAAACTAAAAAGGGTAAAATTGCTATCATTGAAAAAATAGTGGAAGCAAGCCCCAGACGCACAAAAAGGATTTTAGAAAGTATGCCGACACCAACTGAAGAAAATAAATTTACTCCAGAAGAAGCATTTGCACTATTTTTGGATTTGAAAATGACTAAAAACCAATATACA
Organism: Cordilura impudica; assembly: GCA_963682025.1. Lineage (NCBI taxonomy): Eukaryota > Metazoa > Arthropoda > Insecta > Diptera > Scathophagidae > Cordilura > Cordilura impudica. The sequence goes on along the minus strand of OY821519.1, from coordinate 134,142,404 downwards.
GAATTGCAGAAGCGAACCAATGAAAAAAATTGTGGAATTTTTCCATCATATCGTGATATAGTTTCTGCCAAAAAAGATTGCTTACCTTCACCAACTGCTGTTAGTGTAACTTCAATTTCAGCAGAAATAAAATTGCAGGATCTTCTTGAACACACTGCAGAACGATTATTAAAGACATTTGATGCTGACTATTTAAAGAAATTTAAAAATTGCAGCATGACTTTAATTTCTAAATGGGGATGTGATGGGTCCTCTGGCCAGAAACAATACAAACAATGTAATGCGGAAAATTCATCAGATGCCAATTTATTCATGATTTCTTTCGTTCCATTACGTTTAACAAAAACTTATATTGGTTCAGAGCCGTCAACTAGTAGAGCTGCAGAGATAGATGTATGGAAGAATGAAATTCCCTCGTCAACAAAATTTTGTAGACCAATAAAGTTTGCTTACAAAAAGGAGACTCAAGATGTAATAGATGAAGAAGTTCGAAAAATAAATGATCAAATTAAAGAACTTCAAGCAGTAACATTTAAATTTGATGACCAAGACATTGAAGTAAATTTTAAAATGTGTCTCACAATGATTGATGGAAAAGTTGCACAAGCTTTAACCAAAACAAAGTCATCGTCAAGCTGCACCATGTGCCAAAAAACATCAAGTCAATTGAGCCAACCACCAACACAAGACGATAGTTTTAATGAAGCATATGAATTTGGAATGTCACCTCTTCATGCTAGAATTCGTTTTATGGAGCATATTCTTAAATTGGGATACGATTTGGAATTTGGCCCGTTAGGCGAAACAGTGAGAAACAACAAAGAAAATTTGGAAAAAAGAAAGCAAAAAAAAAAGATATTCAAGAAAAATACCGTGAGATAGGCCTTATAATTGACCAGCCAAAGCAAGGAGAAGGAAATTCTAATGATGGAAACACAGCAAGGAGATTTTTTCCGATCCAGAAGCTGCAGCTTCTATAACTGGAGTAGATTATGATTTAATACGACGATTCCAAACCATATTACAAGTTATAGCATGTAGCAAAAAGATAGATGCAAAAAAATTTGGTCAGTATGCTAATGAGACAGCAACCCTTTATAACCAAAAATATTCTTGGAGACATATGCCAACCACAGTTAACAAAATTTTGTTCCATGGGGAACAAATAATTCAGCACAATATGCTTCCAATTGGAGATCTCTCAGAAGAAGCCCAAGAAAAAAGGAACAAAGACTACAGATTCTTTCGCGAGCACAATACAAGAAAAATTTTCAGATATTGTACTAATGAAGATCTTATTAATATTTTGTTGTGCACATCAGACCCATATATGTCCAGTATTCGACAAAAATGGAAGTCAACCTCATTAGAGTTAGATGAAGAAGCTAAACAACTACTGCAAAATGAAAATCAAAGCTATTTGGAAGAAATTTTTACTAATATTGTTTAATTAATACTAGTTTAAAGATTATAATTTGTTTCTAATTTTAGTATAAATTTTTATTAATACATTTAAATAAAATATATGTGCTCTTTAAATCAATAGTAAAAGTTTACTTAAAATTTTATCGATGTTGTGTTCTGTATATAATATATCCAAATGGTATTGATATTGTTGGGAATTTCAGTGTTATTTTTCAGTTTAATCCTCACAAGAATTAGCTTTCTTCCAAAAAAAACCAACATTTGGCCCCTCTGAATATTGAGACTAAATAAATGTCAGGGGCCAAATGTTGGCATTTTCTGACCAAAATTAAGTTTAGGAATAATAAATAAGTATTGGTTGTAAAATACGATTGATGAAAATAAGAAATTATAAAAAAATACCTATTTAAAATGTCAAAATATTCAACTTTTACATGGAAACTCAACAAAAAATTAAAATGCATTTTTAACTTCAAATTACTTACGTTCCTATCAGTCGATTTTTACGTTTGAATACGCAAATTGAAGCTTAAAGTCCCTCCTATTGAACAAAATAAATTGCGTAAAAAAATACCATTCCGGTCAAAAGTTATAGAGTTTTGACCGCTATCTCGCGAAATTGACCACTGTGCGTCGAGCAATTACAATGTTTTTGTATTCCAATTATAAATTTTTGTTTAAATTTTTGTTTTTATATTAATAAATTGACAACCCCTGAAGAAGTAGACAAAAATCTACGAAACGTCGGGAAAATTGTAATAAAAGAATGCCTTTTTAATTACAAAACAACATCAGGTCTAATTAGCTTAATAAAAATTTAACTTAAAGAAACTACAATTGACCAAATAATTATAATAATAATAAATGGTTTAAATTAATAAAATAATTTTAAATTTTATGATAAAATTTTTGTGGCCAAAAATATATGTTAAAAGATTGTCACTCTAACTTTATTTCATATTAATATAATAATTACGGTAACAACGTAGCGGGTATACTCCTAGTGTTTAATATAATACTTAACTGATGAAGTCTTAATACCAGAAACCGGTCTGACTAAGAAAATTTTCTTTTCTTTCCTGTTCTCTACAACGCGCTGTTGAAAATAATAATTTAAAATTTTACCTCAAACGTTTTAAGTTGACTTTTAATTCTAAATCAAATTTCCATAAAAGTTTTTAAGTCTATTTTTTATATTTTTGCGATGAAAGCATTAAAAACTCTGGTACATTTCAAGAGTATAAATACAACAAGTTATTGATGTAACAGATATAAAATATTTAAATATATATAAGTTTCCATATTTTTACAAACAATTGACGTTTTTTTTTTCACATTTGTTCCATACAAAAAAACGTATGAGTTTTAAGTTCATGGTACAATAAATGGTTGATAAAAATAATTACATCGTAAGTAAAAACTAAATTTATTTAAATTTGTTCATTCAGAGTAAAAGTTCATTCATAGTAAAGTGAATCAAATTTTATTGTTGTAAGTAGTTTTTCTTTATTTTAAATCACCTAGTTGTTTTTGTAGTGCTACATAAATATGTTGTTCTCTATTCTATTTTCTCCAAATAACAAACAAACCCATTTTTCAAACAAACAATAGACGTATAAGAATATTTACAGCACCGTTATAATAGCATCTTTTAGCATTCACGCATCATAAAATTAAAAGCGAACATTTATTGTTATTTTTGGTTTGGAGCTGTGGTATTAACCGTAGGAGACAGGTTATGGCAGACTTGGGTATTTATTCTCTATATGGGTATTTTTAGTTGTGAAATTTACAAATACTTTCAAAGAATATATAAAGATATATAATTATAATTACGTCTAAAGGAAAGAGCGGAAAAGTACTAAAAATTTATATGTCAACGCAAAACGTGCACGAAATTTCAAGATTCTGGCCACCATAGTACTGTAGATATATGATGATATGTATTTACCATGTATGGGAGGTACCACGCCTACAAACTTACACATTGTGAAAATTTCTAAAAGATCGGTCGTATGTTTTAGCCACCTATTAATGTCAAACCCACAAACAAATTTTCATTTATATATATCTGTGGTCACAAGCGATAACCGCCTAAGTCGATTTAAGAACGATTTGAGTTATGTATGCTATCATATTCTACTGAAAGCGGTTTATATTTGCGTGAAATCCCCATTTCTCTAGCACTGTTTAATAAAAAGTTATTAATGAAAACATTCTGACCTACGTCGTAATGAAGCCCCATTACATTCATATAAAAAGTTATTTTTCTCAAAAGCATGATTTTCGACTTAGGCGATTAATGCTTATGACCACAGATATATAGATTGCGAATTGCTTGAATTGTACCACACAGAGTGGTATAAGATATAAAAATTTATTAGAATCTCAGCTATACTATATCAAAATTCAAATTTAAGAGAATAATTTATAGTAAAAATGAGTCGTGATATGTAGCTTTTCTAATGAAATCCAGTTCATGTTCCGTATCAAAATTAAGTAGAGAAGTTGTGTATTAATAACACTGTGCAAAAAATTTAGTGTACGGAACTTCGAGGTGATTAGTTCTTTTGCTGGACGACTGTATAAGTCGCAAAGAGTGGGTATAGTCGCATTTAATGGAATTTAAAAAAATGTATTCTTTTTGGCCGATACCGTATGAGGAAGAAATAATTATTTTCTCTGCATTATGACGTCCGCTATAAAAGTTGTAAAATCATCTGCCATTTTATAGGATGTTTTGGACCTCTTTTTCAAAAATACATAAAGATTGACAAGATTGTATTGTAGATATGTTCAATTCACTACAATTTCATGGGAGTGATATAAAAATTTTATGTTACATTATGTTTTTAATGAAGAGTGAAAGATAACTCCAAGTAAAGTTTTGAAATTGAATTTTTTGGGGACTTTAGGTATTTCAAAAAATAAATAAATTAACCGTAGAAAATTGCAGGTAGCAAAATATAACGCAAAACTTAATAAAAAAAATTCTAACGGAATTGCGTCAAAGGTATATTTATAACGTTTTTTAGCCTATGTCTTTAATCCTTTGGCAAAAAATAAGTTACAAAAAATTAGTTGTTCCAGACCAACTACATGATACTGTTGAGGGATTAACTAATTAATACAAATCAATTCAAACACATAAATTAGAACTGTACTAGTTTTTGGCCTTTAAGAACTTGTAACTTAATGGTGTAATCGATCAAATAATTAAAACGCATTTTAACTACTAGACATTTATTTAAATTTTGTTAAAGTATTTATACTAAAATTTTACAAAATTTTTGCTATAACACACCAAATTGCAGAAAAGTTGTGAATGTAATTTGATATATTAATAATAAAATTTACATTAAATTGACCAATAAAATAAAAGATAATATTAACCTAGTTGGCTTTTGTTTGCTTTTTATTTAGTAAAATATAATGTTCTTTATAAAGGACAGTGGCAAAATACCCTACCATTAACATTCGCTTTTTATGTTAAACAGATAAATGAGCAAACCGTTAACTCTGAACCAAATATTGCAAGAGGTTAAAAATTTGAGCAGCGAAGATCAGCCAGGCGAAATTTTTAAACTGCCACCAGAAAATTGCAATAACGAAAGTACAGATGAAGATAGTGGTGAAGAAAATAATGTGGATTTATACAACTTGCCAGGTTCACAATTGCTTTCCGAAGCTGCTGTGAATAGTGTATCCGATGAAGACTTTGATAGCGACGATGACATATGCTTAGCGAACTTTCGTAAACGAATAAAAGCAACAAGCCGCATTGTCTAGGCATCACAACTAAAGAAGTATACTTGGGAAAAGAGAGATATGGAACCATCTTTGCCGATTTGGAAGGAAGTTTCAGGCTGTAAAATTGAGCTCTCTCCAATGGAAGCTTTTTCGTGCTTCTTCGACGATGAAACTATAGAGCTATTCGTGAAGTACACAAATAAATACGGTACAGATCATAACCGCGAAGGAAATGTTCATGGTGATGAGATGCGTTGTTTCTTCGGAATTTTGCTGTTGAGTGGCTACGTCATTGTTCCCCGGCAGAAAATGTATTGGGAAAGTTCACCAAATGTTCACCATGAACTCGTTTCAAGCGCCATGACAAGAAGCCGTTTCCGTTTTATTATGCAAAACATCCATTGCTGGCGATGAACCGACTCTATAGAATGGTTCGAGCCAAACCAAGGAAAATCTACACAACCTCACGAAATTTTCAGGCATCTTGGCTTAGGAGCAAGCGTTGTCCTACAGTTTGTGGATGTCTTGCAAACTAGATGGCCTGATATTCCATTTGATATTTGTTCTGACAACTTTTTCACTTCTACCAAATTACTAGAGGAACTGAAAGCCAGAAAATTGAAAGGAACTAGAACGGTCCGAGAAAATCGTCTTGGAAAGGCATTTCCTTTAGAGAAAGGACGAGAGCTAAAAACAAAGATTAGAGGATTCTATGACTCTGTATCATCTTCTGATAATTCGATTGTTGTTGTAAAGTGGGTTGATAACAGTATAGTGACTCTAGCTTCCAACAATAATATGGTTTTCCCAACTGTAACGGCCAAAATATATTCACAAGCAGATAACAAAAAAATAATCGTTCAACAGCCAAGTTTAATCAAAAAATAAATATAATGACAACATGGGTGGAGTTGATAGAGCCAATCAAATCACTGGATTATATAGAACTAGTATACGTGGAAAGAAATGGTATTTTCCTCTTATAAGCCACGGTCTAGACATGTCGGTGCAAAATGGTTGACATATCTACCGTAATAGTGGCGGTAAACTGGATGGTCTAGACGACAAATCGCAACAGGTCTTTTAGAAACATTCAAAAAGTCATCATCAACAGCTGCTTTCAGACATGGCACAACCTTTCATTCGCACTCCCGACTTGATGGGAGAGATTATTTAATTATATATAAAGAACGGCAAACTCGTTGTAATGAATGTCTCAAAAAAGCTAATTTTTCTTGTTTAAAATGTAATGTGACATTGCACCCAAAAGATTGCTTTATGTTATATCACACCAAAAAAATAATTTTGAAATCCATATATATTTTTTATATCTATGCATATAATACATACATAAAGTTTTTGTTATGATTTGAAGTAATATGAGTTGTGTTAATAAAACCAATAAGAGATAACAATATTAGTTTATTTTGCCACCGTCCTTTTAAAAAGAACGGCATTTTCCGGGGAAACGGTGAAAAACTCGAAGAAAAGTCAGAAACAAACTTTGATCAGCGATGCATTTTCAATAATAAACCAAAAAAAATTACACTTTTTCCAAAAAAAAAAAAAAATTCGGCGGCAAGTGGGTTAACTGCTTAATACTAAACGAATTCACCAATTATCAGAATTTATTAGGGGAATAAACACATATTGAATTCTAACAGATACCATACGCTTCAGAAAAGGATCTAAGGTGCAAACGTACTAGGTGAGTTGATTAGTGGACATAAAAATTATGCATTAACCAAATTTAAGTGAGATTTGCACCAAATAATTTAGTTTTCATACCGGGTGTGACTATTGTATGGAGTATAGGTCATATTTTAGTCCCTCTAGTATTTGAACTACTGGTTATTTTGAATATGGAGACACCAATGTCAGCTGTGTTATGACAGGAAGTTAGTATAATATAAAACGTTTACGAAAAGAGAAAAAATTTATTTCCAAAGTGGTGAATCTTCTACTGAAAGTGCAAGAAAATTAAAAAAGAAGCACCATTTAATCAATATGTGGACAATTTTGTCAAGCCTGTGCATAAAATTGGATCATTATTGGATAAAACAACACGTTCTCGTGCTCGTTCAGTGTACACAAACAAAACATCGCTGCTATTGTCCAAAGTGTGCAAGAACAACCAAGCACCTTCACTCAGTAACATTCTCAGGAATTGAACATTTCACATACTTCTTTGATGGGAATTTAGTACAAACTTCTCGAAACGTTTTTGTTCTCTAATTGGAGTACGGAGCGCTTGAAAGAAGCTGATCATTTTTACCGAAAAATCATTTCTTTTGAAGAAGCTTACTTTCATTTCGGTGTTTACATCAACAAGAACAATTTTAGCATCGGGGACACATATGTGGACTATACATTTTTTTTAATTCATTCTTTATTTACAATCTGGTCAAGGATAATAACATGATTTTTAGAATGATAAATGATAATTTATTTTCGGAACGGCTGCGCTTTAGTTTTTTAGTTTCGTTTGTATCGTCTGATATTAGCCACAGGATTATCGTTATTACTTAGTCTTTGCAGATATCTCTCCGTAACGGATCTAATTTCCTCTCGAAAAGATGATATAGAAAGATCTCTTTTGATAACACTACATCAACATACCATGGTGCATAAAGGATTTGCCTCAGTGTTTTGACTGAAAGATTGTTATACAATATCAATCCAGTGAACCTTACCCAGGGCACCGACTTAGACAACGACAGCGATTCCAAGTACAGCTTTGGCCAAACGAAAGATCGGATTTCCACTTTCGGCTGTGTCAAACCGACAATACGACTTGGGCCAACCGAGAGATCGGATTTCCACTTTCGGCTGAGCCGAACTGACTGTTCAGAGCAACCAGGTGAACGCTACTCCTTGTTTACGACTGAGGACGAATAACAGCCAACAGAGGGATCACTAACATAAGCTGGCATGTCCCCAGTAAGATATTAAACTGGTGTAATGTGGGTAATGTGTGTTTGTTTGTTTGTAGGAGATAATCTCCGTAATTACTCATCTGATCGTCCTGAAATTTTCACAGAGTCTTACTGCAGAAGTGCTAGAGGCTGGGTAGTGCTATATGCTACAATTTTCTAAATATTTTTAGTGGGCGTGGCAACTCGCACACAAAGTATTTTTTTAATATCATATACATATATTGAGTATTACGGTAGGGAGAGCTTTGCAAATTTGTGTCAGGTCACCTATTGTTGATATAAGTAGCTACGCCGGAAATGGGCGGGATCGGATTAGTGGGCATGGTAGCTCCCACACGAGAAATAATTGAATATTATATACCCCAAGTACTGTGATAGAGAGAGCTTTTCAAATTTGTCTGATGTCAGCTCTTATTTATGTGAGTAGTCGGACAAAAAATGGGCAGTATCGCCACAATAGGCGTGGCACTTGCCATACAAAGTAAATATATAAAATGCCCTACATCTGGAGCACTGTAATAGTGAGAGTCTGGGGACTTTGTGTGAGCCCAGAAGTTATTCATGTGATTAGTTATACAAAAAATTGGCGTGATCGGAGCAGTGAGCGTGGCACCGCCCATGCAAAGTTGATATCTAATATCATATAACTGGTGTACTAAAAAGGGAAAGACTCGACATTTTGCACGATTCCATCAGATATTAATGTCAGTAGTCCAATAAAAATTGTGCGGATGGGATTAGTGGGCGTGGCACTTCTTATATAAAAATATAATGTAAAAAGTTAATATATGATATCATATGACTGGTGTACTAAAAAAGTATGAGTAGTCGGACAAAAAATTGGCGGGTTCACACCCATGGGCGTGGCACTCCCCATGCAAAGTAACTATTTAATGTCATATATCTGAAGTACTGTAAGAGAGAGAGTTTTGTGGCTTCGCGTGAGTCCATCGGTTTTTTGCATGATTAGTCGAACAAAAAAATGGGCGTGATCGAAGCAGTGGGCGTAGCAATGCTCATGCAAAGTAGATATCTAATATCACATAACTGCTGTACTATAAAAGGGAAAGACTCTACATTTTGCACGAGTCCAACAGATATTAATGTAAGTAGTCCAATAAAAATTGTGCGGGATGGGATTAGTGGGCGTGGCACCTCCTAAAAAATATGAAGTACTTTTCGTGAGCCCATTAATTACGATTCGGGGGGAGGGGGTAGCGAAGCACACCGTGTTACATCTAGTATTAAATAAAGTCATAACTTTGTGAAACAAAAATAGCAAATTCGTTATTGTGTTTTTATTTTTCCGTCGGTATAAATAAATTAGTGTAACGGACCCTGGGCACGCTGAGTTCTGCCCCAGCATAGTGCGAAAACGTATCGTTACAACTTAACCCAAAATTTTACTATTAGTGCTAGTAAAGTCCTTTCGTTTTGATTTTAAGTTGTTGTTAGTCGTCTATCAATACTCATTCCCAAATAGTTTTTTCCCTTTTTGGTATTAAGTTACCGTTTATGTTAACATTACGAATTCACCACGGCTGAGGGCAAATAGTATAAAGTTGAATTTATCAAAAATTGTTTGCGTTCCATTTTCTTAGTCATTGGCCAAGTTGATTAAGCTCGTTCTCTACAAGTGAAGATCATTCGTGTTACAAGTGAAGATGATTCTTACGGCAATTTTTACTGTATCGTGTGCGTATATTGCGATCAATACGTTATCAAGTGTAGTTATATCTGCAGCATAAATTATACATAAAATTGCACCCAATACGCTTCCTTGTGGTATACCAGCATTAATTTCATAAAGTTCTAATCTTTGAACATTGACTTTTACGTGAAAGTGTCTATTGGATAAATAGCTTCTCAAAAATTGATAACAGGATACAGGTAAGAAGTGTTTTATCTTATGCAGTGCCCCTAGATGCCAGACTCCATCAAAGGCTTGCTCAACATAAAGGAAATCGCAGAACAGTATTTCTGTTCTGAGCAAAATTTGTAAGCAAACTTAAAGGTCTAAATGAAGATGCTAAGTTGGTAGGCGTATTAGGTTTTTGTACCATTATGATTTCCGCACATTTCCATTGATTTGAAAAGTGGTTAAGGAATATCCTACCTTTCAGTCCCCAAAAAATAACATTTTTAAAGTGCTGTAGCTCAGTCGTTTTTGAGTTCATCAACTTTGGGATTTTTTATGTAAAAACAGACGTAATATTCTAATTTTTTCCGTACTTGTTTATGTTTCTGCTTTTTTTTTATCCTCCCCTGCCAGAGCGATTAAAAGGGGTGCGTAAAAATAAAAAGGCAAACGGGGGGGTGCCGTTTTTCTTAAGAACCCGATATCATATCGAAATTCGGCGGACGGCATTTTGTTGGTAATCACGTTCTGCAGGTTCTGATAGGATACTTCCAAAATAGAAAAAAAAATTCTAAAATTGGCTGTTTTTTGATGGGTTTTGGACCAACCCCTCCTCCGGTAGTAAAGTTAGCCCAATTGTCCTAGTTCAAGACCTGCCTGACGAAATGGCAACAGTTGCGTCAATAAGACCGGTCCAGTACATTTGTTTTTATTTAACATTCTAATTTAATTATTAACTTCAGTTGGGATAAAATATTTTATTGGAAAGTCCATTTGTAATGAACATGATATTTCTTCTGAAAGAAAATGACGTAAATATATTTCTTAATGAACGTCTGGCTTGCACTGTACTGTATCATTAGTGATTACTTGTTGCCGATTTTCAAAGCTATGGATCTGGAAAACATTTTTTCCAATAGGATGGCACGCCGTGCCATACATGCCGTGAAACAATCGATCTTTTGCGAGGGAAGTTTGGAAATCATACTATTAGCTGTTTTGACGACGTGCATTGGCCACCGCAGAGCTGAGACTTGATCCCTTTAGACTAGACTATGTAGGTATGTTATTAGCTTTTATTCCGAATTTCATCAAAATAGTTTACCATTTCCTACTTGTATTTTGTGTACAATATTTTCCGATCGTCTCAGAAAATGATACTGAGTCGATCGCTATAACAAAATTAGTATCTAGCTCAGGTACCGTTTGTAGTTACAAACATCAGCACAAACACATTATATCCTCACCATATAGTAGTAAATATATGATAAAATGAAAACTGTAAATGAGGCTGTACTCACACAGCGTCAAATCCTTTGGGACTTCATTATAAGAACACAATAACATGCGTTCAGCACCACAATCATTCACCCAATAAACAGTACTGCTCAGCTAAACTTATAAACCTACAGTAAGTCGTTATTGAAGAATATTTACATTGAAAACATGTATTATAATCTGTGAACTTAGATTCTAAAAATCATTAAACTCTAAGAGATAAAAAAGTAATCCGCTCATATGTACAAAATTTGAAGTATTTCGTTTTAAATTTTTAAAATACAAAGTATTAGAAATTATATTAAAAATTTTAAAGCGCAGAATTCAGTTGACTCCTGGAAATGTGTTTTTTTTACATTTTATCTGTTTTCATTTGTTGTTTTTGAGTACAAATGAATAAATTCGAACTAATAAAATTAATTTTATAGAAATGTAAGACAAATCAAAACAAATGTTACGAAATATTGCAGATTATGCTCTGAAATGCTTTCTTGAAACCTTATCTATATCGAGGAAGCAAGGAACGGTAATAAAAACGAAACGCGAAGTAAGGATTAAGGATTAAGAATTAAAAAGGTAAAAGAAATCAAAGATGCCAAAAATTTGAGAAAACAAAAGAAAATCATGCTAAATATATGATTTTACAAAAATGTTTTATTATTATGGATGACAAAACGTAAGTCAAAGTAGATTTTTCAACGCTTACCGTTCCTCAATATTATATATTTTTTTTATTTTTTAATATGTAGATATAAAAATTCGAAGTACATATTCATATATTTACAAATTTTAATTTATCTATATTAGACAAAACATTTTTGTTGTAAGCCTGATTGGCATTATACTAGTATTTTTGATTTTATATAATTCATATAGTAAAAAAAATGTAAAGCTGATTATATATTTATTCAAAATCATTTGATATTAGTTTTCAATGTTTTGAACTAATTGAAATGTATTGATAAAGTGAGTAAAAATTGGACCCATTGAGAACATTTAGTACTTCATTCAAGCTAAGTTCAGATATTCCAAATTGTTTTATTCTCTGCTCCTTTTAAATGGAACAGACACCAATAAAGTGATAGGTATTCTCAGTATCATCTCTGTTGCAAATTGTGTGTACTACATTTGTGATGTTTCTGAACGACCTGGCATTTAAGTCCAGTAAACCAGAGAAATTGGAGGCAAGTATGGGAGTCACGTTAAGATTAAGTTGTGGCTACATATCATGGTGCTGAGAGTTCGTTGAATTTAATACATTATTTTCGCGTTCTTTTAATTTCAATAAGTTTTAAGATTTGTTTGCAGTGAACGCTAAGTGGTTGATTTGTATTGACAGGTGTAAACTGTGTAGCTTCACATAGATTATTTCACTCTTTTGTCCAGTATCCGCTTTGTGAAATTATTTCGTTTGCTAAAATGTATGGTAATCTGTTGTGATCTAATTTAAGTGTGGTAGAGTATAAAGATTCGAGACCGGTTTCTAGATATATCATGTAATTGGGCGTTGTTGTTGGTAAATACAGCATTTTTTTTGATAAAAAATCGTAACAGTTTCTCTACTTCGTCATATTTTTCAAAATCCCATACTTGTGCTGCGTAAAACATGACTGACCTTGGTTTGATATTTTCGGGTGATTAATATATTTCGCCCATTTTGTGTTGATCGACAATTTTGCTGCAACTGATTTATTATTTAGGTGTTTCTTAAAGGACAAATTATATGTAGTATCAACTCTAAGGTATTTAAAAGTACTGAGATCTCGATGTTAGCTTCTCCAAAGTGCCACTTTAATTGTTTAGATATTCTTGTACCTGATCGAAATACCATTACTTTTGATTTATTCAAATTGACCCCAATTAATGCAATAGTTGTATAATGCATCAATCATAATTTGCAATTCCGTCGGAGTATCAGATAATATAACGTTGTCGCCAGCACAAAGTCCAATTTTAATATTTAATCCCACCACATTAACACCACCAGGTAGTTCATCAGCCAAGTCATTTAAGTATAGCGAAAATAATACAGTCCTTAATATCCAGCCTTGTTTTACGCCTAGATTAACATCAAATGATTCGGACAAAGATTCGCCATCCCAAATACGACTTTGTGTTTTTTCGTAGGCATATTGCAAAATTCTGACCATTTTTGAAGAAAGACCTAGGCGAGAAAGTACATAAAAAAAGAATAATTCTGGGAATCGTGTCAAAAGCACATGAAAAGTCATCAATGAAGACATAAGTATTATTGCTGTTTAATTTATTTAGATTAATGAGGTTGAAAATATTATCCACAGTTGAGAAATTCTTCCGAAACCCTGCTTGTTATTCGTTTATTTTCTTATATTTTTCTATCCATTCATTTATTCTATTTAAAAGAATACTATTAGAAATTGTCAACAACGCACAGTGGACCATTTGACGAGAAGGCGGTAAAAAACTATAACTTTTGATTGGATTGGAATTTTGATATGCGGTTTTTAATTTGGTAGGTGAGACTTCAGCCTTTAAGTTTTGCTATAAAACGTAATTCTCGACCGAAAATAGAAAAAGTTACGGAGGGTTTAAAATACATTTTCATTTGTAGTTGAATTTTAGTACAAAAGTGAAGTGTTAAAAGGTAAAAAAAGGTTTTTTCTTAATATAATGTCTTATTTTTTCAGTTAATTTTACAACTAATACTTTTTAAAAATTTTAAGTTAATTTTTTCAGAAAATGTCAAACTTTGGCCCCCTAAAACTTTTTAGCCCTAATGTGCACAAAGGCCAAAGGTTGTTTTTTTTTTTTTTTTTTGAAGGATTCCGAGTTAAAATATAATTTATTCAGCAGCGAACGTAAAAGTTGCCTTATATTGGGTCAAGATAGAGAAGTTTCAATGAAAAACTCGTATGTTTTTGCTTTAGTTAATTTTTTTTTATTGTCTTTTTAAATATTTCTATATAAACTTTTATGGTTAATTTATGAAATATAACAATTTTTATTGTAAATTTACAAAATATATAAATTTTTAAATCAAGCAAATTTTTTAAGTATATAAAAAAAGTGTAACTTATTGTTAGTGTAATGAAAAAGTACTTTAAATCAACCAGTTTTAGTAAAAATTTCTTCTAAATAGACTTGATTTTCATCTTCTAGAAGTTGTTTAGCTTCTTCGTCTAATTCAATAGAGGTAGTTTTCCATTTTTGACGAATGTTGGACATATGTGGATCTGAAATGCACAACAAAATAGTGATAAGGTCTTCATTAGTGCAACATCTGGACATTTTCCTTGTGTTGTGCTCGCGAAAGAATCTGTAGTCCTTGTTCCTTTTTTCTTGCGCTTCTTCAGATAGATCTCCTAATGGTAGCATATTATTTTGAATTACTTGTTCCCCATGGTACAAAATTTTATGAACTGTGGATGGCATATATCTCCAAGATTATTTTTCATTATAAAGTATAGCTGTTTTATTGGCGTACTCTCCAAATTATTTTGCATTTATCTTTCTGCTGCATGCTAGAACTTGTAATATGATTTTGAATCGTCTTATTAATTCATGATCTACACCTGTGATAGGTGCTGCAGTTTCCGGATCGGAAAAAAATCTCCTTTCAGTATTTCCATCATTTGTGTTTCTTTCCCCTTGTTTTGGTTGGTCGATTACGAGGCCTAGCTGTAGATATTTTTGTTGAATTTGTGTTTTTTTGCTTTCTTTTTTCTTCATTTTCTTTGTTTTTTCTCACTATTTCGCCTAACGGACCAAATTCCATATCATAACCCAATTTAAGAATATGCTCCATGAAACGTATTCTAGCCGAGGGGACATTTCAAATTCGTAGGCTTCCTTAAAACTATCGTCTTCTGGTGGGGGTTGGCTTAATTGACTTGATGTCTTTTGGCATATAATGCAGCTTGACGTTGACTTTGTTCCAGTTAAAGCTTGTGCAACTTTTCCATCAATCATTGTGAGACACATTTTAAAATGTACTTCAATGTCTCGGTCATCAAAGGTGAAGCATACCTGCTCATATCTTAAAGGGCTATGTCACAATATTTTTTTTTTTACCATTTACCTGTTATTTTAATTGTTTCTCATTTTGTCAGGTATTTAAACTATATAACTCTAATTCAGACTATAAATGTTTTTGAAAAATACCTATGTAAGTGTACCTGTAACAATTAAGCGCATTATATCTTAATTGTTTTTTATAAGTATATAACAACTCCTGACAACTCTACCGACACGCAAAAAAAATACACCGCGGTGCACCGGTACGACCAACTTTTGCATTCATAACACTCAGACGGACGGACGGACATCGTTTAATCGACTCAGAAAGTGTTTTTGAGTCGATCCGTATAATAAAAGATGGATAAAGGTCCAATATTTTTGGCAGTTACAAACATCACCTCAAACTTAATATATCCTAATCACATAGTGGACAACTTTTGTATTCATAAATTTTGCAGAAAATATATAATCGTGGGTCAGAAAAATTGTTCTGGTTCACATGGGCGGAAACTGGTGGGTGTATAATGGGGTATAGGAGCATAGGGCACTATAGAAGAGTGGAAGACTGCTTTTGACTGGCAAGAGTTATGCTCTATTAAGTAGGAGATTGAAAACTTGAACCTTTTTTAAAAAAATTTTTTTTTAAATTTCGGAATTACTCAGTGATTTTATATTTTGGATTTTACTAGTACGGAAACCACAAAATTATACAAAATTTATCTCACTTCAAAATCTTTTAAACCAAAAAAGTTACAGACATTCAAAAAAAAAAATTTACAAAGAAATTTTTAATTTTAACAAAATACTGAGAAAGCCCATTTTCGAAGACCCTGTTCGCTGTGATATAGTTGAGATAGAGTCGCAATTTTTTGGCTTCCAAGGTTTACTAGTATTTACATTCAAATGAATAACATTATTTTAAAATCGGTGGCAAAAAAAAATGATTTTTGGCCGCCTCCTCAAAATATGGTCCACTGTGCAACGTATCAATAAGCGATAGACCGCGGTAATAAGTAGGTAGAGAGGGATCGCCTTTCTTAAAAAGAGGGATCAATATAGAGCTGCGAAATGTTCTTGGTATTCTTTCTTGAAGGAATATTTTGTTGAAGACCAATAAAATTTCATTAATATAGCAGACAGGAGCATGCTTATAGAACTCATAAGTAATGCCATCTTGACCATGAGATTTATTTTCTTTTAAGGAGTTAATAACTGATAAAAATTCACAAATTTAGATTGGTGAATCCAAAAAAGCATAATGTACGGCATGAATCAACTTATTGTAATGTTATTTCCATTATTCTGTGGCATGGTTCTAAAATGTGTTAAAAAATCATCGCAACATAGGTTACCTTTGACTATGGGTTTCTTTGACTTTAGATAATTTGACAGCTTCCACCAGTCACTACTATTTTTAACATATCTAACTGTTCTAACTTTCTGTTGTACAGTTCTAATTTTTTGCTATTACATAGCAGTATATATTTAGCTTTAGATGCCAAAGAGCGAGTTTTATTTATAGAGGATTGATTTTGTCTATACAAAATAAGCCACATTAACATACATTTGCGGGAGCGTGCACACTTCCAGTCAAACCGTTTTTGCTTCTGTTAAAAAAAAATTTTATTGACTTTAGTTACATGTGATTGTTTACTGCAGAAACTTATTCATCTAAAGATACATTTGATTGTATATCTATATTAACAGAAAGTGAACAGAGATTCCCTGCATATTTGCTCGCATCTTTACTATTCCAGCGCAATTTGTTAACAGTGGATTCGTTACTTTTGTTTATATTTATACTGGAAGTCTTTATTGTTAACATTAATGGCATATGGTCGGAGTATGGCTTTCCAGCAACATAAAAGTTTTCAAAGTATTGTAGAAGGTTATGTGAACATATACAATAATCGATAACCGAACTACCCATGGCGCCACAAAAAGTGAAATCTCCTTGAAGATCGAAACCAGTCCTTCCATTTAGTACTATGCCACCAACATTTTCAATCAATTCCAATAGTTTTCTTCCTTGTGTATTAAAAATTTTATCTTTAGAACACCTAATGTCGTTATTATGTGGTAAGTTTAGTGTAAAGTTGATGTCTAAGATCTGTTCTTCTGCAATGCTGGCATTAAAATCAGCAATTGCACAAAAATTAGTAGGATTGAGTTCAGACACAAAGCCTTCGAGCTCTTCTAAGACTAAAATCCAATTTGTGCAGTTCAGGTAAACTGGAATAATATAAACAAGTAAGAAAATTATAGTCGGTCTAGACCGACTATACGACACCCTATACCATTCGTTTAGAGACCCTATCTCTTAGGCCCAACTAATTGGATATGGAAAATAACATAAACCAAATGTGAGTGCCATTTTTATTAATTTTTTTGGCTGCAGATATGAAAAAGTTCATATCGGATGATTATCTATATGGGGACTAGGTCCATAAATGGACCGACCCTGACCATGGTTGGTAAAGTCTCTTGTATTTTGCAAAAATATATACAAACAAAATTTGAGATGAATCAGTGCAATATTTTTGTTTTTTTTATTGATTTAAGTGAAGATCGGGAAGCAGCTCTCTATGGAGCCTATGACTAAGAGTTGTCCCATACGGATCGTTTTTGGACCACTCATTAATGGATGTAATAAACACCTGCAAACCCAATTTGACTAAGACATATACTACAATTTGTGTCTTATGGCCATTTATGCCGATTTCGTAGGGGTTATTTGTATGGGGGCTAGGTCTGAACATGAACCGATTCTCACCAATTTCAACAGCGTTCATCCTATGGCCGACGAAAGCTTATGTGCGGAATTTCGTTAAAATGTATTCATATTTGCGACCTGCAGTTTGACTACAAGGTTTACATGGACACACAGACGGACGGACGGACGGACGGATATCGTTAAATCGACTTAGGAAGGGATTCTGACTCGATCGGTATAATAAAAGATGGGTGTAGGTCAAATATTTTTGGTAGTTACAAACAGCAGCACAAAGTATACCCAAACCACATAGTGGTATAGGGTATAAAAACATTTGTTTCAAATTTAGCTATAAGAACTGTGTTGTTGTTTATATTTAAAAATTTTAAAACATATTTATATTTAAGTTCCGTCCGAAACTCAAAGACAACCGCCACTCGCCCGACCGGCTCTATGTACTTTTTTAGCTGCTCAATATTATAATGCATTAGAAAGAAAGATAATTCTAGATTCTATTGGTGTTTTGCTTCGAAATGTCTTGTCTGGAAGGCTATTTCAATACCATACTTGCCAAATCGATTAACTTCATTTAGTGTTAATTTTACTTAAATGCCAAAACGCTTGATTGACACCTAACTGTCTACATTCGAACCAAATTTCTCTAATAATAAGGCGTTGTTAATGATGTTAATCCATATTGTTAGAGATAGTTGTTTCAAGTACAAACAGTTAGGTGTCAATCAAGCGATTTGACACTAAAGTCTCAAATAAAACGAAGTGTAGTTAATGGTAAAAAGTTATCTACATATATTTATAACAACATGAACTATTAATCAAACGTGTACAGAGAAGAGTGTTTAAAAACAAACAAATTTTTTTTTATGCAGACCCATGACGAATCGCCTCTATTTTGCTACTATGCTGCAAGAATTTTAAATGTACTCCGGGAAAATAATATTGAATTCGTTAAAAAAAAAAGACATTAATTCACCAAACGTTTTGACAGCCAATGTAAAGTAATTAAGCTGTAACAAAAACCAATTTAAACAAAGAAAGCAGATTGTAATTACATAAAAGATTTTTATAGAAAATGGGGGAATGCCTCCGAAGGCATAACAAATAACAATGTCAACAGCTTCATGAATACATTTAGAAAAAGTTGCAAATGGACTGGATATGAAAATACTAAAGGGTCCGCCAAATAACTTATTTTTTTAGAAAATGCTATAAAAAAAAACTACTGAATATTATCTCAAATTTCTTTTTTTATTTGAAAGTACAATCCTTCCGGTTAATAATGGAAAATAATTTCATTCAAATGGCTGCCTCGGCTGGCCATGCAGTAGCCTACACGGTCGGTCCAATTCTTAAGCACATTATCGATTGTGTGCAGCTGTATTTCACCAATGGCTTCACGAATATTGTCCTTTAAAGCGTCAATTGTCTCCGGCTTGTTGGCGTAACACTTATCTTTGAGGGCACCCCACAAATAATAGTCCAACGGTGTCAAATCGCAGCTCCGAGGTGGCCAAACGACATCAGCTCTGCGGCTGATAATGCGATCTTCAAAAACAGGGCGCAAAACATCGAGTGTAGCTTCGGCTGTATGGCACGTAGCGCCGTCCTGTTGAAACCAAATGTTGCCAATATCCTCGTCTTCAATTTTTGTGAACAAAAATTCGTTCAAAATGGCCCGATAACGATCGCCATTGACTGTAATGGCCACTCCCTGCTCAGTTTCGAAGAAAAATGGCCCAATTATGCCTATGGACGAAAATCCGCACCAAACAGTGGCTCGTTTTGGTATATCGGCTTTTCAATGTATGCGTGCGGGCTTTCTGTGCCCCAAATGCGACAATTTTGCTTGTTTGCGTACCCGCCAAGATCAAAATGAGCTTCATCTGAAAAGTTGTTTTTTTTTTGGCAAAATCGGCATCTTCTGTAAGTCGATTGCAGGCCCACTTAGCGAAGCGAAAACACATTGGTTGGTCAGTTGGCTTCAACTCCTGAACCAATTGGACTTTCTATGGCGTCATACCAAGGTCTTTATGCAAAATTCGTCTCAATGATTCCTCCGAAATGTTCAATTCTTGAGAACGACGGTGAATTGATGTTGATGGCGCTTCACGCACACTTTCTGCCACAGCAGCAATATTCTCGGGTGTACGCACTGTTTTTGGCTTTTCACTTTTTTCACAAGATAACGAAATCCGTACGCAATTTTCGCACACATTCTGCAGCATTACCATGATTTTCAAAGTAATGTCGCAATATTTCCTAGCGTTGTTCAAGCGTATACACAACCATATTCGTTCTGCGGAAGGATAAAACTAATTATCTGTCAAATCAGACATGAGCTAAGTGTTACCATTCTCGAAATAAGCACTAGTTAAAAAAAAAACGTTAGATGGCGGACCCTTTACATATAGCTGATATTGTGTTTTATTCATATATAATTTTATTACTTTATTTTAATAAATAATAATAATATATATTTTTGCAGACTTTTTGAATTTCTATCGGCGACTACTTCTTCGAAGCGAGAAGCGCAAAACAGTTACCCAAAAAGCACTAAAAGGCGCTAATTAAAAACCTCTAAATATATGATTGCATACTAAAATTAATTTTTAATAATTTTCAAATAACTCATATACTACATTGAACAACAGCATGTCTAATGATTGGGTTATGTTACATGATATTAGTCCAATTGTTAATGACGATTCCAAATCTGTGACTGAAATTTATATAGCAGTTCTAGTTAAAAGATATGACACGTGGAACTTTTTATAAGACAACACTATATATTTAAGGATAAATAGTGTTGAAAAAACTTTATTTTAATTGCTTTCCTTTTTGCAGCTAATGGCAGAGGGCTGTACTGAATGCTCAAACAATCGTTAGCCATTATGTATGCGTTCCAGTAGCCTTGATAACGTCCCTCCATCGTACGAAGCTCCTGGTTGAATTGCTCTCCCCACTCTTCACTTAGATCCTTAAGCTTAGCGAGAAAAATAGTCCAGGTTGTGATGGAGAAAGTGTAACTTGATGCTCATGTTATATCCAAGTACTCTACGTATTCTAACGCTATCCATGATAACTCAAACACATATCCATTTCATATAGTAGAACATCAGTCTATAGCACTCCCCATTATCAGTACTTCTCAAATCGTTACCTGTTTAAAAAGTTTCAAAACATTATTTTATAGTGGTCCGAATGATGTTACCAGTTGCATTTTAACTAACTGTGCTGATACTTTAGCTACTCCTTTATCAATAATGTTCAACATACCAATAAAATATTGGTACTTTCCTAAAGAGTGGAAGGATTCCTTTATCATTCCATTATTTAAATCAGGAAATATTTCAATTATTACGAATTATAGAGGTATCGCCAAGCTCAGTTCAATTCCTAAGCTCTTCGAGAAGTGTATAACTGAATTTCTATGCCATCAAGATTCTTCCGTATTGTCACCTTCTTAGCATGGATTTCAAAAAGGCTGCTCAGTGATGACTACTTTAGTAAATCGCGGATTTAACAATGGTCAACAAAGTAATGTTATTTACACTGATTTCAGTAAAGCCTTTGACAAAGTTAAACACAATCTTCTACTTGAAAAATTACATCTAATGAGATTTACTACCAATTCTCTAAATTGGCTAAAGTCTTACCTTTTGTACAGAAAACAATGTGTTAGATTTAATAATATAAACTCTAAAATTATTATTGTAAATTCTGGCATGCCGCAAGGTAGCAACCTTGGACCAATACTATTCTCACTCTTCATTAATGATCTGTCGTATGTTATTAAATTTTGCAACGTTCTGATGTATGCTGATGATGTGAAAATCTTCCTTAGTTATAAACAAGAAAGATAATTATAGTCGGTCTAGACCTACTATACGATACCCTATACCATGGTTTAGGGACCCTATCTCTTCGGTCCAACTAATTGGATATAGAAAATAAGCATAAACCAAATTTGAGTGGCATTGTTATTCATTTTTTCGGCTGCAGATATGAAAAAGTTAATATCGGGTGCTATATTTATATGGGGACTAGGTCGAGAAATGGACCGATCCTAACCATATTTGGTAAAGTCACTTATATTTTGAAAAAAAATGTACAAACCAAATTTGGAAAAAATCTGTGCAATATTTTAGATTTTTGATAGATTTAAGTGAAGATCGGGAAGCAGTTCTATATGTGGCCTATGACTAAGAAATGTTCTATAGGGATTATTTCTGGACTAGAGATTAATGGATATAATAAACATATACAAACCCAATTTGACTGAGATCTATATGATAATTTAATAGGGGTCATTTTTATGGGGACTAGGTCTGAACATCGACCGAATTTCACCAATTTCAGCAGCGTTCAGTCTATGGCCGATAAAAGCTTATATACCAAATTGAATCAAAATATATTCATATTTGCGACCTGTAGTTTGATTAAAAAATTTACGTGGACACACAGACGGACGGACGGACATCGCTAAATCAACTTAGAAAGTGATTCTGAGTCGATCGGTATAATAAAAGATATGTGTAGGTCAAATATTTTTGGTAGCTACAAACAGCAGCACAAGTCATTATACCCAAACAACATAGTGGTATGGGGTATAAAAACTATCTGATCAAATATACCTTCAACAAGATTTAGACAGTCTTTACATGTGTTTAAATGCAGCCTGATGGATTTATATATAAAGAAAATGTAAACATATGCGCTTTTCTAGAAACTGGAATGCCTTGGGAAACTACTCTTTAGGTGGCTGCCAGCTGGAGTTGGCTAAAGAATTTCTGGATCTTGGAATCTTGTTTGATACAAAATTACATTTTATAAAACATATTACGATGATAACCAATAAAGCTCGTGGTGTGCTGGCTTTTATTAAGCTATGTGGAAAGGAGTTCATAGATCCTTTCATTACGAAACAGTTACATGTTTCTCTTGTAAGACCTGGGACCCTAATTATAATGTTCATAGTAACCGTATCGAGTCTGTTCAAAAACAATTCCTTCTCTCCTGCTTGCGAAGTTTATATTTGAATCCTATTGATGATTTTCCATCTTGTACAACTTGTCTTGCTGAAATTAAATTTCCTACATCAAAAAGTCGTAGAACTATGCTAAATGCTGTCCTCCTAACCAATTTGGTAAATGCTGATGTCTGCTCTGATTTCCTGCTCAACAATATTAAATTTAATGTTCAACCACGAGCAACACGCTTTTTCATCCATTATCTCGTCAAGTTTTTCGTGAGAATTACGCAAATGCTGACCCTTTTATGAAAATATGTAAAAGTTTTAATGAATTGAATGTCTTTATTGATTTATCTGTATATATTAGTGTTATTAAACGTAATATTATTTTATTATTGAACACTTAGTTTAAAATTTGGGTTTGTTAACTTTAACTATATAATTACTTATACTGTCTGTAAGGATTGATTTCCATAGACTAAATAAAATTAAAAATAAAATAATAAGTCTTTGAAAGTGATTCATTAGCTGTTCGCCGTATTAAGAACAGTCAGAACTTTTCTTATTTCCCAAAAAATTTTGAACAAGCCAAACAAAAAGTTTGAGTCTTCTATTGCGATCTAATCTGTGGCCCGCCAAAAATTGCCGCTTTTATTTTTTCTGCACGCAGCTTTGGAAACTTTTTGATGTGTAAACATCTATACGGGCAGAGGATAAATTTCTAATTGACAATACAATCACAAAAACAGCGCAATATGTGAGCATAAGATCTTACGCGTAACATGTGAGCATTAAGACAAATCGGTGTAGCATGATTGTATGGTGAAAAAATTATGGTATTTAATAACCTTTTTGTCGCTGTATTCTGCATTTTATTTATTACCAGATGTTTACACATCTCCCTGTGATCGGACTCACATGTTTTTTTGTTAAATAGAAAAAGGCAACAATATCACTTTTTGTCAAGACCTTTTATAAATTGTTTTCTAAGGCCTAGATTCATATGTAGCGGATGTATACTAAAGCTAGGTATAGCACGTTCTGCTGTCTAGAAACTAGTCTTTTGGATATTTAATGTTGATTTTTAGCTCTACTATGTCAAAGGCAGAGGCAACTGGGATAATTTGTGTAACTACATTGTTGGCACAAAAGAAAGGTTACCATTTTTGAATCAACACGAATGCGCCAGTTGTGCTCCGCATTTTTAATTTTGTCCAAAAATAGAGAAAAATTTGTATATTCTTCTTCTACTGTTGTTCATTGTGCACTAGGCAACTACCCTAAATTATTCCCATTGTACAAGAGACCACATTTTAGACTCTGTTTTGATTGGTCTATAAATATAGAAACGTAATTTTGTAACTCCATTGCAACCATTGAACCAGGTACATCTTTACAAAATACAAAGTCATGATCTTCGGCAAAACATTTGAAAGGAATTTGTTCTCTTGTGCGGTTGTAAGAAATTTTAGTTTCTTTTCTTACTAAGTTTATTTCCTTTAGCCTAGAAGCCAACATTTCTTACCAGAGCTTTGATATGGTCGTTAAATCTTCTCGGATATGTGGTTTTGGCGTTTCCAGGTCACATTCAAAGTCATTATCACTACGGTCAGTTTCCGCTTCAAAATGCATATTCCACTGCTGTGGTGCATAAGCTTAAGTTTCAGGTAATATTCTAGAGGTCAACAAACATCTATGCAAGCACTGCATGCAAGGATATTCCCATTTGGATTATTTTTTTCGGCGAATGCCAATTATGTTCACAAAAAACAAAAACAAAAAATAGTCGTCGTGGTAATTCACGGTTTCATTCCAGATTATAGCGGCTTCGTATTATTTCTTTTTTAACCAGAAACATAGAAACATAACGCACGTTTTGCATAACATTTTCGGAATCCAATTTTTGAAAGCATTATTTACGAACGCTGTCATATTTAAACATATAGTCTTCGCAAGTGAAACAACAATGATTCGTATCATTCACACGAACTCGTCTCGAAGATGCCATATTAAATTATATTAAAAAACAAATTTTGTTATTTTTTATAAAAATGAAAAAAATCTTTTTTTCGATCTTTATCATTTTAATGATTGAGTTTGAAATTATTCAGGCTCAAGATTAAATCTTTTTTTTTTAAATTAAGCAAAAAAATTGACACATTTGTTTCAAAAATTGATCTATATTCTGCATGACAGGTTATACAGCTGTTTCCGGAAGAGTCACCAACCATCATCAGTAACCAAAAGCAGTAGATAGTTTGTTTGGTAAAAAGTTAAATTTATATATATAACAAACTAAAATATAGAACAACTTTGAAACAAATATGATTATATACGAGTACACATTGCATACTGCAATATACATGTTTGTTTTTGTCTTGAAAAAACAAAAAAAAAAATTTGTTTTTGCTAAACTTACATTTAGCCTGAATAATTTCAAACTCAATCATTAAAATGATAAAGATCGAAAAAAAGATTTTTTATTTTTATAAAAAATAAAATTAAAAATACGGAGGGCACGCTGTTAACGCTAAATGTATAACCTGCTGTATAACCTATAATGCAGAATATAGATCAATTTTTTGAAACAAATGTGCCAATATTTTTGCTTCATTTTTGATCTCGAGCCTGAATAATTTCAAACTCAATCATTATATTAAAAAACTTAATTTTTTTTAACTATCAGCAAATTAACACATTAAATTTTTGGAGGAAGCTATAACTCGTAAACAAGTGCTGTTACAAAACAAATGAGGATATATTTAGCATTAGTGACGTCAATTTAGTAAACATCAAGTGGTAGAAGTCATTCACCAGACAAAAGTTGAATTTTTGTTGTGCAGTATTATTTGTACATTTTACATCATATAGTATTTAATGAAACGTTTAAAGTACATAGCAATAATAAAAAATAAGAAATTACCACTTCATGTTCAAATAAAGTCATGTAATTTTCTTCCCCATTTTCAGGACATGTTTCTTGTTTTAATATAAAATGTGTTTTCAAGTTGAAAAAAACTTCTTCTTTTTCTTTACCACGCACCATTGAAAGAAAACTAATTTTGGTAGAAACGTTTGATGAAATTTTCTAATTAGAGCAACAGCCATTTTAAATCGTTAGTCGACATCCAATATATATTGACGAGTTTAAAGTGTTTAAAGATCTTCTATTCCGTATTTTATATAAAAAAAACCCATTGCACTGAATACTGTTTCAACTTGAACGTTTGAATTCGCAAAATCCACTCTATCTACAAAGAAGCTTGATAATTGAAAAGCGGGAATTCAATGACAGAGTTTGTGCAGTTAAGTATTTCTTTGATGCCCTTTTTTATATATTCTTATTTATTTTACAAATTTTATACACACAGAGGAAGAATTGGGAAGAATTTTTTCTCTTCATAAAATTGATGTATGTACCTTCAATAGAAAAGTAAGTTCCATATACCAATCAACGTTTCTATGCGTATTATTTTACTAATTCAACTGACGGAACTGACTAAAACATATTATAATATTACTCGTTCTTAAATTTTGGTGATTACATCTAATTCTATTAACACAATATATTTTAAATCGAAAATATGTTGACAGATATTGCAAAAAATTGTTGGTATATATAATACAATCAAATGAGTTATAAGAATAATATAATTAGGGTATAATAAAAGAAAACCAAATATGCAATCGAAATAGAAGTTTTAACCGAAATTCCTTTTGCTCAAATTAAATTTTGTTGTAAGTACCGAAAACAATAATAAAAAAAAGCCCAACCGAATAATAAAATTTATTTGTCATTTTTCGAAATTTATACATATATAAAAAAGAATAACAAAAATAAAATTTGAAAACAAAATAATTTTAAAGGAACATAAAAATTATATTAACATCCTTTTTAATTTTCGTTCCATTTTGTGCCGATTCAAGAATAAGCCTCAAAAAATATAGAAATATATAATTCGACGATAAATAGCAGCTTAAATACCCAATTTCCATTCAACAATTCTACGATGGATAATGGAATGGCTCCCAAGAAAGCAAGATAAACAAAGCTCCAATTCTAATACGAATAACGGCTAGTAGCAACCACATCTCAACAACAATTGCAATTTCAACAGCAACGAAAAGAATAAAGATAAAGTATTAAGATAAATTCGTATGCACCACTGTACCGTGTACCATAATTAGTAGAAACTTCTCAACATATCACGTCCATTTTCATGTGGCCGAAAATATCTTGGATTCGACAGCGACACCAGTGCAGATCATTTGATGCTACCAGCAAGTTTTTATTTTGCTCCATTTATGAAGTTATAATCGCGGCAGTGTTGGAAATGTTCATTGAGTTACATCATTAGCCTCGGTTAAGGGATTTGACATTTAACAAATGCAGCATATTTTATAATTGCAGCAATGCGGTGGTTTTCAGGAACAAAGAAGACTATAACTGATACATTCAGTGGAATCAATAATATATAAATATAAAAATAAATAAATTATATATAAAATTATTTAATAGTGTAGTTTAAATTAATGCAGTTATATACTAGGCAATGCACAGTGATTTTTCTTATATGGACAAGCGGTCAAAAATCTATATCTCCAAAACTAAACAAGCTAAGATCTTCAAAATTTGGCAGCTTATAGCACTCCCGAAGAGATTAAAGGTTGCAAATTTTTAGGAAAAAATATTAACAACTGTAGCCATAGTAGCCATTTGATTTTTGAAGAGTTAATTGACCTATAGATTTGTTTTTAGAATTATTGAAATAAGATATTTCAATATGAAAATTCGTTTGTTTTTAAACAATTTTTGTAAATTTTTATTCCATTTTAATTCATTCGAAATATACACTGAAAAAAAACTAAATTAAAAAGTTATACAAAGTTATATAATGCAATTAATGTATTATTAAGTAATATAAGGTAATAAGGTAGAATCTATAATATTATAGGCTAGGCGATTCCTTGTGACTGATGTTTTGTTCTACCGTTTTATCCCGATTTTGACCAAACGTTTATTATTTGAAAGGTATTTCTTTTTAGCCGTTTTTCAGATTTATAAATTTTTAAAATTTTTCCTTTATTTTGAGTAAATTGCATTTAAAATTGCTACTAACACATACATAAAATTATACAATGCTATGTGTGTGTTAATTAAATTTGTTAATGTGTTTGTAATTGGCTATAATTGATTAGCATACTTTTAGGGTCTTTATTTAATGAAAAATTAAATTTCCTAGAATTGGCGCTCGAATTTCGAGGGCTGGAATATGCTAGTAAGATGTTAATATATATCAAATATTTAAAATTAAATTTTAAAATTTAAAACTCCTCGACTTAAACTACTTGTTTTCTTTGTTGGTAAATTTCGGGCTCCAGAAATAAATGGATCTGAACTTAAAAATAGCTTATTTAAAAGATTTGTATTTGTAGCAATGCGGGATATTTTTCGTGTATGTTGCAATCTGAACTGTTTTATATGCTTATTTTTTGCTTCAGCTGCTTCCTCCGACAATTCCCTTATTGGCACTAACGCACGCTTGATCACCTCAGCTCCATGGATGAGAATTTTGTGTACCGATGGAGGGAGGTAGTACCAGGGATATTCCTCAACAAGGTAGTTCTTGTTCAAGGGATTCTGCTTCTAGCTGAATAATTTCAAGACTTTCAAACCATTTTTTATGGTCCTTCAAAATAATTAATTTGCTTCGATGATTTTTCTTCCAAAGCTTACCAATCCGCTTACAAAATTGCTCAGGTCGAATTTTAATTTTTCAGCTTTCAGTTTTTCCTCCATAATTTGAAATATTGTTTTTTCTTTCGAATGATAATTACCAGCTGTGGAGCTCCACATGTCAAACACATACATTCTAGAAAATTGGCACTGACAGAATAAACCTTCTATTTTAATTTCCATATTGATATTTTGGAAACTTTTAACACTATCGCAAAAAAAAATTAATTATAAGAATTAAAATTTGATATTTTTTTTGACACCTTTCATTTCTAAAAAAAATTTTTCTCTTCAAAACTGTAAGTCAAATACCATAAAATTGCAATATAAAATTTAAAATAACAACAATAAAAAAAAATTAGTTCTCTTTACTTATATTCTAAAAAGAATTGGTAAAAAACAAAATGCGATTTTTCATTATTTTTCATCGGGTGACTATGTAAATCACATCATTATGCGAAAATATGCAAAAACCCGCGGCCAAAAAATTTTTTAATTTAAAGAGGGGTAAAAAATCTACAACTGGATGTATAAGAAGTTGTCGGTGGATGAGAGTCAAATAACTAAAAGTCTACGTGAAAAATTAGTTTTTTAAAAAACGTGTGTTTTGAAAAGGTCAAAAAATTATTCTTCAGGGATTTTTTAATGGGCTTATATTTTTGCAGCTTTTATTATTTCATTTCGTAGAAAATAAGTTAAAATTTAATGTTTGTAGGGTTTTTGGATACTTCTGCCACAATATCGCGAATAACTTGTGAGATAAACTTAAGTTTTCTTTTATGACTATGCAACCACAATATATGAAATGAGAGATTTGGTTTTGCTATACATTTTTACCATTTGGCATGCATTTCCTATAGACTTAACAGGCATTTTCCCATAATTTAGCATGCATTTTCCCACTTTTACCAAGCGCTTCCCTAAGTCCCTGTGTGAAATATAAAGATACCTTCACATTCAACGGACACAAACATTAAATCTCGCAAAAAACAAAAAAATTTGTTAAATTCATAAAATTTAGAGTGTTATCAATAAATTTAGTGCAATAAAGCCCAGAAGAAACCACTGCGTAATGGTTGGAACCATCAATAAATAAAATCTAAATTCCATTGTATGGATTAAATTCAACAATTCATACAATGGAATTTAGTTAAAACATCAGTTGCCTTAAACTACATGCGGTTATTTCAAAAATATAATTTAGTAGTCACAACAGAATCAAGCGATAGTACATGGGACTATAAAAATTTGGTTGAAATCAAGTTTGATTGCCACAACGAATCCGTTTTCAGTGTATGACATAAGAAAAGGTAAGAAATATGGAAAAAAAATGGAGACAGCGCTACATGGAGTAGCCACTTTCGAACAACATGCCTTGTTCATCTTCAGCATCCTTCTGTTTATTACTTCAACTCGTGCTCAGTCATCTATTTAACTCAATCATTTCAAAGAAAGACATTACAATTATTTCTTTATTTCGATGTAATAAGAATTTACAAACCTATTTTAACGAAGATCTATATGATAATTTGATTATTATGATAATTTAAGTCGACCTGAGAGTGGTCATTTCACCAATTTCAAATTCATCCCATGGCCGATGAAAGCTTATATACCAAATTTCCCAAAATATATTTATATTTGCGACCTGTAGTTTGATACAAGGTTTATATGGACACACGGACGGACATACGGCCGGACATATGAAAAGACGGACGGAAGGACATTGTTAAACCGAGTCAGAAAGTGATTCTGATTCTGCAGTCATTATACCCTGACCATATAGTGGTATAGAGTAATAGTGGTATAAAGTAAATATAAATTTCATTAAGTACAGAATCGATCTTCTCCTCCTAGCTGCAATAAATCTATTTGTTAAAATTTTTTATAACCGATATAACCCATCAAAACGTTTTGTGTGGACTGCATTTTAGGCATCGAATGATAGATTCACATTTTGTACTTCTGATAAAATTAAGCTAATTAAGTTATATAAATAGAGTTTTTGGAATCAGATTATTATCTCTCTCTCTCTCTTTGAATAAAAAGTTTATTGAATTGTATTTAAAAGGCGCTGCTTTTTTAAAGGCGCTAAAAAGAACAATTAGCCTTTTGGGTAGGTTAAAATCGCAAAATTTAGCACGGAGAGCGCTAATTTGGCACTGCTGAATTATATACTTTACACCGCTCTGTAGGCAGCGTATAATGAGCTTGTGCTCTTGTTTGTAATTAACTTAAATATTGAATCTAGACCCGTCTCTTAACAAAGGATATATTTTTGCTTATAGAAAACAAATGAACTATCACATTGCGCTTCTTTTTTCGCAATTAAACCAGTATACTCTGGCAAATTATCATGAATAGATTCGTCCTAGATGCGAGCAAATTATAAAAGACTTCTGCCAGTTTTCTCAATAGGCGATTATCTTTTATCCCAACGAGAAACTGCCGATTAAAGGAATTTGGTTTTCTCAATGTCTGGTTTGCTTCTATTTTGCCGCAAAGCTAACCGGCACTCATCTGCCAATTATTTATTTATCGTACAGATAAATTATTCTCCCAACTTTCATATCAATTTTGAGAGGCATCGCCAACTGAATATAATTCTGCCAACTTCCATACCTATTTTGAGAGGCATTGTCAACTGAAAATAATGTTTTTGTCGGTACATTGAGAAAAAAAAATTGTTAACCGGCAGTTTATCGTTCCAATAAATTTATGTCCTGGTTAAGTGACAGGCAGTTTGACGATACATTGAGAAAACCGGCATTCGGGAATCTTATGGAACACATAATCATCCATCTGAGTAATCCATTCGTCGAACTGTGAATAGATTTCACACACATACCCTCTAAATTATGCAATAATAGCAACACGTCGAAGGATTGTGCGGACTGAAGGGAATATCATACCTGTAACAGAAAGTGATGAAGAAGTTCATAATTTATTGATTCGTCGTTGGTATCAGGAATTGGGACCCTGTCCGTCCACTACATGGAAACTTTTGCGCAAAGACCTTTGCCTACACTCGTATAAGATCTAGCTGGTGCAGAAATTAAAGCCACGAGACCATTTTTCGCCGATTGGTCCTAGAGCGGTTGAAAACTTACCCGATGTTTTATCGGAAAATTGTGTTCAGAGATGAGGCTCATTTTTGGCTTAACTAGTTTGTTAATAAACAAAATTGCCGTGTATGGAGTGATACTAAACGACAACACACTCTTCAGGCTCCATTATATCCAGAATCCATATATTATAATTACATGCACAATGGTTGTAAGATCCAGTAAATCACATATTTTATTGTTAGTCTGGGAATGCCGTCTCAATTTTTATTCCCAATTTTCCATCCTCTTTGGATTTTTTTACAATATAGTACACGGATCTATGCGATATTTTGAGATCATTTGCAACTCCTTGTTTGCTGGAAATCTCCGCATTTTTTTCATACTTTCTTTGATTCAATCAAATAATTAAAATTTTCACTCTAAAGTGTTAGATATTTGTTAGGTGTGTCTCAATTTGCATTTTTTCAATTACCTAAATTTCCTTTCATGAAAAAATTCGAATACCTGGCGTTTTGTAAAAATGAATTTTCAATTTCACCAAGGTCGCTATTTTGTTTTGTTTTTATTGCACACAATAAATATATTTATTCAATTTATGAATTTTTGCCGGAAAGTTTTGGTGAAAAACCATATATTTTAGGGATGGCAAACACTTTTGAATGGTATTGATAAAATTTGGTGTGTGTGTGTGTGTGTCTCTATTATATCCAGCACAAATTAATCCTTAATAATTCTTTGAGAAATTTCTTCATTGATATTCTCCAGCTTGCGCCTTCGAAATCTTTCACTACATCCGTCAATTGGTTTTGCTGGTCGACCTTTTTTCCACTTTCGTTGGCAGTTGTAAATGCAATCTCAAAAATAAGTTCCTTTATTAACCAGTCTTGGTAACGTTTGTACATCTTTACCTTCCTATGAGAGCATTCAATGTACCGTCTTTTCAAATTCGAAGCAAAATTAGTAATTTTTCCTTTGTGCATTTCAATGTCTTCTAGGTTACAATTCTTAAAGAAGTCGTTGCTCACTGCGGGCAAAATTACATCGTCTACATCTCTTTGTTGAAAATAAATATCAGCGAGATCTCTATAACATTACTTAGCCATTGTTCAAACTGTAATGAATAATAATTGTGGAAACATTATTATAAATACTCTTTCTTGCAATTGTGTAAAATAAAATTTTTTATCTTTTATTACCACTGTTAGAAGCATAAAAACCCACACCCTAACACCTTTTAAAAGGTGAAGCATACCTGCTCATATCTTAAAGGGCTATTTCGCAATAGTTTTTTTTACCATTTACAAATTTTAATCTTTTATTACCACTTTTAGAAGCATAAAAACCCACACCCTAACACCTTTTAAAAGGTGAAGCATACCTGCTCATATCTTAAGGGCTATGTCGCAATAGTTTTTTTTTTACCATTTAACTGATACTTAAATTGTTTCCCATTTTGCCAGGTATTTAAACTATATAACTCTAATTCAGACTATTAATGTTTTTGAAAGATACCTATGTAAATATACCTGTAACAATTAAGCGCATTATATCTCAACCCTTTTTTATAAGAATATAACAACTCCTGACAACTCTACCGACACGCAAAAAAATACACCGCGGTGCACCGGTACGACCAACTTTTGTATTCATAACATTCAGACGGACGGACAGACATCGTTTAATCGACCCATAAAGTGTTTTTTAATCGATCCGTATAATAAAAGATGGATAAAGGTCCAATATTTTTGGCAGTTACAAACATCACCTCAAACTTAATATATCCTAACCACATAGTGGACATCTTTTGTATTCATAAATTTTGCAGGAAATATCTAACCTTGGGTCAGAAAAATTGTTCTGATGCACACGGACGGAAACTGGCGGGTGTATAATGGGGTATAGGAGTATAGGGAAGGGTTCGGACTATAGAAGAGTGCAAGATTTTTTCTGACTGCTTTTGACTGGTAGGAGTTATGCTCTATTAAGTAGGAGATTTTCAGAAAATTTGGATCTTTTTAAAAAATTTTTGTTCAAAATTTCGGAATGACTCAGTGATTTTATATTTTTAGTAGTCCAAAAATAAATCCTGTACGACCACTTTTAACAAAAGTTCTTAAATAAAGCTGCGTCATTTAAATCTAAGAAAAAAAAAATTGCATACATTTCTTCAAATTGGTTTTATAGGTTTTTGAGGAAGGTAGAGACTACGAAAAATGATCAAGATCGGTTCTTATTTTCTATATCTAGTTATTGCCTCAGCAAAGTTGGATCCAAAACCCTCTCCCGAAATACATGGGATAGGGCATTGCTCTCGACCGACTATAATTTTCTTACTTGTATTTTATATGTAGGAATGACCTCATCTAAGATTCTTTCTCAAAACTCATGTTATAGGGTGTTGTATAGTCAGCCTAGCTAGCAATCCTATAATTATATCCTATACCACTATGTGGTTTGGGTATAACAACTTTGTGCTGCTGTTTGTAACAACCAAAAATATTTGACCTAGACCCATCTTTTATTATATCGATTGACTCAGAATCACATTCTGAGTCGATTTTGCGATGTCCGTCCGTCCGTCTGTGTGTCCATGTAAACTTTGTAATCAAACTACAGGTCGCAAAAATAAATATATTTTGATGAAATTTGGTATATAAGCTTTCATCGGCCATGGGATGAACGCTATTGAAATTGTTTAGAATCGGTCCATGTTCAGACCTAGCCCCCATACAAATTACCACTATGAAATCGACATAAATTGCCATAAGATCCAAATTGTCATATAGATCTTACTCAAATTGGGTTTGTATGCATTCATTACATCCATTAATGAATAATCCAAAAACGATACCTACGGGACAACTTTTGGTCATAAGCCCCATATAGAGCTGCTTCCCGATCTTCATTTAAATCTATCAAAAAACAAAAATATTGCACTGATTCATCTCAAATTTTGTTTGTATATATTTTCGCAAAATACAAGAGACTTTACCAACTACGTTAAGGATCGGTCCATTTTTGGACCTAGTCCCCATATAGACATAGCATCCGATATGAACTTTTTCATATCTGCGACCAAAAAAATTAGTAACAAGTAAGAATATTATAGTCGACCTAGACCGACTATACGATACCCTATACCATGTCATATCTCTTAGGCCCAACTAACTGGACATATAAAATAAGCAAAAACCAAATTTGAGTCTGATTTTTATTAATTTTTTTGGCTGAAGATATGAAAAAGTTCATATCGGATGCTATATCTATATGGGGACTAGGTCCAAAAATGGACCGATCCTGATTATGTTTGCTAAAGTCTCCTGTATTTTGCAAAAATATATACAAACAAAATCTGAGAAGAATCAGTGCAATATTTTTGTTTTTTAATTGATTTAAGTGAAGATCGGGAAGCATCTCTATATGGGGCCAAAAGTATCATTTTTGGACTACTCATTAATGGACGTAATGAACGCATACAAAACCCAATTTGAGTAAGATCTATATGACAATTTGGATCTTATGGCAATTTATGTCGATTTCATAGGGGTAATTTGTATGGGGGCTAGGTCTGAGCATGGACCGATTCTCACCAATTTCAACAGCGTTCATCCCATGGTAGACAAAAGCTTATATACCAAATTTCACCAAAATATATTAATATTTGCGACCTGCAGTTTGATTGCAAGCTTTACATGGACACACAGACGGACGGACGGACGGACGGACGGACGGACATTGTTAAATCAACTCAGAAAGTGATTCTGATCCGATCGGTATAATTAAAGATGGGTTTAGGTCAAATATTTTTGGTTGTTACAAACAGCAGCACAAAGTCATTATACCCAGACCGCATAGTGGTATAGGGTATAAAAATGCCACTCAAATTTGGTTTATGCTTATCTTGTATATATTTACGCTGATCCCTGACTCACTGACTGACTGACTGATTCTGTAACGCTGAAATAATACACACACACATAGCACTCCCTACAAAGCTATGGGAAATACACAAACAAAATTTAATCTTTCTCATTTTATAGAAACCCACACACAATTTTCTCTCTTCTTTGTTACCGACCAGTGCTGCTAATAAAATCTTCTGAAAATCTACAATTTTGGAAACTAAATCGCCAAAATTGTCATTTTTAAAACGAGAAATTGTCAAGAAAATTTTACCGATTATAAAACTCGAAAAAGTGTTACAATGGAAGCAATAAAATTTATTTATATCATTCATATTACAAATATTATTACAGCATTTCTATATATATTTCTATATATAAAAATGTATTAGTGGTGAAATTTCAACGAAAAAAAAATTAACACAGCAATCAGCTAAATAATTTTATTGATATGTATCTATAGCTGAAACACATATCGCCGTAATTAAAACTTAAATCTTAAATGGAGATGCTATTCAAGGTGTTTCCGTTTTGAAACGACTTGACCCAGAATTAAATCTATGCATATTTTGTAATTTACATTTACACTGAACTAAAACTATAAATTTTCGATTTAAAACCCATTAATTATTAACCCCTGAAATCCTAATTTTTATACTACAGAAAATTTAAAATCTTCAATCATCATTTTAACAAATTTAAAAAATTATTTTAACAAATTGAAAAATCGTCGAAATTAAAATAAGTTGTCAAAATTAGCAGCACTGCTAACGACAATAGCACCACATATGCAGATTTCGTGTTACATATGGAATAAGATGAACTAAAAAAATGCATCAAAAAACTAATATCTATTCAAATTCTTCTTTAAATTCCCTTTGTGGGTCAATGAAAAAATCCTGTAAAAAAAAGTAATGAAGGAAATTTAAAACATTTTTATTTTTCTC
Organism: Cordilura impudica; assembly: GCA_963682025.1. Lineage (NCBI taxonomy): Eukaryota > Metazoa > Arthropoda > Insecta > Diptera > Scathophagidae > Cordilura > Cordilura impudica. Next base: position 134,105,804 of record OY821519.1, on the reverse strand, counting down.
ATTTAACGTCGTCCGATATGCATACATTATTTTTTTATCAAACTAAACTTTACCGTTTGTCTGTTTTGTTTTTCATCTCAAAATTGTTTTGAATTGTTAGGAGTGCTTTCGCTCATGTTCTCTGATGGCCAGCACTTACCAAAGAGTATGCTTTTTTTGATAAATATTTGAGAAAAAAGAGATCTTCAATGTGGATTTTGTTGTTGTCCAACGTGTGATTTCGTTTAAAGCTCTGTATTGAAAAGCACTTGAAAAAATAGTGCAATATTAAGTTTAAAATTTAAATTATTCTGACTTTGCTTAATTAAATTACATTGTAATTTCAGAAGAGAGGTGGGAAAATAATTTTTTTTCACTCATAATATAAATTTTTGCTTAATTTGCTTTCAAAAAATTTAGACAAACATAAATTACGTAAATAGGTATATTAAAGATTTTAATTTGAATAATTTATTGAAATTATCATGGAAGAATTAAAGGCGATATGGAATAATAATTTTGTTTTTTAAGTAAAACTAATACGCCCTTATTTTTTTTTTTTTTTTTTTTGATTTATAGATAACTGCAAAAAATGTTCGCTTTTTACAGTTCACATTTATGATGACATATGAAATATTTTTTTTTCTTTTTTGTAGGTGTATTGGTGTTTGCACTTCCTTAAGGGGTGGTAGGTTTTAAAACCTTTTTTGCATTTCTCTTTCTGTATGCACAACATATCGAAGGTGTTGTGTTAAAATTTTAAGTAAATCAGAGCAAAACTCAAAAAGATACAGCGTTTCCAGCGACCGGCCTCATACGTATATAGTATATAAATCATAGTACGTAAATTCGAAGTCCGTCAACATCATAACTCAAAATCTACTTGACCAATTCTTTTGCAATTTTAGACATTATATCTACACATAAATCACCACGTAACCACGAAGGGTTTTTTTAATTCCATTTTCGTTCCCATTTTTTAACAACAAATTCCCGAAATTGTATAGCAAAAATTCGTTTTTCACTTCAAAATGCTGCCAAAAAAAAAATTTAAAAAAACTCTTCGTCACCTTTAAAACGCGTTTCGGTTTTTTTATTCCACATGATCCGGTAACGGGTTATGATGTTCACCGCAAAACAACTAGGCCTCCGGAGATTCGCTGTCACGGACTTATTTATTAAAATTTTTAATTCAAATTTTTTTCAAAGATTCTTCAAATATAATGCTATAACGTATATATGAAATAAATAATCCAACGTTATTCTTATCTTCAAAAAAGAAATATGAAAATACGACTTTTTTTAACTTTTAGAACCTTACCCCCCTTATGAAACTTTTAGGAACCTTGCTCTAAAACATTTTTTTTCTATGCTATTCTATTTTTCTACAATAAAAGGGAGTTAGGTTATAGCGAACTCGGCGGTACCGGCCAAATAGTTCCTTATAGACTAAGTTCGTTATAACCGTATTTTTTTGATTTGTCCGAAAGGTTTAAAATGTTTTTTTAGTTGAATAAGTTTATTTATTTTTGGGCATTTTAAAAAGTTATAAAACAATTAAATTACTAAAAAGATACATATTAATTGTTTGTCTTAATAAGACTAAAATTACCGAGTTTCTATCAAAATAAAATATTTTTTTGAAATCATATAATATGAAAAACTCCTTATGTATAGAAGCAGAAAGTACAAAGCAAAGGTTGGCTACTGGCAAACTTTTACGAAAATATACATAAAAGGACCTTTTACAAAACTTCATTTGAAAATCGAAGTTTTTGTTTTGTATTAAAATTAAATGAAAATAAAATTAAATTACATTGAAATTAATTTTTTTTAAATATATAAAATATACGAAAATTCTGAAATGGAAAAAAAAATTTTTGTTAATTTCAAAAGTTTGATATAACCACTGTTCGCTTTAAGAGAAGCAATTTGTATGAAAAATCTGATTAAAACTCTTGGGACTGAAGAAATTCTTCGCTATGAACAAAAATTTATTACAACCAGTGTTCGTTATAAGCGAACTCCATTGTATTAAATTTTAATAATTTTGGGAATCTCCAATCTCCTCACTTTACCCGGCCTTCCCATGTTCAAGTCAAATTGATCACACAATAGTCAAAAAATTGTTAAGCAACTGTCCCATTGATAAATTGAAAGAGAGAATTGAAACGTATGATTGTTTGGTAAAAAAGAGTAAAAAAGTGGATTACAACCTGAAACCCAAAAATGTAACGTGTGAAGGTCGGGTAATATCTGACTGAATGACTGAGAGACTGACTGAAATGATGCGGTTCTAATTCCTAGGATTGATATCGCCCCAACCGACACCACATTACCTTTCATATTAAAACGCCGCCAGTTTCCAGTAATTCCTGCATACGCAATTACCATAAACAAGGCTCAAGGCCAGTCATTTGATTACGTTGGCATTAATTTGGAGACCGCGGTATTTTCACACGGCCAACTGTATGTGGCTTTGTCACGATCAAAAGTTGCAAGCCAAGTTAAGATACGTATTCAATCGAACCCACAGCAAGGAAAACTATTAAATGACCACGATATTTCACACGAAACATAGTTTTTCAAAAGATTCTAAATTGAAAAACTTTTTTGCCAAATATTTCTTATCTGTTTTGATACTTATGTATATAATTTCAACAGACAAAATCTTTTTTCACATGTACATATGTAACAATATAATTTTCAATTTACTACTATATTAAAAGAAATATAATTTATTATAAATTTTTCGTGTATTTAAATTTAAACTGTTTTATTCATAATTTTTAAACGGGCGACTAGGCGCCACACAATTAACTAGTTTTCTATATCCAATTAGTTGGGCCTAAGAGGTAGGGTCTCTAAACGCATGGTACAGGGTATCGTATAGTCGGTCTAGACCGACTTTAATTTTCTTACTTGTTTTCTTACTTGTTTTAATAATTTCTTGGGCATAACTCAAAAAAATATTTGGCAAGACTGGTAACGTCAGCTCCCTTTCACAACGCTAGAAATTACTTTAGCATTACGCATATACTCGTATAACTCACTTTGAGCAGTCTTAATTTATGATGATTTATTTAAGCGGAAAACACCATTAAGGGATATTATTCATCCAAAGTAGAGAATTGAGAAGAAAAAAAATAATGAGAATTTACATAACACAATGGTAAGGATAAGGTGGCCATAAAGTAGTAGTTTTATTCTATGTTACAGATTAAAACTATTATCAGCATTGAATGAAACTAAATCAAATAAATTACCACTAAAAAAAAGTACAATATTATCTCTTTGATGCCATCTAACTAACATTTAGAATTTTATATGTGAAATTTTGGAATTTGCAATGTTCCACCAACTCGTACGAATAGGCATACTTACTGGCAACATCATGTATAAAGAATATAAAAGAACAACAGAATTTGTTTAATGGGAAAATTAGTTTATTAAATTTATTTTAAATTTTGAAATGTTTTTTCTATGAATAAAGAGATTATTATTCAGTAATAAATTTATTGTTCTAATTAAGTGTAATTACCACTATCACTTGATTTATATGTATTTCTAGGTTAATTTTTTTTTTTTAAGTTAAATCTATTGTGTTTGAGGCAATTAAATGCTGCCGCTTATTGTGTATTTTTCACAAACTAAATATTATTATAGGACAGGAGTGTATAAAAGACGTTTGTTACTTATTACAAACATTAATATTGCAATTCAAGGACATAATTAATAGCGCAATTACGGCTAGTCACAAAAGTACTTAGTATAATTCATTGTGTCAAATAATGGTGACACTTTCTATACCCTATACCACAATGTGGTACTACATAATTCCACCTTTTATTATATCGATAGACGCAAAATAATTTTTAGAGTTGATTTAGCAGTGTCCGTCCGTCCGTCTGCCAGTATGTCCATTCGTCTGTCTGCCTCTGTGTCTGTCATTTTGTGTGTCCATATAAACGTTTCAATCAAACTACAGTTTACAGATATACGAGTAAATATATTTTGATGAAATTTTGTATATAGGATTTTCTAGATTTTCCTAGTTCACATAAGTCAACTAAATTGCCCTAAGATCCAAATTATCATATAAATGTCGGCCAAATTTATATTTGCTTATTGCACCCAATAATTGGAGCTCCGAAAATAAAACCTGTAGGACCAAATTTAGTCATAGTCTCCACATAAAGCCTCTTCCCGATCTTCAATTAAATCTATCAAAAACAAAAAAATTCATAGCATGTCCTTAAATTGCTTTAGTAAATTTGGTCATGATCGGTCCACTTTTCTTTGGCCACTCAAATTTTTTGTATGTTAATTATAAAAAATTTTTATTGTCTGTGCCGAATGTATATTTTAAACTCAGTAGGTGATACTTAACCTTTAATTCTAATACCATTAATTCAATTTAAAGTTCTATAGAAAGAAATAATTACGCTATTTATTTCTTACTGAAATAGTAAATGTACAAGTTCGCAAAATTTTTCATACTATACCAAGGAGAAGAAATTCATTTAATGCAGCCGGCGTTAGGAGAGTACGCGAAAGTAATATTGTCAATTTGAAAAAGGAAAAAATAAGCGTTTTTATAATAATGGCAAAGTGTAAGTGTAGCAATTAAATTATAGAAAAAAAAAAATAAGAGCAGCGTTTCTAGATTCAAAGCGAGTTAATCGAAGCGTTATAATCAATGAAATATATTTAATTTGTACAAAATACTAACCAACCACATGACGTAATTAATTTCGATTAATGTATCCTTAATGAATCCCTAATAATTAATTGTTGATACTTATTGTTAATCGATTACATACAAGTAATGTAAATAACATAAATATTCCATAAAAATATATCTTTGATTTAAAGCAATAATATTTCCAAATATTTAATTCTAACTGAACGCATATAGTTATTTTACTAAAGATGTGAAATATTATAGTTGACATCACAGTTAGTTTAGGAAAATATTTTGTTTCAAGAAAAGTTAATTTTTAAGAAAATGTACTTTTTAGGAAGAAAAAAATTAAGGAAAAGCACTTTTATTTTTAAAGAAAATACATTTTTTATAATAAAATCTTCTTTTTTTTCAGAAAAATTAAAATATCTCTGAAGATGAATAGCGGCGTTAGTCGAAATATTGTATACAATAAAAATAAAAAAGTAAAAAATAAGTCTGCCTTTTAATATTTGTATTAACCTTTGGGACTGAGGGAAGCGCTTGGTAAAAGTGGGAAAATGTATGGTAAATTATGGGAAAATGCCTGTTAAGTCTAAAGGAAATACATGCCAAATGGTAAAAATGCATGTCAAAAATGGCAAAATGTTTGCTAAATTTGGGCAAATTTATGGGAAAGTGCATGCTAAGAATGGGAATTTTCTGTTAAAAATTAGAAAAATTTGCATGCTAAATGTAGGGAAATTGCATGCAAAATGTAAGGAAATTGAATTAAGAAAAGTGATTTTCAAAGCTGCAAATAAAAAAATCTTTCGAAAAAACAAAAACATGCACATGACATGAATTTTTACCATTTAGCATGCATTTCCTATAGACTTAACAGGCATTTTCCCATAATTTAGCATGTATATTCCCATTTCTATACAGCAAAACCAATTCTCTCTTAACCTTTGTGTGTGTCAAACCGAAGTTAATAAGCTTCTTACATAGGGGGAATTTTTTTTAAAAGAAAATATACTTTTTCAAGAAAATACATTTTATAAGGAAAAAGTACTTTTAGAAAAAGACACTTTTTTATAAAAGGAAATATAGTTTTTTAAGAAAATGTACTTATTTAAAAAAATTTAGAATTTTTTGAAATGATATTATTTGAGAAAAGTACTATATACATTTTTAGTGAATCTGCTATTTAAAAAAGGTACTTTTTAAGAAAGTAAGAAAATGTACCTTTTAAGAAATGGTACTTTTTTAAAAAATATAGCTTTTGAAGAAGAAGCGTCTTATTAAGAAAAAAAACTTTTTAATAAAAACTACTTTTTTAATGAAAATTCACTTTTTTAAGAAAACGTACTTTTTCAAGAAAATTATATATTTTTTTTTTTAAGAAAATTAAATTTTTTTGAAAACGCACCTCATAATAAAAAGGTAATATATTAAGAAAGACATTTTAAAGCAATTAAAGTTAATGTACTTTTAAAAAAAAAAGTTAATTTTTTAAGAAAAGGTACTTTTTTGAAAAGGTACTTTTTTGAACATGTAGTTTTGAAGTAAAGTACTTTTTAAGAAAAGCTCCATTTAACAAGGAGAAGGCGTTTTTTTTAAGAAAAGTTTCTTTTTTATAGAAACTTTTTAAGAAAATTTACTTTTTTAAGAAAATATCCCTTTTTAGAAAATATGTTTTTTTCAGAATAGGCATCTTTTTTAAGAAATAACACTTTTTCAAAAAATTTAAATTCTTAAGAAAAGACACTTTTTTAAGAAATTAGGTTTTTAAGGATATATAATTTTAAAGAAAGGGAAATTATTAAAAAAGTTAATATTTTAGGAAAACATACTTTTTTAAGAAAAGATATTTTTTAACAAAAGACGTTTTTTAAAGAAAATTCATTTTTTTTAGAAAATAATTATTTTAAGTAAAGGTACTTTTTAAATAGAATTAACTTTTAAAGAAAAGGTACTTTTGAAGATAAGGTAAGTTTTTACGAAAATATACTTTTTCAGTAAGAAAATGTAAATTTTCAAGAAAAGATATTTTATAAAGGTAAGTTACTTTTTTTTAAAATACACTTTTTTAAGGAACATCGACTTTTTTAAGAAAAGCTACTTTTTAAGAATAGGTATATATTAAGAGATATATAATTTTTCAAGAAAATATGGTTTTTAAAGAAATTTTATGTTTTTAAGAAAACTTATTTTTTAGAAAAGGTAGTTTTTCAAGAAATAAATATTTTTTTTTAATAAAGGGCTCTTTTTAAGAAAATTCACGTAACCAGAATAATAATAATATTCACAGACAAGCGGATAGACCCACAGACGAGCATCGCTAAATCAACTTCTCTTGTTATAAATATCAGGAAAGTAAGTGGTTTTGGATTCTACGGAATTTATTTCAATGCGTTACAAACGTAATTTAAACTTATATATACACTATGTACTGTGGTGTATAGGGTTCAGGAACCGGAGTATTTTGTTTTCAGTTGAATGCATGTACTTTTAAACAAAGTACGTTTTACAAAGCGTAAAGAAAATAGTTTAAAAATCCTTTGCATTTTCTGACCGAATTTAAACTATAAATAAAATAAAATAACTATTTTGGATTGCTTGTTACTACTATTTTTTTTTTTTTTATATAACGGAAACAAAATAACGACAATGTTTACAATCATCTGTTGTAGAAACATGATTTTTATGCAATCATTCAAATTCATGATTACATATAGTTTGAACTGAAATAAAATTGTATGGTGCGTTCCAAAATTATAAGGTCATTAAATTTTTTTACTTAATCTCCAGAATGACGGACTGAACAAGCTGTGTAATATATATATTGAAGAATGCAAGCACCAGCAAAAACTTATTTTTAACTAACGGTACATTCTTAAATTAAAAATTATAAAAATACAAGCGTTTCACTATTATACATATATTCATCAAGGTTGTTAAATGAAAGGTAAATAAATGTGAAAGTTTATGGAAAAAAATTATTGTTTATTATAAAAATCTTCTCCTATCATAAACATCTTCTTCAATTCGTTTTTGCATACTTCCAGCAAGACTGTTAAGTGATACTTGGAAAACTGTTTGCCACTACAGTGGCTATTAAACTTGCAGTTGATTTATATTATATCGATTACTTTTTTACACTCATTGCCTCAAGATGCCCCATAAATGTTCTATGGGATTTAGGTCTGGTGAGCTTTCCGATCACTCCAAAATTTGCATGTTTTTTTTTTTATTAAAACCACTGTTTTGTTTCTCGGCCAACATGGATCGGAGCGTTATCCTTTTGAAAACAGCATTGTGTGCCACATTTTTCCTCTAAAAATGCCACCAGAACTTTCTTGAAGAATTGTACGTATTCTGTGATCTTCATCCGATAAGTTGTTATTTGAAGTTAGAAGCAACCCTCAGCTGAAAATGCCCACCCCAACCAAATATAAACTAATATTGCAAAGCGGATTAAAATAAGACATTCCTATTCCCAATTATTGTATCTCTAAGGAATTTGTTTCTACTTCTTAAATTCAATTTTATTTTGTTAAGTTTTAAAATTCTCCAGATAACTGCATTTTAAATATTTGCGTTCACCAACGCCCTCAAGCACATTAGTGACTTGGACTAGTTGCTGGCTAGTATCAATACGCAGATCAAGCTTTTGTTTATAGAATATAAAGACTACGATTAATTTGCATCCCGATTTTCTTCAGTGGTATCCGCGGCCGTAAAACCGATAATTTCAACTTGTTGAAACTTAGAAAGCTGCTTACCTGGTGGCATTTTTTTTACAAAAAACATCAGAAAAGAAATGATGAAACTGCCAGCTATGATTTTAGTAATTGACTTTTTAATTGTGAAATACTTGCAGTTTTGTTAATGTTGTCCCATAAATGTTGCGTTGGTCTATAAATGTTGTCCTATAATTGTTGCGTTGGTCTATAAATGTTGCGTTGCTGACTGAACTCTTCACTAGCTACACAGTTTATCTAAAAACTATTCTTATCTTTTTACTATGTATATCTCGTTCTGAAGATACATTAAAAAATTGAGGGACCTTATAATTGTGTAACGCACTTCATTTAAACACACATTTTAAGAATAAAAGAATACTGCAAAATGGGAATATCAGTCAAAAAAAAAGTATCATGTAGTTTAATTAGTTAAAACAAATATTTTTTCGGAAAACGACTCAGGTTTTATTTGTACTAAAAACTAATTTCTGGAACAACAAACTGTTAATATAAAAATTATATAATTGTATCCTTTTCTCAAAACTAATGGTATAGTCGGTCGAGGCCAACTATAACTTTGTAACATGCCTTATAATAACGTATTGGGAAAAAATTTTGCCATATTTTTCTAATTATATAAAAAAAAGTAATGAAGAAGAAACATTTTTTATTAAATGTTTATTAAGTTACTAGATGTAACCCGGTGTGCTTCGCTACACCCTCCCCCTCCCCACACCCCCTTCGGAATCGTTACGAAAGGGCTCACGCAAAATCCCAAGGCTCTCAATAATACAGTAATTCAGACATATCACATTTAATATTAAGTTTGTGTGGGGGCACCACGCGCATTTGTCTAATCCCACCCATTTTTTTGTCTGACTACTCACGTTAATAATAGATGACCTGAGACAAATTTGCAAAGCTTTCTCTATCATAGTACTTAATATATATGATATTAAAAATTTACTTTGTATGGGAGTGCCACGACCACTAAAAATATTTAATAAACTTAAAGCCTGTAGCACTCCCATATCCGCAGTAAGATATGTGAAAATTTCAGGAAGAGCATATGAGTAGTTACGGAGATTAGCCCCTACAAACAAACAAACAAACAAATATTACCTCTTTATTATGTTAATATAGAACATTAGTATAGATTTTTTTATTTCTATGCTTGCTGATGCTGATATACAATGTTTTTTGTTTTTTCATTCGGTACAACAATTATCAGATTTTTCGGCGTTCCTACACTGGAGCAAGTTACATGTAGCTGCCCATGAGATGAAGATGGATTATCCATATTAGATCTGGCAACACTTAACTATTGGCCTTGAACTTAGAATATCATTTGGCAATTTTTCTTTTTAGCGATTTTTGATTTTGTTATTTTTGATTTTGCAGATTTTTGTTTTTTGGGCGATTTTTATTTTTCTCGATTTTTGGGTTTGGCGATATATTTTCCACGACAAATCATATTGATAACTAATGAACTTGTCAAAAGACTGTCGCTTTCGTAGTGCTTAATATTTTTTACATAGGAGGTGCCATGCCCACTAATCCCATCCCGCCCAATTTTTATTGGACTACTCACATTAATATCTGATGGACTCATGCAAAATGCCGAGTCTTTCCCTTTTATAGTACACCAGTTATATGATATTAGATATCAACTTTGGATGGGCGGTGCTACAACCACTGCTTCGATCACGCCCATTTTTTTGTTCGACTAATCACACAAAGAAACTATGGGCTCACGCAAAGCCACAAAGCTCTCTCTTTTACAGTAGTCCAGAAATATGATATTAAATTTTTACTTTGTATGGGTGGTGCCACGCCCACTGCTCCGATCACGCTCATTTTTTGTCAAACTAATCAAATGAATAATTTATGGGCTCACACAGAGTCCCAAGACTTTCACTATTACAGTACTCCAGATATATGGCATTTTATATTTACTTTGTATGGCAGGTGCCACGCCCATTGGTCCGATGCTGCCCATTTTGCATCCGACTACTCACATTAGTAATAGGTGACATCAAAAAAATTTGAAAAGCTTTATCTATCACAGCACTCGAGATATATAAGATTGAACTATTACTTGTATGGGAGGTACCACGCCCACTTATCCGATCCCGCCCATTTCCGGCGTAGGTACTAATATTAACAATAGGTGACGTCACACAAATTTTCAAAGCTCTCTCTATCATAGTACTCAATATATGTATATGATATTAAAAATTTACTTTGTATAGGAGGTGCCACGCCCACTAAAAATATTAAAAAAATTATAGCCTATAGCACTTCCCATATCCGCAGTAAGACTCTGTGAAAATTTCAAGAAGATCAGATGAGTAGTTACGGAGATTACCTCCTACAAACAAACAAACAAACAAACACACATTACCTCTTTATAATATTAGTATAGATGTACAGGTAAACCTCGTTTAACGTGTTCCTAAATAATACACCGTTAATACAGTTTTTGTTATCTATTTGTATGATTCTATATCGGAGTTTTTAGCGTTATGTTCTCTTGCTTTTGACGTGAAAAGGTCCAACGTTTATTTGTGGTGCTGCATTCTTATCAATATATATGTTTTTCAAGATCTGTTCCAGTTTTCGAGATGTTAAATAAATTAAATGTTTACAGTTTTTGACAAAGATATTCAATAAAATGTATAAATAAAAAAGAAGACATGATTATATACGATTTTAGGTTAACCGCCACAAATAATGATTATATAGAAATTGATAAAATAGAAAGTTGTCATTCACTTTACGTAAATGTTTCAGAAGTCTAGTCGGGGAGTTGTTCAAAAATAAATTAGAAAAATCCGCTACCCGGATAACCGCGAAAAGTATTAATCAAATCTTTGAAAAAAATTTTCAAATATATATTGTCAATCATTAATATAAGTGTTGAAAGTTTCTAACTTACCGAGAAGTTGGTGAATATTTAGTTACACGATTCCGCCTCAAACATATACAAAATTACAAGACAAAGATCTATATATGGGTAATTCCATGTCAAATCAACCAATGGGTGTACACTACCTTCTCCAAATTGTATGATTTTTCGTAGGAAGACAGATTATTACAGAACTAAAATAAGTGCAAAGTTTGAGGGCACTGGCACTTCTGTATGGAAATATGTGGTATTGAAAATCGTAAAAAAAGGTAAAAATTTACAAAGTTGTACTTACTTAATTATAATTTTCTTGAAAAGTATTACAGTTATGGAACTCATCAAGGTTGCATTTGAAAGGCTAATTAATTACCTTTAATTTGATATACAACATAATTTTTTTTATGGAAAGGTCAAAGGTCACATCTCTTGACCTATAATTCGGGAGGCTATAGCTGTAAAAACGACAATTTTAAAAATCTGAAAAAAATATGTGTTTAAGACTGGTTCCTTCCCTAAAGTTCCAAAAAATTTCAGACTGCGCGTATGCTTGGATCCAGAAATATTTATCATAGAGTAAAGGTAGATATTTAAAAAGTCGGTGCTGTTACTGTTACTGTTTATGAATGTGGTTGGTTGTGCTCGTGAGCGTCGGCGGGCTATGCACGCACGCCGCTATTTGTTTCTGGTTCTTTAGCTCTGTACTGTACTCAGTACAGACCTGTGTTAGGGTTGGTTTGACAGGTAATTATGTTAGAGCGAGACAACAGTATAAATGTTGTCGGGTGTGGTTCGTAGTGTCAAATAACTTGGATATAGAGAAATTATTGAAAAACGAGAAGTCAAAGGAAGCACCACGAAAAAAAAACCATTCTAAGCACGTTGCTTTAAAAAACACATGTGTTGCTATAAAATCAATATTTTTAAATAAAACCAAAAGTGTTCAAAGTGATTGTTTTTTGCCTCTGTAAACAATATGTCATTTAATACAATATATTGTTGTAATCCATTTAAAAAAGTTGCTCATGTCCGGAATGCAAGAGGACTTCGAAAAGTTCAGCAATGGATGACTGGAATTAGTAATAACATTTCAATATCAAATAAAATATGTGATATATGCAGAAGAGAACTTTATAAATTAAAAGGAAGTGTAAACAATAATATTCAATCTATGAACGAGCCAGAAAACGAGACTTCAACTAGAAAGTTAGAAAAAATAACAACATCAATTAAAACCAACATTTTCCCAAATTCAACACCTTCAACCTCTCACGTATGCCCAGAATCGGAAATAATCGAACAACTAAAAGAAAAGTTTAAATCAATAACTAAAAACAGTGATAAAATTCAACTTTTAACTATTTTACCTAAAAGCTGGACATTGAAAAGAATGGAGGAGGAATTTCAAATAACAAATTTCATGGCACGAAAGGTAAAAAACTTGGTTGAGACAGAAGGCGTATTGAGTACACCGAATCCAAAACTTGGAAAACGATTGCCATTAGAAATTGTTGATGTGGTGAAAATCTTTTATGAAATTGATGATGTCAGCAGATGTCTACCAGGATGTAAAGACTACGTGTCAATAACAGAAAATGGTGTAAAAGTAAAAAAAAATAAAAGAAGTTTATGCTTTATTTAAAGAAAAACATGAAGGGATAACTATTGGAATTTCTAAATTTTGTGAACTTCGGCCAAAAAATGTGGTTCTAGCAGATGCGTCAGGAAGCCATAATGTATGTGTTTGTAAAATACATCAAAATACAAAACTAATGCTCCACGCAATAAACCTGAAAAAATTTACAGAAAATGTGCAGGATTTTGTGCTGGAAACTTATAAAGATTGTTTAAAAAACTTATATGCAATCCCCCATCACCAAATTGCTACCTTGGCAGATGTAGCATGTGTCCAGATATACAAAATTTTAAAGAGAAACTTGGTGAATTATTATTAGAAAATGAAATTGATGAAATCATATATAAACAGTGGATAAGTGTAGATAGAGACTGCTTGGAAACTATTATTAAAGAAACTGATTCTTTTCTGGATTCTTTACGCGAAAAACTGCAAACTCATCTACCCCATTCATTCGTATCTAAAGAGCAGGGTGCATTTATGGCTCACAAAAAGTCTGCGTTGGAAGAAAATGAGTATTTAGTAATTTGCGACTTCTCCGAAAATGCAACTTTTGTGGTTCAGGATTCTGTGCAAGGCTTTTTATGGAATAATAGCCAGGCCACGCTATACCCAATAGCAATTTATTACAAATCAAATGGAAAATTAGAAACTACAAATTTTATAATAATATCAGACTGTCTAATACATAATACCATAGCAGTTCATTTATTTCATCGCCACCTAAATGAGTTTTTAAAAAACAAGTTTTTGAAAATACCAAAGAAAATTTTTTATTTTTCGGACGGTTCTTCCGCTCAATTTAAAAATAAAAAAAACTTTGCCAATTTATGCCATCATAGCGAAGATTTTAATTGTTCCGCTGAGTGGCATTTCTTTGCTACCAGTCACGGCAAAGGACCTAGTGATGGTCTTGGGGGAACGGTAAAGCGTGAAGCACGAAGATCCAGCTCGCAACGTCCATTCGAAGATCAGATAACTACTCCTCTCCACTTGTATAATTGGTGTCAGCAAACTCTTCAGAACTGCAACTTTGCATATTTAACGGAAAAAGATTATGAAGAAGAAGAGAAATTGCTAACTGATAGATTTATAGGATTACGTACAATTCCGGGAACTCAAAAGCAGCACAGCTTCATACCAATTTCAAAAACACAATTACAAGCTAAAATTTATTCCGCTGATAGCAAATTTGTAATTGAAAACATTTATAATAAAACTGAACAACAACAACAGCATTCATCATAATAATGCCAACAACAACAACAACAACAACAGCATTCATCATAACAATGTCAACAACAACAACAACAACAGCATTTATCATAATAATGTCAACAACAACAACAACAACAAAAACAACAGCATTCATCATAATAATGTCAACAACAACAACAACAACAGCATTCATCATAATAATGTCAACAACGCCAACAACAACAGCATTCATCATAGTAATGTCAACAATGCCAACAACTCCAACAACAACAGCATTCATAATAATAATAATTCACTTGTTAAATATCTACCTTTACTCTATGATAAATATTTCTGGATCCAAGCATACCCCCAGTCTGAAATTTTTTGGAACTTTAGGGAAGGAACCAATCTTAAACATATATTTTTTTCAGATTTTTAAAACTGTCGTTTTTACAGCTATAGCCTCCCGAATTATAGGTCAAGAGATGTGATCTTTGACCTTTCCAAAAAAAAAAAATTATGTTGTATATCAAATTAAAGGTAATTAATTAACCTTTCAAATGCGACCTTGATAAGTTGCGTCACTATAATATTAATCAAGAAAATGATAATTAAGTAAGTACAACTTTGTACATTTTTATAGTTTTTCCCGATATTCAAGACCTCATATTTCCGGATCCAGATGCGTCAGTGAACTTAAATTTATGGTTTTTCTTATTTCTCGGATACACTTTAATCCTGCCAAAATTCAGCCAATTTGGAAACAGTGATGTAAAAAACAGCCATATTTTAAACTGAGTTCAGATGGTTTAACCCATATATAAAATTAATTTTCTGTTTGTTTGTTTGTTTCTTTGTTTGACTGCTATACAATTTTTTTTTTAACGGATTTCACTGATATTTGGTACTTCTTACCGGCAACGCCTACTTTTGCGCCCACTTTTTATATACAATTCATTTATATTTTTTTGGTATATTTGGTTGTTTTTTGGTATTTTTTGTTAACGGATTTCTCTGAAATTTTGTACACACGATCTATATACCCCAGAGAAGGTCGCAGTATGCTTCCTATTGGCCACGCCTACTATTACGCCCACTTTTTTAAATTTTTTACAGGTTCCGCCACGCCCACTTTTTTTAATTTTCAATATACGCTTCTGATGTTTGGTGTTTTTTCAATGGATTTTCCTAAAACTTTGTGCATAAATCTCTTGAGTATGCACCATTATGAAATAAATATTGTAAATCAACCTATTACAAATATTTCCGTCTTGCCTTTTTTACTATATGAGTTGTTACACCCCAAAATTAGTGCAGATTTATTTCTTGGGTGAACAGATACAGGTTGACTACCTCTGTAGGATTACTCCGATGAGGTTAATTCATAAAAATATTTCCATCTCGCCCTCTTATTGGAAAATAAATTATTACACTTATTTCCATCTCGCCTTTTGGCTACATTGGAAAGCATCCTATTACAAATATTTCCATTTCATCTTTTTCAATATATAAGTGAGTTGTAAAGGTAAGGAACTATTGCATTTGTAAAGAACTATTTGCAATTGTGACTTGCACATGAAAGCAAAGCATATAGGCCGTACTACCTCAAATGCAAAAAACCTAAGACTAAACTGAACTCTAGAGAAATGCTGAAACACCTGAGCAAACCCATAACGTCTTGAAGCCCAAATATCAAGACAAGCTTTGTTAAGAGAAGCGGAAACGCCTGAATCACTCAAGTGCGTTTAGAAATCCAGCGCCTAAGACAAGCTGAGACGAGGGAATGTGAAACTCCTGAAACGACTCAACAACGTCTTCAGGCTCAACGGATAAGACAGGATGAGTAAAAGGAATCTGAAACTTCTGACACGACTCAACATAGTCTCGAAGTCCAACGGATAAGAGGTCCAGAAAATTTTTGGAAGTTGGTTCCTTCATTGCAAGAGATGGAACAAAAAGTTAGTCTCCCAGTGAAAAAATTCTCCAAAACATTACTTTGTTCCCCAAAAAATTGGGGAATGACTTCACGATGAACAAATTCCCCAAATTTTTAAAAAAAAGGTCCCCAAAAGAAATGAACAAATTGCCCATACTGTTCTCAATATCTATCCTGCAATAAACATATTTAAAATCTGTATTCTTTTCAATGTCATCTGTATATATGGGTGGTATAGGTATCGAGGAATCGGATACTCTTAATGTTCTAGGCATGAGAATTCAATGTGATGTTCGTTGGAACGAGCATGTTTTTCAAGTGTCGAAAGAAGCACTCAAGTGTCTTGGTTTTCTAAAACGGTGTAAAAATTACTTCACTCCTTCTGATCTTCTTAAAATCTATACCACTTACATCCGACCGAAAATGGAATACAACTCCCATATATGGGCAGGAGCTTCAAAGTCTATTTTGGAGCTACTGGACCATGTGCAAAGGAGGGAGTTGGCGCTCATCAATGACAGTAGGGTATCCAACTCTATTGATTCATTGGAACACCGTCGGAATGTGGGTGGTGTGGCACTGTTCTATAGATATTACCATGGGAAATGTTCTTCTGAGATTAGCGAACTTATTCCAAGTGCCCGAGTTTTGGTTCGCTCTATCCGCTTCTCGAGTAGATCACATCCATTTGTAGTCTATTGTCCAGTTGACCGCACAACTCATTAGAGAGAGAATTCGTTTATCAGTCGAACTAGCCGTATGTGGAAGAAACTCCCCGCAGAAGTCTTTCCTGACAGTTATAATCTAATAAAATTTAAGTCAAATATCCACAAACGCTACTCCCTCTTTCCTCCTTCCTACAACCTATTTTCCTGAAATCAACACAATGCACTGCATTTGTAAGGGGCATCCCCTGAGTGTTGGTTAATATAAAAAAAAAGTTCACGACCACTGCGCGGCAGCACGGGTGTAGCTGCCAAACGTGCGGACGCGGACGCGATTCGCTCGCGGAACACAGCTCAGTTAGAAGTCATATGATTAATTTTATCTACGTATATATGTGCAATAAATACTATACATATCGTATAAGCAGTTGCTTAAAGCAACCTTGCGGCATAATTTTAAACGCCGCATTCATTTTCCATTTCTGAAATAAATATATATATAAATTTAACGTTTCTGTTCAATCATGATCTAAGTGATGAATGAAGTAATTCAATTTTTAACAGTTCTGATTCCTTTAATTTGCAAATGATTCCGTTATATTTGATGTTTACAGAAAAAAAACTTATTTTTGAAGCATTTTTGCTGTAGCGTCTTAAAAAAAACTTCGAAATTAAAAATCACAAGCATACAAAAACTTAAAAATCACAAATGGAGAGCGATAGAACTAAGTCGTTTGTATTATCTGAGACCTGTTTCACGTGTTAGGGTCCAGCAATAGTCGCTCGTCATGCGCATGTCACAAAATCCTTAATATCGTTTTTATACCCTATACCACTATGTGGTTTGGGTATAATAACTTTGTGCTGCTGTTTGTAACAACCAAAAATATTTGACCTAGACCCATCTTTAATTATACCGTCCGTCCGTCCGTCTGTGTGTACATGTAAACCTTGTAATCAAACTGCAGGTCGCAAATATGAATATATTTTGATGAAATTGGGTACATAAGCTTTTATCGGCCATGGGATAACCGGTATTGAAATTGGTGAGAATCGGTCCATGTTCAGACTAAGCCCCCATACAAGTTACCCCTATGAAATTGACATAAATTGCCATAAGATCCAAATTGTCATATAGATCTTACTCAAATTGGGTTTGTATGCGTTCATTACATCCATTAATGAGTAGTTCAAGAATGATCCCTTTGGCCCCACATAGAGTGCTTCCCGATCTTCACTTAAATCTATTAAAAACAAAAATAATGCACTGATTCTTCTCAAAATTTGTTTGTATATATTTTTGCAAAATACAAGAGACTTTACCAAACATGATCAGGATTGGTCCATTTTTGGACGTAGTCCAAATAAAAATCCCACTCAAATTTGGTTTTTGCTTATTTTCTATGTCCAGTTAGTTGGGCCTAAGAGATAGGGTTCCTAAACGCATGGTATAGGGTATCGGATAGTCGGTCTAGACCGACTATAATTTTCTTACCTGTTTGATATTGGCTTAATCTTGGTGAAGACGCACTACTCGAATGTCCATCGTATCGCCCAAGTTTACAGGACTTTATTTTTAGAGATATTAGAGTTCCAACCTTGCGATAATTGTGCCACAAACTGTCTAAGATTTTTGGATTTATTCATTGTATTTGATATTGTCCAAAATGTTACATATAGTGCTGTAGCATTCCTTCATTTGCATTGTAACGCCGCAAGTGTAACATTATAGTTTTGTTTATTTCTTGAAAATAGAGTCTTCTTTGAAGTATTTATACCCTCTTATGCTAAGAATTTGCCTTTTAACTCGTTCAAGTTTTTGGCACCATTAGAAGAATAAGCATTTCAACAGATTTATCCATAACACCAGCAACTAAATTGGTCATCTCGCATGTAGTGCGAATATTCGCGCCATGATTTATTTTATTTATTTATTTCTTATTTCTTAGACGCAGCTTTTCATGTACATCCGTAGAGCTATTCCCGTCCCTGAACTACGATCTAGTTTGTCCAATGATCAGAATGAAAATATAAATATGTTTGGTACATTAAGTCCAGTTACTAGCCGATTTATTTTAGAACCCATAGCGATAGAGAAAATTGATACTATTCGAAATAACTTAGAAATGACAAGCCCTGGTTGCGACAATATAACACCTAAAATGTTGTTGGTAAGGAAACCATACGCTGCAGAAATATTAACAGAAATATTTAACAAAATCATTGATGTATTAAAAGTTCAGAAACTAACACCCATACCAAAATGTAAGCAAACGGATAAAATTGTGAATTATCGGCCCATTTCCATTCTTTCTATTATAGACAAGATTTTTGAAAAAATTATATTTGAACAGCTTACGAGGTACATGGATGAAAACAATATTTTAGTCGATCGGCAATATGGATTCAGAAAAGGCATGGGAACTGGAGAAGCTGTGATAAATGTGATAGATTATGTATGTGATGGGTTGGATAAAGGATACAGAGGAGTGGCTGGAGCTTTTTCGATTTATCGAAAGCCTTCGATTTAGTCGATCATGATATTTTAATTACAAAACTAAATTTAATTTGGTTTTCACCAGGAACAACTGCTCTTTTTAAAGATTATTCAAATAATATAAGGCAATTTGTACAAGTTGGAAATTCAAAAAGTACCGAGCTTGGAGTTTTTGTGGTGTCCCGCAAGGCAGTGTTCTTGGCCTACTATTGTTTAACATTTTTATACCCTATACCACTATGTGGTTTGGGTATAATGACTTTATGCTGCTGTTTGTAACAACCAAAAATATTAGACCTAGACCCATCTTTAATTATACCGATCGAATCAGAATCACTTTCTGAGTTGATTTAACAATGTCCGTCCGTCCGTCCGTCCGTCCGTCTGTGTGTCCATGTAAACCTTGTAATCAAACTGCAGGTCGCAAATATGAATATATTTTGACGAAATTTGGTATATAAGCTTTTATCGACCATGGAATGAACGCTATTGAAATTGGTGAGAATCGGTTCATGTTCAGACCTAGCCCCCATACAAATTACCCATATGAAATCGACATAAATTGCCATAAGATCCAAATTGTCATATAGATCTTACTCAAATTGGGTTTGTATGCGTTCATTACATCCATTAATGAGTAGTGCAAAAATGATCCCTTTGACACCATATAGAGCTGCTTCCCGATCTTCATTTAAATCTATTAAAAAACAAAAATATTGCACTGATTCTTCTCAAATTTTGTTTGTACATATTTTTGCAAAGTACAAGAGACTTTACCAAACATGATCAGGATCGGTCCATTTTGGGACCTAGTCCCTATATAGATATAGCATCCGATATAAACTTTTTCATATCTGCAGCCAAAAAAATTATTAAAAATCCCACTCAAATTTGGTTTTTGATTATTTTCTATGTCCAGTTAGTTGGGCCTAAGAGATAGGGTTTCTAAACGCATGGTATAGGGTATCGTGTAGTCGGTCTAGACCGACTATAATTTTCTTACTTGTTATTAGTGATGTTAAAAATATAAGTTTTAAAGGAAAGCTTTTTACGTATGCTGATGATGTTTGTAGTCTTTATAACTACAAATACCACAAAATACTACAAAGAGGAATATGATGCCTCAAATCTATGTGAGTATGTTAGATTTAATAGATTAATCTTGAATGCAAAAAAAAACTAAATTTATAAGGTTTAAACATTATATTTCGAGAAATGATGAACGTATGAGTATACATGTTGATGGAAATTTGATTGAAGAAACAGAATGCCTAAAATACCTTGGTATGAATCTTAATCATAACATAAGGTGGGAAAATCATATTGATTACTTAAAGTCGAGAATATCATCAGGGATTGGAATCTTGTTTAAGTTCAAAAATAAATTAAATATTGCAACTAAGATGTTGCTTTATCAAGTTTTAGTTCATTCACACCTGACATATCTTCCAATGATTTACGGATGTAAAACGGGATCAGATGTGAAATCTTTGCAATCGGCACAGAACAAGGAACTGAAAATTGTTTTTAATCTTCCATTACGATTTTCAACCACTGATTTATTTAAAAATTATGCCAAAACGATACTCCCAATACGTGTACTTGTAAAGCAGCAGCTGTTGATTTATGTCTTCAAGTCTATTAATGGTATTGGATCTAATACCATACGATTTACTCCAAATATGTTACTTTCGCAAAGAAATACAAGGCAAGCGATGGATTTAAGTGTAGTAAGATGTCGCCTTGAATTAACCAAGCAACGTATAAGATTTATAGGCCCAGTTGAGTACAATCAACTACCAGATAATTTGAAAAGCATTTCAGTTTTGTCTACTTTTAAAAATAGCTTAAAACTATTTTTTTTTGCAAAATTTTGAAATTCTTACAAATTGAAACAAAATCCTTATAATGTAACATAATTATGTATTTTTTTTATTGCATAGTAAAATAATGTATATATAATTTTTTTATTCTTAGTTGCCTACTAGCCTCTTTAAAGCCATTTTTGACACTGGGGCATAAATTTGTAATTTTGTAATGTGACCAATTGAATAAATATACAATTATTAAAAAAAAATAAAACTCACTAAACAGAGCCGGTTTAAGTTCTACCTCCTGACAAAATATTATCAAATCATTGTCAGATTATGCGCGATCGAATTTCAAATCTTTTACATGTTGCATTATTTTGCCCATTGCATTACACTAATGTCCGGTACATAACGTGCTTCTTATTATCAGACAACACCAACTGTTATAATCGACTGCTGTACATTACTTGTCTCTATGTCAACATACTCGCCTTCATCACCTTTACTACATACGAGATTCCTTAGGCGCAACTTCAAAACAGCTTTTTAACTGCACAAGTGATATCGGCATTCCGGCGCTTCAATTTTTCCAATGGTCATTATATTTATAACATGACCACATAGCGGTATAGAGTTTGTTGTGATGTATTTATGCTGAAAATCGGTGCATGTTCAGACTTAGTCCCACGCAAATGACCCCTATAGGATCGTCTTAAATTGCCATAAGATCCAAGTTATCATATAGATCTGTATCAAATTGTATTTGTGTGTGTTTACTACATTATAATGTATGCATGATATAGGGTGTAAGTTAATATAAACAATAACACCATGTATACGACAATGATTTATGGTCCGGTTGAATTTCTATTCTTTCAAGTAACATGAGTAATACACATACAGTTTTTGGGGTAAGCGACCAGTACAATTGATTAATGCAATTAATATTAGTGACCCATTAGTATATATTTTGATTTTGTTTTAAGTTACTTAAATTGCCACACATGCAGTTTCTATTTCGTCAATATTTAAATGATTTGGAGTAAAATATGAAATTCCATAAAAAGAACACGGTGCTCCTGGCTAAAATTAAATAAAAAATTACTGCACCACCAATTTTTTCAATGAAGGCTGTTCCTGGAAGTGTCAGGACATGTTTGCAACAGAAAAGTAAGTCCTGCAGGTGGCGCTTTTTATTTAACTTGTGACGGTGATCAGTTTTGCTCTGCACTGTAGCAAAAGAATTTCTGTTACAAGCAGAATAAGAAAGAAGAAAAAAAAAATAATAACCTTGATCTTGAAATTATTTGAAGTTCAAGTATGTACATGTAAACAACACCTTATATGGTAATATGTTGATGGCATTTTTTTTTGGCAAACTGATTTATGGCGTGTTTTTTTCCTCTTCATTGTGTTGTATTAAATCATGAACACATTCATATGCAATCATGCTGGTCAAACCACGTATTTTCTTGTATTGAGCTCACTTGCTCTCATAGTCATATATGAGTGGGAGTGTTATAAATACTAGAGAATATTATGAATGCATATGAATGTTCTCAATGAATTGGTGGTGATTTTGTTTTTAATAAACAGGTTTTTATCTGCAGATGAATGAATAAAGATGAGAAGGTTTAATGTAATGAAGTTAAATTTAAATCGAGGAGTTGAATTTTGATTGTGAAAGTGTAAGGTTGAGGAAAAACCTCTTAAAAAAAATAAAATGTAGAGTTTAAGAAAGTTAAATAATTTTAATTTAGAATTAAAGAAATAAGAAAAGACATAAAATAAAGTAAAGTTAAGAAAGTTAAGTGAAATTAAAAGTAGTGAAAAATTTAAGGAATAAAAACAAATAAAAATTAAATAAACTTTAAGAAAAAAAATTATTAGATTTATGGACATGTGAATAAATAAAATTCTGCGTTAATGAATATTTGTATTTGTACTAAAGAAATTGAGGAAGAACCTTTTTAAAGAAAATAAAAATCAAATTATATTTAAGAACTTAAAGAAAGTTAAGAAAAGAAAAGGTTTAAAAAAAAAAAAAATAAATAATTGAAACATAATATAAAAATATAAAACAACACAAGTTGATTAAACAAAATTAAGTAATTAAATTAAAGTTTACCTCATAAACCAATCAAGCCTATACAACAAATAAATAGCTCCATATAAATATTTTGTATTGAAATCAACTACAATATCATCATTAATACAGCTATGGCCGATTTTTTTTTAATGGCATATTGCGAGACACAACCACGGCGTCTGGCGGCAGCAGCTGCATCCTCAACAACTACAACCATATGGCGGTAACTAAAAGAAACTAATTAAAATGTTTTCTTAAATCTAAATTAAATAAAAAATTTCCTAAGATTTGTCTAACTATAAATTAAAATTATTTTTTAAAGATTTTTCTAATTATAAATCAAATTTTTTTCTAAATATAAATTTAAACTAAAATTTTTCTACGTTAATAAAATTTACTAAATATAAATTTTAACTAAAAACTTTCTAAATTAAAAACTTTGCTATATATAAAATTAAACTAAAAAAAAAATCTTCCTAAATGAAAATAAAATTGAGCTAAGATTAAAAAATTATAATAAGAAATATAATTTAGCTAAAATTAAAATTTTGCTGTAAAGAAAATTTTTCTAAATTTAAATTCAAAACTAAATTAAAATCACCAAACTAATAATTTTTATATATTTAGAATTACTGTAAAATTTAAAATTAACCTAAACTTAAAATTATACTAAATTTGAGAATATTTACAAAGGGGTACCATATTAAAAAAAAAAAAAAACAATATTTTTTTTGGTTAAAGTTAAAATTAAAACTAAATTTAATTTAAAATATTATTTTTATTCTGTAGTGCTAAAATTCAAATTGAGCTAAAATTAAAATATTATTAAAAGCAAAATGTTTCTAATTCAAATTGCGCTAAAATAGTGCTAAATTCAAATTGATAAAGTTAAAATTTGGTTAAAATTAAAATTTTCCTAAAATTAAAAATTTTCCTAAAAGTAAAATTTTGCTAGAGTTATAAATATAAAAAAAAAAACAAATAAAATAAATGTTGATAAAATTAATTTAAAATTTAAAAACCCTTAAAATGAAGGGTAAATAAAAAAGTTGTATATACCCAATGTAGAAAACCAAACCAAACCAATAATCTTATTATTTATGTGGGTTATCTCCAATTAAGATGGAGTCGAGGTAACATGGTAGGGAGGGCAAAAAGGGCAGAACACCTCGTCCCCAATCCCAAGGTAAGTATGGCCATCCATCCTATTTAGCGTCCGTTTTGTTGACAGTTGTTTTTTTTAATCGCACGTGAAAATCTGTAGTGCGGTTTCCCTGGGCCTGAGCAAGACCCCACCCATCCGGCGAGCTAGGCCCCTACGCCAGCACGTGCGACCAGCAAAGGCTCAGGGAAACGGAAGCGGATCTTCCACCAACGCCGCACAGTGGCTCATTTTGGGAAAACACGTGCCAAATATCATTGCTTTTGAACTACAGCAGATATCGATTTGAAACTTTTACTGATAAATCGTGAGACTTCAAAGATTATGTGCTGTAAAGATGAGAGTGCCACGCCTAAAAAAAAGGGCGGTTAAATTGGTAGATTACAGACTTTTGTTTTTTGTGCTTTTGTTCTTGAAGTACAGATCGAAATTTTGCTTCAATCGAAATTTTGAGACAATCTATACTAAATTAAGAGAAATCGGTTCAGATTTAGATATAGTCCCCATATATATGTTACCCGATTTGACTAAATACTCCTCTAGAAGTCATATGTAAATATGTATTCGAGTACCGATTTACGGCTTGATTGTGTTTCTAGTCCTATACTACTATTTTAAGCTACTACTCTCCCTGTGTTTACTTAACAGCTGACTCTGGAAAAATGGCTTTCAATGATATTGTAGTCGCAACCAACTTCTGAGCTTCCGGTCTCTCTCTGCTTGAACGCCAACACGACAACAAGTGTCTTCTCGATAAAGTTTGAAATATCTTGTTAATCATCATAGATTTAAAAAAATTGAAAGTTTAAATAAAAAATAACTTAACTTATATATTTCGTCAAACAACGCGTGTTTCATAATTTGTTAAAAATGGCTTTGTCGTATTACCAACTATTTGAACTATTTTTAAAGAGTGATAGTGCTGAGAACTTTATAATAGCTGTAACTAAAGAGTTAAATTGCAAAAATATTCAGGAACATGAAAATGCATTGAAACGATTTTATAGAAATATAAGACAAAAGTGGATTGCAAAACATCGGTTCCGAAATAGGTTCATTGAAAGTTATGGAACATGGCTTGAAAATAATAAGTTGACTTTTGATGACATTCAAATGGAGAAACCCACTACTTCGAAAAGCTCTAGAGGAAGGCCCGAAGTTTCAATAGATGAGTGCTCGAAACGTAGCCAAAAGAGGAAGCTTACTGGTGCTACTGAAAATATGTCAACGGTAAATCTTTCGACAGCCTTATCACTAAATTATAACAAGAACAAGGAAAGGGTTAAAGGCAGTATAACAGCAGCAATATCCAAGGCGAGCCCGAAAAGGCTTCAAAGAATACAAAAAAGCATTCCTACTCCACCGTACTCCACATTGAATGTAAAGTTCAATAATGAAGAGGCCTTAGCTTTGTTTCTCGATTTGGGGTTATCAAAAGAAAAATATATAATATTGCGCAATTCCTTAAAATCAAAGAAAGTAGACATTTTGCCAAGCTATTCTGGAATAACGTCAGCCAAAAAGGAAACTGTGCCACTTTCTTGTGAGATAACAGATGTACTAGCTAAAGTTAAACTTCAAGATATGTTGAACCACACTGTTCAGCGGATAATCACTACGAAAAGCATGGAAGAACTTGATTTACTTCCACGTGATTTAACATTACTAACAAAATGGGGCTGCGACGGATCCTCAGGACAAAGTGCATACAAACAATCAATTACGCCACATAATGATGAGAGCTTTTCTGACGCAAATATGTTTATGGTTTCAATTGTTCCATTGAGGTTAAAGTCTACCTTGGCTGAACATTGGAAAAACCCTCGACCGTCTTCAACTCACTTTTGTGGACCAGTAATGTTTCAATATGCTAAAGAAACTCCTGCACATATAACTACCACTGTTAACAACATAAAACATGAAATCGGTGAACTGCATCCAACAGAAATTTGCATTCATAATAAAATGTTTCGTATAAACCACGAGCTTTTTCTCACAATGATCGATGGTAAAGTCCTGAATGAAATCACAAATACAAAATCTACACGAACTTGCGCAATTTGTAAGAGGACGCAAAAGAACTTCCAGAATGAAAATGACTCAATAGCTTATGAACTCAACTGCCAGTATGGCATATCTCCCTTACATGCCAGAATACGGTTCATGGAATTTTTCTTAAAGCTTGCGTATACTCAGCCTGAAAAAGAAGGTGATAGAGCGGATGTCAAAAGGAAAATTCAACAAGAATTTCGCCAGGAAATTGGGCTTCGAGTAGATCAGCCGAAATAAGGTTTTGGAAACACGAACGATGGCAACACTGCAAGGAAATTTTTCAAAAATATGGACATCACTGCTCGTATAACTGGAATTGACTCCGAAATCATAAAGACGGTGCAGGTCTTGCTTAATATTCTTAACTGTAGAGAAAAAGTCGACGCAAATAAATATGGAATTTATGCTTCAAGAACCGCCGAGTTAATTAAAGAAAAATATCCAAAAAAAATGTTAACCCCAACGGTTCATAAAGTTTTAGATCATGGCAAACAAATTATGGAGTACCAATGTCTCCCTATTGGGGAATTATCCGAAGAAGCACAAGAAGCCAGGAACAAGGATTATAAAAAGTACAGACTCTCAAACACTCGAAAGTTTTCCCGAAAAAGCCAGAACGAGGATTTATTTAACATGCTCTTAGCGTCTTCTGACCCAAAAATTTCATCACTGAGACATGTTAGATCAATACCGGAATTAAAAACTGTATATTCGCCAGAAATGGTTGCTTTGTTTGAAAACATTGATGATTGCTTCGTAGAAAATTAAAGTTTTTCAATAAAATCGTAAAATTGCTGTTTTCGTATGGGAGCGTACTCTTCTAGGGGGCGTGGCTTAGTCAGTGAGTATAAATTTAAAATTGTTTCTTGTAATTATCATATTTATCATATCCAATAACAAAGATATTAAGTAGTAACTTTAGTATAATAGGTACTACTCAACCTGTAATGTGGCATGGGTTGACTCATAAAAGGTCAAATATCTCCAATCCGGCACGATTGTGGCAATGGTTTTTTTTTTATTGTTTCATGGACATTCCCTCAATAATACAAAATTTTCAAAATTTCTTGCACGCCCGGCCTTTTTTTTAAAACTCAACTCAAAGTTTGAAAATTAAGCAAAAAATAAAGGTTTAAAAAAAAAAATTATAAAAATTAGGCCTTTCTAAAAAATACATATATATTTTTTTAATATCTTTGAAATTGTTCCTAAAATCAAGAGAAAAAAAATTCATGACTTTATCTCCAACCGATTTTGAACAAACACTAGTTGAACTCTGCATTAATATTGATTTTTTTTGGCATTTTTCATTCTTTTTCAAAATAGTCCAACTTTGACCAGCTGTACAAACTAAGCTATACACTTAAAATGGATGATATTTCAGAATTTGATACTTCAATCAGTTCTTAATTAAAAACTATAAACCTTTTTGCCCAGTCAAACAACTCAAAAATTGATTTTTGGCACGAGTTTTCGTCAAATGAGCCACCGTGCGCCGCACCATAAAATGTATTTTATGTATTTTCGTCACATTTATAAATTTTAAAATTGCTTAATATTGCTCATAATAGTAATACTACTACTACTACTACTACTCTACTATTACAGCTAATAATCTATAATATTAATAGGCTAGGCGCTTTCTTGTTACCGATGTTTAGTTCTACCATTTTATTCCGATTTTGACCAAACGTATATTATTTGAAAGGTATTTCCTTTTGGCGTTCAACAGATTTAAAGATTTTTAAATTTTTTCTTTTAATTTGAGTAAAAAGTTGCTACTAACCCATTCATAAAATTATACATATGCCATGTGTGTGTTTATTAAATTTGTTAATACTAGTAATAATAATAATATTAATATTAATATTAATAATAGAAATAATGTAATGACAATTTCCTGTTTATTAATACCGAGAAAAATGAAAGCATCTCAAAATTTTTTTATATTGTAATTTTAGTAATAATAACAAGAATAATTAATTAATATGTTACTTTTCAAATCACAATTTAATAGTAATAATATTATTAATAATTAACTCAACTTTAAAGTAATTTTGAATTCTCAATATTCAAGCAATTATAAACAAATAATGATCTTTGCAGTTGTTTGAAGTAACTATTATGATTTTTCAAAACTATATAGTCTTTCCAAGTTGCTTTAAAGTCACAGTGCACAGCTTCTACAGCTTGTTAAGAATAATGTCCAAGACCTATATTTAATTGGTATTTAAATTTTAAGTATAATATATTTATAATATATCAATTCAAGATTAATTATACCTTTTTTGCTATGATCACAAAATTCTGAAACACGCTCAAATATAATATGCATTTCTGGCATTATAGATATAACTAGTTCCATATAACTGCTTTTTAAACTTTTTATATAGTTTTTTATAATGTGGATCTAGCTCTTTTGAAAAGCAGCCAGATACAACTTTTTTAGCTTTCTAAAAAAATCAACATATTTGCACAGTCCTATACATTTCATCGAATCTAGCACGTCGATAGATTTTAGAAGGGTATTACAATCGTTACCAACAAATGAATATCGATGTGTGCATTTTCTAGTAATATGGCATTTTGATGCCCACTGTAAAGCTTCATTTGGATATTCAATTAACATCTTATCGTAAATTGTATTCACAGCGCCTAGCATAAGATGCAGTTCAGGTGGTGGTATGAATAACAAAATTTTCTTATATTATAATGGCA
The DNA here is from genome assembly GCA_963682025.1 of Cordilura impudica. Lineage (NCBI taxonomy): Eukaryota > Metazoa > Arthropoda > Insecta > Diptera > Scathophagidae > Cordilura > Cordilura impudica. Next base: position 134,076,742 of record OY821519.1, on the reverse strand, counting down.
ATAGTGGAACATTAACACAGTCATTATAATTTTTGGCATGTTTTTTTTTGTATTTTTCTCAGAATTCAACCATTATTCACTATCCTTTTTACATCCAATCACCGTTCTTGAACAGCCGCTCTCTTCTAAATTTTCTGACGAAGCATCGCAATAAGGGCAAGGATGAGAACAGGCACTAGACATTAAGCCACAGCTCATATTAATTATCTTTAAATCATTAATTAATTACCTTTAAGCGAGTGTTCCATTTTCAAATTGAGATGACAAATTCAATTTAGTCCAGACAAGATTCAGATTTGAATAATTCTCTTGCTCATTAGGAGCAATGAAAATTACTAATAGTTTTTTTAGTCAAAATTCTGTATATTTTTTGTAATAATTAATTTTTTTATTCATTCCTTGATCAAGATTCAACGATTGAAGAGAAATACAAAATTTTAAAAATCCTCCTCCTCCGTCAATGCCAAATTTAAAAGATGTTTCAGTCATTCCACGTTTTTTCTTCACAAAATCAATGAGCCCACAAATGTTATTGCAAACAACAGCTTTTCCTGGCTTTTTTGTAATTTTATTTTGTTTTTCTTTTACAAAATCAAATTCGCTCACTTCAAAAAATTTATCAGGCATGTGGGAATATTCTTTCATCTTTATTTTACAATCGGTTTCGATCTTAATCGATTTTTAACATTCTGAAACTATTGCGCTCGATATCCATACACTATCTATCTATCACTTAAATTTAAATTGCCTTGAATTTTTTGCATAGTTTCAGTCGAAACTATTCCCACTTTTGGTTTTTTATTGGCTTTAAAATAACTTCCAAAGGTTTACCCGGTTTTTGTGAGAGAGGAACTTTCTGATCGGCCTGGAGCTGTGACGATTTCTTTTCACCATAATCCTTGGGAGCATTTTTAGTAGCAATTGTTTTTAACAGTTCCGTAGCAGTATGTGCAAGCTGTTTGTCATTGTCAAACAAGCTTGCTTTGACGTTAGCTAACATCGTTTCAAAATTACATATATGATTTACTCATTCCTTAATTGGAGCACAACATTTATGACACCCCTTAAACGAATTATTGTTATTTTTAAGTTTAGTAGTTTTTGATTTTGAAATAAATATATTATATTTATGATTATTTTTCAGTAAATTGCATAAATAACAGTTGCAGTTATTAATTCTCTGTGATCGCAAGTCACATCTGCTCGATAAAGACATTTCAACACTTTTTTGTAAAGAAAATGTTGTTTTTTCACTTTTCAGTCGTAATTCATGTATTTTGGATTCTCTGCAGATGCACACTTTGCATGCTGGACATAGCACAGTAGGTAAACGATTATCGAGCAAATTAATATTAACAAGTTTTTGCAATTTTTCTTTCAAAATATCTGAAATATTTATCATTTTTTCCGACTTTTGACTGCATAATAAACAAATTTTAATTCTATTGCCTTCATGGTCACATTTCTTTTTATAATATGGATAAATAGTTTTAAGGTATATTATAAAAAAAAAACTCAATTTTATAGCAATAGAAATCAAGGTGTTACAAAGAGATAACGTTTCACCTCTAACACGTTTGAATGATAAATTAATAATCAAAACAAAATGAATATATGAATTATTGTAAAGAATATACGTTAAGCAGTGTGCTTTGTTATTCCATTATTAAAGTGTTTTATTCCGTCAAAAATATATAAAAAAAAGCATAAAATACATTTTATGCAGTTAAAAAAGCGCCACATGTAGGATTTACTTTTCTGTTGCAAACGTGTCCTGACAATTCCAGGAACAGCCTCCATTGAAAAAATTGGTGGTACAGTAATTTTTTATTTCACTTTAGCCAGGAGCACCGTGAGAAACCAGCATAGAAAGAAATTCTACATTAAAAATATTGAACGTATTTTAGAATATCCCTCTTAGAATTTTAAGTCATTGAATATACTTTAGAAGGTCACTCCTAGAGTAGAAGTCCAGAACTTCTCATAAGATATTTATAAGCATCTGTTTTATATGAATAAAGACAGTTCTGAATCTATGACGATAAAGAACCACCCAATAGAATAAGACGAGCTGAATTATTTACTAGCACCTTTAAAAAAAAACCCCCAAATCCCCAAATAAAACAACAACGTATAGTCATCTTAGTCATCTAAAGCTGATCTTCCGATCTTCACTTAAACCTTTCAAAAACAAAAATATTGCACAGATTTTTCTCAAATTTGGTTTGTATATGTTTTTGAAAAAATAAAGGGCTTTACCAAATACGATTCGATCTAAAATTTTTCAGATATGCCGGCAAAAAAGAATACTAAAAATTCGTCTCAGTTTTAAATATATTTATTTTCTATACCCAATTAGTTGGACTTAAGATTTTTTCCCCATATAATGCAATTTATTGACACTATTAATTTAATATATTAGGAAAAGACTTATCGCTGCTGTTATATTTTACACCACTAAGTGGTCAGGATATTTTTCATATACATTTCAGTATACATTTTATGACTCTCAAATGATATGTGAAACATTTTGCAGCCATAAATTCCTTTTAGTATCCAGCGGTTTAAAGTTCTAAAATCTTTATCAAAATAAAGTTTTGCAACATTTTTTCACACATTACTTCTGTTCGCGAAAACGAATTTCATCCCCTTGTATATAAAAACTTTTGTCTTATTTTATGCATTATAATTCTCTGCAGTCTTTATGTACACTTACGAAAAACCTTTCTAGCAAATTACATTAAGAAACCATGAAGACGAAAACTTAAAATTACAACTTACAATTTTAAAGTTAGAAGTTGAGCTAAATAAAGTTATAAATCAATTTTGTGGCATAATAAATATTTAGTTAAACCACACTTCTATTCTTAAACATCAGCTTGCTACCAGCTACCCTAACTGAAAATCTAAAAAAATATAATAGAAAAAAGAAATATCATAATTGAGTGCATTATATTAATAAATGTTAGAAAAATAAGTTTAACAAAGTTATATAACAAAATACAAAAAATTTTTTTTAACTTCTCTTGAAGTTTTATCTGGATGAAAATAAGTAAAAAATTAACCCCAAAAAAATGAACATAAAGTGCAAATGATGGCATTGTGGTAATTGAAAGTCTTAACAAAGTTAAGTGGGGAAACAAAAAAGTTCCTTGAAAAAAAGAATTAAATTCTGTTTAAAAAATTTTAGATGTATATAAATTTATGATGTGTAAATAAAGAATAAAAGAGTATCCTAAGGCTAAAATAAAGACAAGTTATCCCAACTCAACCCCACAGCTATAAGATAAACGAAAAGGAAAGATAAGGACAGGACGAAAAGTACATTTAATGTCCTGGTTTTAGCTTCAAGACAATAGTAAAATTTTAACATAAAATAACAATTGTTTCAAAATTTAAAAATCAATGTTTGCACAATCTAAAATAGTCAGGGCCATATAATTAACATTAGAAAAACTCTTTGAACTGCAGATAAGCAATAAGCACGAGTCTAAGAGATTTATCATTTTTGAAAACTGGAACAATTGTAACTAATTGTAATTATAAATTTAACTTTTATAATTCAAAGAAAACCCGCTAACGCGCTTTTATTACGAGTATAAGACTAGTACTCCCCATCGCACAGTGGGACGAATCTCCACTGTTCCATTCAAATTACTCTACACCTCACATAGTTCAACTGTTTGAGCAGGTATAATAAGTTTAAACACATTTTTAATTTCATTTAGAACAGCCGCTCGTGCGACTGTTCATGTTCACGTTTATTTATTAATTGTTAGTATTTTATTTTCATTAACTCTAGGTTAGTATTTTTAAGTATATGTATGTCTGAGAATTAGCTTAGCTTGCTAATTCTCATAAAGATAAATAGAACTATTTTACATGTGTAGAAATGCAAGCAATGCATTTCTCACGCTTTAAGTTTGGTGTGTGCGGATATTGTTACATATAAATGGTTCAAGGTTACCATTTAAGTTACCGTACTGAAGGTAGGATAACTTCGACTTATCAAACACACTACACCTCCCTTTTACAGAAAAAGAATGATCAATAATTATTTGATCATTCTTTGATATTACTATTAATGTTATTATAATGTTATATTAATATTATATATATTTAAATTGAAATTATTATATTATTTAAGATTATGTGTCTATAAGTTTAAATTAAAATTATTAGATTATTTATAATCATTTTTTATAAAAGTTTAAATTAAAGTTCCTATTATTTAAAATTTTCATAAGGTACTTTCCTTCCCCTTTTTAAAAAAAAATTTTTTTTTTTATTAAAAAAATTTTTAAATTTCAATTTTAATTTTTTTAAATTTATAGGGTAAGTTATTTAAAATTCTCAATTATATTTTAATCTAAATTTTTTCTATGTTGATTTCATAAATTATAGTATTTTCTAATTCTGTTCTTATGAACTAGAGAAGACCTATCATTTTCGTCCGTTATCCTTACATTTCCTCTGTCATCTACCTCAGTGACTTTGAATGGTCCGTTATATAATTTATCTAATTTATGCCCTGTTTCATTTCGAACTAAAACATAGTCGCCTACAGAAACATCTATCTTATTACAGTTCCTGTTGTACTGTTTCTCCCGTACTAACTTTGAATTTTGGAGGCTTTCCATAGCTCTTCTATGAGCCGTTTGCAATCTATACTTGACCTCCTTTGCATAGGCGTCAATATTGTATAGTGGGTCAATTTTACCATTTCCCAAGAGTTCAAAATCGGTGGGGGTTTTCCCATAGATTAGTTCAAAAGGACAATATTCATGGGCCGTAGACGGTGATGTATTATAACAGTATACAAAAAATTTCATCCACTCGTCCCAGTCAGACTTGTCATTAGATATATACGATCTTAGATACTCGTTAAGAGTTCTATGCGATCTTTCAATGGTTCCCATTGTTTCATGATGATATGCCGTAGAGGCCACTTTATCTATTTTTAAAAGGTCACAAAGTTCCTGGAGAACTTGGTTAACATACTCAGTACCCATATCGGTGAGTATTCTTCCCATAGGGCCGTATGTAAGTACAAAGTGTTCCATAATAGCTTTAGCTACTACGTTTGCACTTTTATTTGGTATAGGTATTGCAACCAAATATTTTGTAAGGTCACAAATGATGGTCACGGCATATTCATTGCCATTATTTGACTTTGGTAATGGTCCAATCGTATCGATAAGGACAATGTCAAATGCTTTTGCCGGTGTTGGAGTTAAAGTTAAAGGTTCTTTGCCCTTCAATCTAGACTTATTCTTTTGGCATTTTTCGCATTTCTTGACATAGCTGGTTATGTCTCGCGTCATGCCTTTCCAATGATATTTCAATCTGACTTTCTTTATCATTCGAGTAATTCCGGGATGTCCTCCACATATGGGGTCATCATGATATCTACGCATTATTTTCAATTTCTCAGAATCGGTCTCAACTTTTAACAATTGTGGGATGAGTACTATTTTCAAATCTTGCAAGATCTTGTTTCCATTTATCATAAAATTTTCCTTCCCATGGGTTATAAGCATACTGTCATCTAGTGACAATTGCAATGTTGTCAGACCTATATTACCAGCTACTTTTTCAAGCTTTGGAAAAAGAAGACCTAAGTCAACGATTCCATTAGTAACTAAGTCACGCAACTTATGTTCGGAAAGTTTATTCTTTCCTTTTTGGATAACAAATTTATCCTTTGTAAAATGCAAACGTGGCATTTTACTGTACTCTTGGGCATTAATTGCCTCATATACTCTCACATTTTCTGATTTATCTTGTGTGCCGGTTTTCCTGGTATTCACACTTTTTTTCTCTCTGTCAGATTGTAGTCTAGTCTTTACTTTCATTATATTCGTAACTCCTATATTTCGTATGTCTGTAAATTCAATCCGCGACAGCGCATCGGCCGCGTGATTTTCTCCTCCCCTGATGTACTCTACTAGGAAGTCATATTCTTCCAAATCTAAGCGCATTCGCGTTAATTTTGATGATGGGTTTCTCATCGAGAATAGGTAGGTAAGTGGTCTGTGATCACTTCTTATCAGGAATTTTTTACCGTACACATATGGTCTAAAATATTGTATCGCCCAATGAATGGCAGCTAGTTCCTGCTCGATTGTCGATTTATTGCTTTCACCTTTAGTGAAAGATCTGGATGCGTACGAAATTGGTAACTGAATACCTTCATAATCTTGGCTCAGAACAGCCCCGCAAGCATGTTTGCTAGCATCCGTTGTTATGCAGAATTCTCGGCTAAAATCTGGATATTTTAGAATCATTGGATTCAATAATTGATTTTTGAGGTATTTAAAGGAATTTTCACATTCCTCTGTCCACTCAAAAGGAATATTTTTCCTAGACAATTTAGTTAGATGCCGAGATGATTCAGCAAAGTTTGGTATAAACCTTCTATAATAATTGCAAAAAGCAACGAAGCGTTTAGCTTCATCACCGTTTTTCGGTGTTGGATAATTTTCAATTATCGAAAATTTGCTATCATCTGGCAAAATACCTTTGTCGGTACATTTGTGTCCTAGAAATGTCACTTCACGACAGAAAAATGAACACTTGTCCGGGTGTAACTTGAGATTATATTTTCTGCACATGCCAAATACCTCTTTTAAATTCTGTAACATATGGTCAGAAGAACAACCAATTACGACTAAATCGTCCATGTATAAGAAAGCTTGGGCTGGAGACAGCCCTGAAAAAGCTAACGACATCATTCTTTGAAATGAATTTGGTGCGATCTTTATACCATATGGTAATCGTTTGAATCTATATGAACCTTTTTCAGTTGAAAAAGATGTAATGTCCCTAGATTCTTCTTCTAATTCAATTTGGTGAAATCCTGATACCAAATCTAAACATGAAAAAAATTTCATGCGCGGAAGTGGAAACTTATCCGCTATAAGTTTCTTATTTATTCCTCTGTAGTCAACGACTAGTCTCCATCGTTTTTGTGTTGTACCCGGTAATGATTTTTTCGGTACCAATAAAATAGGGCTATTATATTCCGACATTGATGGCTCGACTATGTCATCATTTATGAGCTTGTCCACTTGTCTATTTACCTCTTTTTTATGAGAGTGTGGTATTCTATAATTTTTTATGTAGACTGGTTGATTATCATTCAGTCTGAGTTTTTGTTTATAAAAATTATTTGCACTGATTTTCTCAGACTCTAATGCGAAAATGTCTATATATTCAGAGCATAATTTCCTTAATTTTCCATCGACAAATTCAGGAAAATTTTTTGATAATCTTTTCAATTTTTCTCCATTTTTTCGAGAGTCATTGCTCTGATGGATGAATTCGTAGTCGTTAAGACTACGATCATTAATGCTATTGACAAGTTATATGGGAAATTATCGGGTCTTAGGATAATTAAATCCTTATCACCCTGAAAATCTAAATTGCATCTATATTTTCTGATAAAATCCATACCTATAATTCCATCGCACGGAATCGGGAAGTCATCCTCGACAACATAAAATTCATGTCCAATGAGGATTTCTTCAATTTTCAAGTCTCCTTCGACTTTACCTATGGTGTTTATTATTCCTTGGCTTATTCCACTAATATTCGTCCTTTGACTTTCATCTATTTGCTCGTTAAGAACTTGTCCGATTTTAATTACAGATATATCGGCACCTGTGTCTACCAAAAATGTGGATCTGCTCTCATTAAATGATGTTCTTATCCTAATATAACTATAGAGACTTAGATTGATATTAAAAATTTTGTCAACTGCGTAATCAGGGGGGTTTGTCCGTTTTTTGAACCTATACTACGAATATTATTCAAATTTTCTCTATTATTACTAATTCGTATATTATTCCAATTACATCTATTACGCTTATTTTCCCTATTTCTCTCTATTCGTCCTCGGCGCTGGTAATCTCCACACTGATTACAGCCGAGGGTTTTGACCGATCCCTGTCGATCGTATGCGTTATTACAAGCATTGAGAAATTTTTCAATCACTCCGTTCATGTCCATGAAGGTTCCTGCTTCCATTATTAATCTTACTCTCTCATTGGACGAGTTCTTTGTAATTGCCTTTACTGCCGCTTGAGTTGAGTATTTCGATGCAACTTGTATGGGTACACCATCATTGATGTAGGCATTTTCCAATGCCTTCGTCAATGTCTCAATCTCATTGGCATAGGAGTTTGGACTTTTACCTCCTTGACGTAAATTCAGAAGTTTCGCCGAGATAACCTCGACTGACTCGCCCTTCACTTTATTCTTAAGTATACCAATTATCTCTTGGAGTGTAGCCTCCGTTGAAATTAAATTTCTGGCCGTACCTTTTAATCTGGTCTTGCCAGATTAACGGCAAGAGCGTCATGTGTTTCCTTAATGGAATCCACTAATGTAAGGGCATCTAGAAAAGCTGTTAGGTTTTCTGCCCTGCCATCGAAATCGGGTATCAATTTCGAGGCTAAATGTAAAAATTGCACCGGTGTTTGTGCCATTATCTCTAACGGTGGTTCCCTATTATTATCAAAAAAATTCTATTCAATTGAGCTTCCTGAAGCTTTGCCTCAACTTCTTACAAGTGATAATCACCAATAAAGCTAGGGAAATTTATTTCAAAATTATAATAAAGGAAAGCTATTATTTTTCTATACGAAATAATTTAGAATATCTAGAAATATATATGAACAATTCAACATGTAAATTTGATAATAAAAGGAAAAATTTTAATGTTCACAATAGAATAAGAAAATCCATTCGAAATTTCAAATTTAATACCGTTTCAAATTTTAAATTAAAAATCAAAATTTCAATATTTACAATAAAAAAATTCAATAGTTAAATTTATATTGAAGGAATTCAAACTTTGTTTATATTTTTATCTTGATTTTATAATTTAATTTTACGATTTTATCCAAAATTTAATTTAAAAATAAATTTTTTTTTTTTCTCTTAATTTATTAAAAAATTCTTATTATTCCAAATGGTCTTCCAATATCTTTCATGGAGATATATATTTTTCCCTTAAACTCAATAAATTAGTTTTCGCTTATTTTCAGAAGATAACTCTTTGTTAAAAAAAATTAATAATATGAACAATTTAGTGGAAAAAAAGATGTAAAAAAAAATTCCAAAATTCACACTAAAAACAAATAAAAATATGGTCGAAAATCCTGATCCAATAAAAGAAATTTTTTTTCAAAAAAAAATTTAACAATATATTGTAAAATTGTATTTTTAGTAATTTTAAATACGGATATACAGAAATATATATGTTCCAGTTTTAAATCAATATGAATTATACTTTTTTTTTTTCAAAATATAAAAAAATTTATGAAAAAATGTTAATATAAACAATAAAATTCGGTATTAATAAAAATATTCAAATTTCAATATCCAAGATAAAATTCAATAGTTAGATATAAATTTCGGTGTAAATATATTATTTTTTTTTTTTATTAGACGAATTTTCTTTTTATTTAAGGTTTTATACAAATTTTCTTCTTTCTTTTAAATTTCCTTAAATTGTATTTTTTTTTAAGTAATTATATTTTAGTAATTAACGTAATTTAAAATTTGTTTGAAATAAAAATTTTAATTTATTCTATCTTTAATAGTAATTTTAAATAATGAAAAACTTAACTGTTGATTCTGCTGCTGGATCTGTTGCTGTTATTATTATTGATTCGTTGTTTATAGATGAGTTTTGTTGCTGTTGTTGTTTATATTTTTTTTTGTTATTATAGTTGCAGCCGTTGTTGAATGTTGCGACTGATGTTGATACACTTTCTTAATATAGTTGCAGCCGTTGTTGATTTTCCTTTTTTTTTAGTTGTTGTTGTTTCTTTTTGTTTCAGGTGTCTCGGCTACACCTGTTTCATCTGAACAATGCATCGGCCGCATTGCCGTAATTGTGATTTTGATTATTAGGAATTATGCATTTTAGTTGATGTATATTATCATTTTATTACCAATTGTCTTTAGTTATTTAAATGATATTTAAATGTGGTTTTAATTTCAGGTTATTTTTAACACTTTTCCTTTCTTGGTCGACATTGAATTTCCTCTTTTCAAGTATCGTTGATATATTTATTTTCACTTTGTCATTTTTGAACATGGTTTTGCATTGCAATATTTTATTTAATCTTCAGTTAATTAAAAGAGATACTCGAACATAGCTTCTTTTTTAATTATTTAATAATATTTCTTATTATTTAATTATATTAAAGCACATCTTTTTTTTACGTTTTGATATGTTTTAATTAAGTTTTTTAGCATTTTATTTGCACAAATCAGTTCAATCAAAAATTTTGTGTTGTAATTATTTGTTTAG